>JAODUO010000375.1:597500-620000 GCA_025642075.2 Ridgeia piscesae
CTTGTTTTTAAAGTTGTCCGTCTTATATTAATATATTTCACTATATCTGCAAATTTGTGAATGTTGCATGATGTTTGTATTGGTTGTTATAATTAGTCACGCGTTTAATGCCACAAAGTTCGCAAATTGCGTTTTAGCTTTATTATAACAAACAACTACCTTTCTTTCAAAAATAGCCGCCATATGACTATGTAAGACAACATTGGTATATCATTTTACCTTTTACAGGTCATTCGGTTTCTTTTAAGTTTTTTATAATCGTTCTGTGCATCATGATAACTTCTATCTTCCTACATATATTCGCAACCAGAACCCATTCGACCAAAGTACACCAAGCCGCCCCTCTTGCTTGACCTCCTGCTTGACCTCCTGCTTGACCTCCTGCTTGACCTCCTGCTTGACCTCCTGCTCACTCAACTTGATGTACAACTAGTCTGTCTGTCTGTCTGTCTGTCTGTCTGTCTGTCTGTCTGTCTGTCTGTCTGTCTGTCTGTCTGTCTGTCTGTCTGTCTGTCTGTCTGTCTGTCTGTCTGTCTGTCTGTCTGTCTGTCTGTCTGTCTGTCTGTCTGTCTGTCTGTCTGTCTGTCTGTCTGTCTGTCTGTCTGTCTGTCTGTCTGTCTGTCTGTCTGTCTGTCTGTCTGTCTGTCTGTCTGACACTATTTGAATTGGACAGCATCCTGAGTCCTCCGCATATATGAATATATATATACATTCATCCAACACTTCTTGCTGTTATTGTGCGCGTTCTGCTTAGCTATCGACCCGACTGCCCGCCTGTCTACAGACGTCGTCTTCATCCTTCCTGCTGGTCTCCTCCTGTTAATGACTTCCATTATCGCTCTAGCAGTCGCGAGCTGTCACTACGTTTTCACTGTCTGTCTGTCTGTCTGTCTGTCTGTCTGTCTGTCTGTCTGTCTGTCTGTCTGTCTGTCTGTCTGTCTGTCTGTCTGTCTGTCTGTCTGTCTGTCTGTCTGTCTGTCTGTCTGTCTGTCTGTCTGTCTGTCTGTCTGTCTGTCTGTCTGTCTGTCTGTCTGTCTGTCTGTTGTCTGTCTGTCTTCTGTCTGTCTGTCTGTCTGTCTGTCTGCTGTCTGTCTGTCTGTCTTCTGTCTGTCTTTGTCTGTCTGTCTGTCTGTCTGTCTGTCTGTCTGTCGTCGTTGTCTGTCTGTCTGTCTGTCTGTCTGTCTGTCTGTCTGTCTGTCTGTCTGTCTGTCTGTCTGTCTGTCTGTCTGACACTATTTGAATTGGACAGCATCCTGAGTCCTCCGCATATATGAATATATATATACATTCATCCAACACTTCTTGCTGTTATTGTGCGCGTTCTGCTTAGCTATCGACCCGACTGCCCGCCTGTCTACAGACGTCGTCTTCATCCTTCCTGCTGGTCTCCTCCTGTTAATGACTTCCATTATCGCTCTAGCAGTCGCGAGCTGTCACTACGTTTTCACTGTCTCCATCGTCGCCTCTCGTGTGACCCTGTCGTTGGCCTTCTCCTCTTCCAGCTAGACAACTCACCGTCTCTCCAACCACTTACAAGATACGTAAACGAAATGCAGCTTGCTTTCATGCACAGCTCAGAAGTAATAGTCTGGAAGCGCTGCGCACTGTACCAACTCTGGAAACGACTCTTCCCAGTGGCTAGAGAGACACGGTACTTAACGTTAACACGCGGCACCTTCACAAGCTTCAAGTCCCGAATAAAGACACATTTATTTCTTATCGCATATTAGTGTATATTCCAATTCCATATGAATATTGTTCTCTACTCATATGAATTCAATTATGACTTGACCAATCTGATTCATAATAGTTAACATTACTTAATCAATAAATTGTACCAATAATATAAACAAAATTATTCATTTATCTATGTTATTGCTATGTGGTTTTTGCTAATTGAAAAATTATTCTTATTACAAGCCGGTAACGTATATAATTAATTAGGTTATTTAGCGGATGCATACTTATTTATTAATGTATTTATTTTAAATATTGTTATCACTAGTATTAATATTTTTTATTTGTTGATTTTGACTAGTATGTAGTTTTATGTACAGTTTTATGTATTAATATGTTGCGAAGGGTCAAGAAAATTTTCGCATATGGCGCTATGCCAAGCAAAATATATTATTGTTATTATTATTTTCCTTGCAGTCATACGTCCGCCTAACGGAGATATTGGGAATCAAGCGACGTGATGATGTCACTTTTAACACGTGACCGGCATAACGTCATAGACATATGCGCACACGTCTAATTTGCGCGAAGACGCGCACTTTTGGAATAGATTGATTATGAACGTGTATGACCTAGGCTAGATCTGTCATTGGCTGCGTAATCTGACTTTTCAGCCATCTCCTTAACATCCGTGGAATAAACCAAACATCAGCAAGGAGCACGTGTCAGAACGAAGGCTCGTATCACTGCCAGGCTCGATGTTTTTAATAAGTAAGTGCTCTTTTTCTGCATATCATGATGCAGGTGACAACATTATTATGTGATTAACTGTGTACACGACGTTACTTGTGCAGCCGTGTGTCGGAACTGGGCGTGGTTCTGCTAAAGTTCCGAACAATGACTAACAGTGGTCTAACTCTAACTGTTGCCTTATCGCTGACTCAGGTCAACGAATACTCCTCAAACTCGGCGAAAAAAATCGTATACAGTCGTGAGCGTGGCAGCCATATTTGATTTGTAATCTCGTCAAGTATGTGTATTGCTCTCCAGTGTTTAGTTGTAGTACACCTTTGTAACAAATGTGATCTGTTCTGTTTTATGAATGCACATATGGTGGAATGGTCTTTTAAGACTTAGAAGATAGAAACACACATTATAATAGTATTTGAAAATAACTTCGAGACATATCTCAGATAAGGAAAGTATCCACAACTCCAAACATTTCACACCAACTATCTTCGTTGATACTCTCCAGGGTTGTGATCACATAACCGAAGGTGTCGCCATCGGGGAGTGTCCACTATGTTCACAGACCACGACTGGGTATACACGCGGTGTTCCAACGCCGAGGCTTTGCGAGAAGAGAGAGCGTTCTGCGATGTGGCAATCGTCGGTAGCGACGGTCTATCGACGTGGGCACACAGGTGACGAATAACTACCAGATCAGATCAATTCAATTTAAAATAAATTTAATTCTTTACTTTTCCAAATGAAGTAAAACGCACACAAAACATGCACACATATATCTTTACTGTACATTTCCAAAACCATGTATATATTGTTTTGGTAAATTTCCAAAGTTCAAACGGAAAGCGATAGGAACTGTTTTGTAGTATAATCCAATTGAAGGTAACAAGGAGGCAAAGACCATTATTTGCAGTTGCATAACCGATTTTTAGAAGTAATAATCCTTAATGGCTTGTTATTTCGTATTATCTTGTTTGCGTTTGTTCAAAGTATTCTACAAAACGTGATGTTTGTATGTTAATGATTCTATTACCCCCTGTTATCGACGTTATCATTATTATAATTGATATCGCTCTTATGGTTATCATTGTCATCACCATCACCATCACCATCACCATCACCATCACCATCACCATCACCATCACCATCACCATCACCATCACCATCACCATCACCATCACCATCACCCACCACCACCACCACCACCACCACCTCCATCACCATCACCACCATCATCATCCACCATCATCACCATCACCACCACAACTACCATCACCACCGCTATCACCACTACCACCACCACCACCACCACCACCACCACCACCACCACCACCACCACATATATATATATATATATATATATATATATATATATATATATATATATATATATATTAATATAACGTTAGTTCTTATGTATAATATAATTAGACATTTGATGCCACGTTTTCATAATGTTGAATTTATTTAGTGCTATTTTTGTTTTTGTAACTGCGCTTCGAACAGGTAATTGGATTTACGGTTATAAATGCTTTTATAATAATAATAATAATAATAATAATAATAATAATAATAATAATAATAATAATAATAATAATAATAATAATAATAATAATATATTATTATTATTATTATTATTATTATTATTATTATTATTATTATTATTATTATTATTATTATATTATTATTATTATTCTGTGTTAACCTGGATTTATGGTGCTATATAAATGCTTTTATTATTATTATTATTATTATTATTATTATTATTATTATTATTATTATTATTATTATTATTATTATTATTATTATTAACATTATTATGATGATTGTGATGATTGTGATGATGGTGATGATGGTGATGATGATGATGATGATGATGATGATGATGATGATGATGATGATGATGATGATGATGATGATATGATTATGCTTATGCATATGCTTATGCTTATGCTTATGCTTATGCTTATGCTTATGCTTATGCTTATGCTTATGCTTATGCTTATGCTTATGCATTATGATTATGATTATGATTATGATTATGATTATGATTATGATTATCATTATCATTATCATTATCATTATCATTATTATTCTATGCATCCCCACAGCTGCGTTCTCGCATCAGCGAGCCCGACCCTAAGGAAGCAGTTCTGGAGCGAGCGGCCGCCGTACCGCGTGCACGTCGACGGCATCTCCGGCGCCGTGTGGCAGGTCGTGCTCCACTTCGTCTACGTCGGCGAGCTGTGGACGCTCGACGCGCGCGAGGCGGTGGAGGTGGCGGCGGCCGGACGAAGGCTCGGCATGGAGGCTTTGGCGAAGAAGGCTTCGATGTACGCATACACAGACGGCAATGAGAAAGGGGTGAAGGCAGAGGAACGACTTTGGTCAAAGGCGGACGCGCCCGTCGAATCGTTCAATAACTCGGCCTCCACAGGCAATGGTAGGTTATGTCAGATGTCATCGCCGCCGTCGCCGACATCCTCGTCGTTTTCGTTTTCAAACGGGGGCAGCAATGGTGTGTCTTTTCCGCATGACGGCCACCCGCCAACGGGTTGCTATGACAACGGGTACTTATCCGACGTGACGTCATCTGCGGAAGAGTCGTCCGAGATAGAGCAGTTGGTTCGACGAAAAACCGCAACACAAGCATCCAAACTAAACAACACAGACCCGTCACGGTTGAAATGTCCAGCACCCATCCGACCGGAAGTTGCGTCGACTAAGAAACAGTGTTGTCCGACAGACCAAAACACACCCGTTGACCGGTCAAAGTTAAGGACACGTAAGCGGATCAATTCCGTGTATCCGTTGCTTCCGTGGAGGAAAGAGAAACTGTGGCGAAAATTATTTCGGTGGATGCTGTCTACAAAAGGCGCCGCCGCCGGTTTTAGATCGGTGTCGTCAACGCATTCCGGATCGCAGACGGGCTCTAAGTCAAAATTCGGCCATCTGGGATTACAGACATCTGCATCGCAGAAGCGGCGACGGAAATCATACATGGAGCGACCAGATCGTTCGACACCGACGGAATGGTGGGGGGAGACGATAGCGACAGCCGTCCACCCCAAGAAGAACACACCAACAAACGCATGCAATCATAATCATTCGTCAGCGAACACGTGCAATCATTCGTCTGCAGGCCGCAAACGTCCTGCACAAAAATTCACTGCGCGAAAGAAAAAAACGCCGAGCAAAATCGCGTCGTTTCAGTACAAGCCGGAGCGCTGGTGTTTCAAGACGCCGGCTCCCAAAAGAGCGAAGGTAGGCACTACTTATAAAACTGGCGGCTACTGCAGTCACGGGCCGTGGAACCAGCACTGCAGGCACTACGGACAGCACGTGTGCGGCCCGACGGTCAACAACAAGTGCAGTCGATCGAACACTCCCTGCGGTCGGCAGCTCGCGCAGGCGCCGAGGAGGTGGTTGGCGCCGACCGGAAGTGAGGGGCGTCGTGTCAAGTGCAGCCACCACAACCAGGGCCGCTACCGCGTCAACTGGAACTCCAGCTGCAGCCTCGCGGTCAAGTACCAACATCCGTACAACGCGACGCCTGCTAAGAAAAACAACTGGCTACGGCACGGCGTGAATCACACGGGCTACTGGAATTACTGCAGTTCGAATAAGAAACGAAAATCGTCGAAGACTTACCTACGGTACAGGAAGACGTCGTACACCCAAGGCGAATGGGATCCGGGCGAGGGCGCGGCTTCGACGACGGATATAAATACGTCGGCGTCGCCAGGTGAGCATACGACGAGCGCCAGCGACGTGAGCAACGCCGATCGAACTCTTGCTCTGCCCACCGACATGCCGTGCTCTCACTGCGGCATGCCCGTCAGCACGCCCTCGCAAATCGCGTCCGGCCGTCTACAGTCGCGGAGTCAAGTGCGCGTACTCTTCGTCCCGGAGCGCGCCGACTCGTCCAGCACGCCGCCGACGCCGCCGCCGGAAGTACGGGAGCAGCAGATCGCGCCCAGCGATGGTTCCTCCAGCGTGCCGGCGTCCGGGCAGGATACCAACGACTCGAGCGTGAGCGTGGGTCTGGGCATGAGCGCCGTGATGGTCATGAACAGCGAAAGCTCGCCGCAGTCGTCGCCGCGCTCGTCGTTCGTACAGCTGGAGTCCGGACTGAATCGCAGCGTCGGCGTTGACGCTCGGCCGCAGGTGACCGACGTCCAGGTCGGCCCGCCGAGCAGCGCGCCCACCACCGACTGTGAATCGTCGTCGGTGCCACAAAACACGTCCGGCGATGAAGACACGACGGAAGATGACCGCTCGGTGAGTGACTACGACATCGCGAGCGCCAACGTGAAGTCCGCTCTCCTGGCACGGAAGCGCGCAACGACAGTGATCAAGCAGCCGGTGTCGGGACACTCGAATTGGATCAACCGCTTGGGGTCGACACGCTCGGAGCTATCCACACTGCCGATTCCGGAGCGGATCACGCGAATTCATCAGCCGGAACCAGACGTGGGGTCAAGACAAACAATTGCGAACAGGGCGTCAATGCAAACGCTTCAGAACGCGATGTCAAGGCAAACGATTCAGGACGTGGCGTCAAGGCAATCGATTCTGAACGTGCCGTCAAAGCAAAAGATTAAAAACTTGCCGTCAAGGCAAACGATTCAGAACGCGCAGTCTAGGCATACGACTTACAACATAAAATCAAGGCATGCGATTATTCCGATTACACGATTCCAATCGGAGTCGGGACAAAGCGTGGATCGATTCAAAGAGCTGGGACGGTCGTCGGTGATCAAAACAAAAGACAGCGGTGCGAGACAGTCGACGTCGCAGATCAAACTGTTGTCGTCATCGGCGGCCGACAGCGACCCGCGGGTTGGCGCGCCGCGATCGCTCTCCTCGACGGAGCCGAGCGAACCGAGGATCGCAGTCCAATTGACTCGCAAGCCGTCCCTGTGGCAACCGATCATCCAGGACATCCGCCGCCGCATACAAGTGCGGTGGCTGGCCGGTGAGCGGGACTCGTCGCGACAGACCCATCACAAGTTCAAGAGCACGGAGACCATGTGGAACGAAGTCATCGACTCGGTCATACCAAAAGAGAAGGTCGCCTACATCTGTCCGAAGTGCGGCCAAGGGCTCGAGAGTCGTCGCCTATACTACAAGCACATGCTCGAGGCCCACCTAAACAACTGAACAGGTCACGTGATCGTATCACGTAACTATCTCCACGAACGCGCGCGGCAGCGACGCGGCGTCGGATTGCCGTTCACGTGGCGATGTGCAATTCGGGACGGTGCGAGCCTCCGGTTGGTGTTGCTGGATGACGTCTGCTACGCGAGGCGTCGATGACGTGTGACACGCGTGACGTGACGTTAATGGACAAAGTGAATGATTTTTTTTATTTATTCGTACATCTTTGGAGTACAGTAAAATAAACGGTTTAGTGTTGTGTTTCAAGGAAGCTGATTGATACATTAGACGACCGCGGACGTAACGGAAGCAGCAGGTGACGACATAGACGAGGTCACGTTGGACTATATTGTGATTTGTTGATGTGCTTTCCATCTGTTCATGTTGTACACGAACTTTCCATGTGTCTCCCTCTCTTTCTCAAACCTTTGCTTGTGCCTCGGGCGGTAGTTTTGCTGCCAGGCCAGTGGATCATGTTAAATGTTCCTTCTGCGCTGTCGTGTTCTTGTTGCTGGGAGAATATTTCTACTGAGGACCTCCACTTTTGTGACACACTGAAGATATTGCGGCGAAATCTTGTCCCCGTTGATTTGTTCATCTTTTGAGCTGCTAAGATTCATATCTCTCAGTCACAGACTAATGATTAATGTGATCATAAACGAGTTTTAAACACTAGCGCAAGTCGAGTTCAGTATATGAGACAACACCTGCATCTTGGCGGAATACGACAACAACATATCTAGGAAGCTGCGGAGTTCCGGAAACATTCACTTACGGGTATTTCGTGGTTTAGTATTCATGCGGGGCGTATGTTTATTGTAAACATAATTAACGATAATTTGACATAACATTTGCCCTTGAACGACGCTTAGAACCACCCTACCCCCTTTTACCACTGCACTGCCAAACGGTGGCGACCAATGAAAATTACATATGTCCACAGCAAGGAATTCTTGGAATATTTCTTAGCCATAAAATAAAATTTCTCCCCAACGCAGTGACTAAATATAGAAGATATTTTTGAGAAAAAAAACACTAAATAGCGAGATTTCGACTTGATGTTTAACATTTTAATAATAATGTTGACACAATAACCAGGCACTGCAGTCAAATATTATACGTAAATATCTTTGTTAACATATTCGAATTGTCAACAAGTGTATTCGTGCCCGGATAAACAAATATGTCCTACTACCTATACAAAATGCTTGTATAGTCAGTCACTTACGTAAATGTCACGTCGACAATGCTGAAATGTCCACCTAACTTGTCCGCCAGAATGTTCGTCAACTGGAAACAAAATGCCAGTAATGGCATGTACGTACGTACATACGTACATATGTATATGTGTATGTATATATCTATATGTATGTATGTATATATGTATGTATGTATGTATATATGTATGTATGTATGTATGTATGTATGTATGTATGTATGTATGTATGTATGTATGTATGTATGTATGTATGTATGTATGTATGTATGTATGTATGTATGTATGTATGTATGTATGTATGTATGTATGTATGTATGTATGTATGTATGTATGTATGTATGTATGTATGTATGTATGTATGTATGTATGTATGTATGTATGTATGTATGTATGTATGTATGTATGTATGTATGTATGTATGTATGTATGTATGTATGTATGTATGTATGTATGTTAGTATGTATGTATGTATGTATGTATGTATGTATGTATGTATGTATGTATGTATGTATGTATGTATGTATGTATGTATGTATGTATGTATGTATGTATGTATGTATGTATGTATGTATGTATGTATGTATGTATGTATGTATGTATGTATGTATGTATGTATGTATGTATGTATGTATGTATTTGTATGTATGTATGTATGTATGTATGTATGTATGTATGTATGTATGTATGTATGTATGTATGTATGTATGTATGTATGTATGTATGTATGTATGTATGTATGTATGTAAAGGTGCGTTAAATTTCTGTACGACACGAACAAGGTTTACCTCGTGTAGAAAAAGGGTTCTCTACACAGACAAATAGTATACAGCATACACAGGTACAAAAGTAACTACTGAAAACGATCGTTGTGTTTTCTTAAATGCAGTTCCACTGAGAAAATAATCAGAAGCCTCATGCATCCTCTTGCACCAGAGGGCTGCTAATTAGACATCAGGCACGATCATCATTGGTCGCGACTTTACACAGATCGACACAACTCGACAGACCGATCTGTAACAGTGCAACGGTACGACTAAAGGACCAATTCAGCGTAGGACACCGGCCAGCTGTGATGGGGTCCTCAATCATTCCTTGCTTGTGAGGATATTCAAAGGAAGGGATTTAACACAGAAAAAGGCCGGCGGATTTCGGCGCCCAGGAGAAGATGCACATACAAAGTCGGCGTTTTTATGAATTAGGATATTAATGCGTTAACATTTGGGGCTTCGAGAAAGAAAGTCACGAATTGTAAACGGCGAAATCACGGAACGCGAACAAAGTAATAAGCCAGATCCGGGAAGTTTCCAAAACAAATCTCTCTGGAAGATATTGCAAATATACTGGTCGAACACAAACACAGGCAGCCAAATAGTTTGGAGGTTAAACGAAAAAGATAGATACAGATCGAGCGAAGAAGTCTGCAAATCGCTGCTGACATCCATTTCAATTTCTAATCGCGGCCTAGCCTCGGTTACCCAGGCTCCGTAAGGTGGCAGCACTTTTAAGCCCCTCAACTCTGCCTGGGGAAAGAAAGGCTCTGCATTTGTTAGGCCTTACCCCAGATTAGGGTAGAGACGCTGATTGGCTCTCAGGCCAACTACGAAATAAAAAATTAAATAACGATATACTTTTACAAGATAATGATATCCTATGAAAAGTATTCAACATTGAACTTATATTAACACAAATATAAGTAAAAATTCAAATTTACAGTTGTTTATAAAATAAGAATTACGGCAGGATTAACCAGTATCCGTGAGGTGGCAGCATTGTTTAGCCACACACGAATAACATACCAATTAAATAAGGATACCTTTTTTGTCAAATAATGCTCTATTATAAAAACTATTCAAAATTATACTTATATTAACACAAAATAAATAGAAATACAAATTTGCAGTTGTTTATAAAAAATATAAATTACGACAGGATTAACCAGTGTCCGTGAGGTGACAGCATTGTATAGATCACGCGGATAAACAAACAAAAGCCGACTAAATAACCAGACTGTCTTCTCGGCATAGTTCCGCAGCCGACCGACAGTCGGTGAAGCGAGACTAATCTCGGCCATGCGCTGGAGCCCTAACGACAAGAGGAGAAACCCCCGGAGTAGCATGGTACCAAAAATCTTTGCCTTCTCTTCGTTTCCCCGTGGTGGGTGAAGGAGGTCTGTGGTATGGGGGGGTGAAGGTTCCCAGGTGGAGTTGAAGATGAAGTGACAAAGCTTGCAGCGGTCAGGCAATGTTAACTCTCTTTTGTGCTGGTCTAGTGTTTGACCACGCGTGAGAAAGATTAAGTAACTGGGCAAGTAATTCAGTCAGTAAATCAATGACACGTGCCTGACTTGCCGAATCTTCCCACGATCCCGTATAATCTAGGCTTTTAAACTTTAGCTTGACTTATTGGTCAAAGGTACAATACCGTGTTCACGACGTCATCTCTGAGACTATTGTACTCCGAAGAGGCTTTGTCCTTCAGACGTTCCGTGTACGTCTCACTCGTCAACCGGATGTTGAGGTTCACCAACACATGCGAGTCCTGCTGTGTAACAGCTGGTCTCTGTGAAACAGTCGCCATCTCTGCTCCTGGAGTTGTCGTCAACGGTACTTCTGTTGTAGCTGTAGCATATAAATTAAATGCGTTTAGAGTGTGTGTATATATATATATATATATATATATATATATATATATATATATATATATATATATATATATATATATATATATATATATATAATATATATATCATGTTAAATATTTAGAAAGAAAATCATGCATACCACATAAACATATTATTAATTATAAAGATGTTTACCGAGATGTGCACTCTACCCATCACCCAGCTCTGTTGGCACATCATTTGAGTGTGGTTTTCAGGACAGACTCGGGAGAAGGTCGAATTGACTTACTGTCGAACTGTACTACACATGCCAGGTGGACGTTTCTGAAATGCCAAGTTAAGTGGGTGGCGGATCAGTGAAGATGTGAAATGCTTTCTTGACCAGAGAGTAGACAGCCTTCGCTGTTGCTGAACAATACGTTTGCCAGCTCGTTAACAATACGACACGGTGTTGTCTTGTATTTAACAGTAAGATGTCCAAACCAAGTCATGATGCTGAATGATATAAACCTCTCAACAACAAGTCTTCTGTACACGAGTTCAAAGACATGTGGGTGGACCTCAAAGGTTTTGAGTTTTCTAAGTAAAAACAGACTGCTGAGGTTTCTTGTCAACCTTGTCAGCATGTTCACGGAATGTCAGCAGACGACCCAAATGTCCGAAACTGACCACCGTCTCCATCTCTTGCTGGTCTATCACCGCCATCTCCACCTCCAGTAGAAGCACCACGCCAAGATCCGATCGTCACAAAAGGGGCCAACACACACAGAGACGTGGGACCGTGACCCACCCCCCTCAACATAGATGGAAACATCTCACGGATGAGCTAAGGATACATGAAGACCCCATGCCAGACATCAAGATAATAATGCCTGAGGAAAAATATTAGAAAGTCTTAAGAAAGTCTTTCGGGTGGCGGCATAATACACACATATTGTTATTTTACTAAAATGGCCGATATAAAGGTCAATGAAGGTCAAATACAAAATGTTTCAGTAAATTTAAAGTCCAGTCCACATAGTTATATTTTGATATAAACATATCGGTTCTAGATGGTAAAGTTCACAAGATACACATACATTAGTTTTGAAGGCCACTATCTTAAAAATGGCGAATGTGAATGTCGGTCAAGGTCAAAAGTAATATATTTGAAATAACTACCCCAAAATACGTATATTTTGACAAAAGTGTCCGTCTGCCAATCACTCCAAAATATGAATATTTTTAAACATGTAAGCAATTTTATTTGACAGCCTCCATTTTATAAAATGGTGGCTATGAAGATTCACTAAGGCCAAATATAAAATGTTTGACAAATTTGAAATCGCTATCCACTTATCTATGCACTGACGCCAAAATCACGACTATATGTGACATATTTTTTATAAGATATAGGAACATTAATGTTGACGGCAAACATATTTAAAAATGGCGGATGTGAATGTTGAATAAGTTCAAATATAAAATCCCCAAAATAAATACAGCAAGCCCAAGACGTGAAACAGTTCATGAGCTATGGTAAAACAAATTTTTCAAATTTTGGATTGCAGCCATTTTGAATATTGCAAAAAATTGTAGAAGAATCAAAATCTCAAGTTGCTTTCATCAAAATTCTTAAATTGTAAGGTATAGAGGTCATAAAGTATTGTGTGCAAAATTTCATATTGTTGTCCAGATGTGAACATTTATAACTTAAGAGCCTTCATTAATTCACTTCACTACTTCACTTTACTCATCCAACTGAGTAGGGCACGACAGATGTCGCTGCAGTGTATGAAGCGGCTTACTAATGTCAAATATGCCTAACGCAAGAACAGCCTGGGACGACGACCTACATACCCAGTTGTTGTAGCTTTCGGCGACACGGTCGACTGCGAACGTAAAATTCAGGCCAGGTGATACATACGTATGACTTTAACCCGTTCAAACCGTCCAGGGACACAGTGTGGCCCGGATGACGCTATAGATATCTAGTAATTTGGTGCTTCGCAGCACGCATGGACCACGTCCTCGTTGTTTGTGGGTTTTTGTGAAATCTCAGTCAAGGCGAATTGTTGTGTACCAGGCAAGATAAATGCATTGACCCGCGGATATTTGAAGTATGACATAAAATGGGTTATTTTTTGATTAATATTATATATATATATATATATATATATATATATAACACCAGACACAATAATATATATATATATATATATATATATATATATATATATATATATATATATATACATATATATATATATATATATATATTATATATATATATATATATATTATATATATATATATATATATATATATATATATATATATATATATATATATATATATATATATATATATATATATATATATATATATATATCTTGTTGTCACCTTTGGAAGCAGCAGAGTGGAGACGACAGAGCATCACAAGTAGGCAGTATGTCGGTAGACCAACGGCAGTCGAACTCATTTGAAATTGTTCTGCAACGCAAAATCAAAGAAATATGTAAACATTTAACATGTATGCCAAAGTCTATACACGTTGTACTAAACGAGTCACACATCCTTAGGAACTTTCAAAGGCCCGCTTAGATATCTTATCAGCAACTCTTATCAACGAGTACTTGTACAGGTGTAGATATAATTATGTCCACGAGAGAGTCGACAAGTACGGAGGACATGTGTATCATGAAGAATGTGTTTATGCATCGAGCTGTGTACTAAGCGATCGAACTGTAACTAGAGGGGGGGGTGAGAGAGAGGCAGGAAGACAGGAAGGCAGGGAGACAGGGAGGCATGGAGGCAGGAAGACAGGGAGGCAGGGAGACAGGGAGGCAGGGAGACAGGGAGGCAGGGAGGCTGGGAGGCTGGGAGACAGGGAGACAGGGAGGCAGGGAGGAAGGGAGGCAGGGAGGCAGGGAGGCAGGGAGGGAGACAGGGAGACAGGGAGGCAGGGAGACAGGGAGACAGGGAGAAAGGGAGGCAGGGAGGCAGGGAGGCAGGGAGGCAGGGAGGCTGGGAGGCAGGGAGGCAGGGAGGCTGGGAGGCAGGGAGGCAGGGAGGCAGGGAGGCAGGGAGGCTGGGAGGCAGGGAGGCAGGGAGGCAGGGAGGCAGGGAGGCAGGGAGGCAGGGAGGCAGGGAGGCAGGGAGGCAGGGAGGCAGGGAGGCAGGGATGCAGGGAGGCAGGGAGACAGGGAGGCTGGGAGGCAGGGATGCAGGGAGGCTGGGGGACGGCGGGACGGCGGGACGGCGGGACGACGGAGACGGCGACGGCGACGGCGACGGCGACGGCGACGGCGACGGCGACGGAGACGGCGACGGAGACGGGGACGGGGACGGAGACGGGGACGGAGACGGGGACGGAGACGGGGACGGCGACGGCGACGGCGACGGCGACGGCGACGGCGACGGCGACGGCGACGGCGACGGCGACGGCGACGGCGACGGAGACGGAGACGGAGACGGAGACGGAGACGGAGAGGATGTTTCAATGCAGAAATCATCGTCTGTCTTGGTGCCCGATGTCAATTCCCAGAGTAGACGGACAGGTAATGAACCAAAGAAGGGTTAATCACAGCAACAAACAGCCGACGTTCACTGGCCCCGAAGGCAATAGTTCGACGCGGTCCAGTAAGCACAAAAACGTCAATAATCCGGTTGTTGTTCTAGAATTTGGACACCCAGAATGTGGACACGCATGACTTCCATTAGAGTGAATTGCCGTGACGATGTCGGTTGTCTCGGTCTAGTGACTTCTGCGTCTTGTTCAGACGCCTACGAATATCTATAGTGCATCATTGTACCCCCAAAAGACTGTCTCTGAAGACTGACGCTGCCTCCGTTTCCTGCGAAGTCATTTCTAACAGTACTCATTTGGCCATGTGGAATGCTGAAATTATTAGGAATCGTTGAACGTCAAAGGATTCTGCAGTTAACTCGACCCTCCTCAGCAGGTAACTCAACCGATAACATAATAAACGTCCTGCCCGGTAATGTAATACTTTTAACCAACAGTGTAATAACATAGACATTTCATGTGGACTTAGAGTCGTTTTCGTTGATTTTGCTGAGTTATTTTACTTAGTCAATTTGGTTTATTTCGCTTGTTTCGCAATCCTGCAGATGAGTTTGTAACAATGGACTACAAGTGGGGTAAACCGCATATTTGAGATTAAACCGAATATGCTGATGCCAAAGCTGATGTCAGATTTGTCCCAGCACGTCAGAATGTTAAAGCTGCTCCCTCCACTCGTTTGCTAATCGCCAAACCGGTTCTTTTATGACCAGATGTGTAATGTGTTAATAGTTTAACAAAAATGCACAGTCAGTTAATTTTTTTAATGCGTACTTGTCATTTTTTTATCGTAAAAAAAGAATCGCCGTTACACCGGGTATAACTGGCGAAACAATCAGCAGCTGCCGACGTCCTTTGCTTTTTGGGTCACGTGCTTTATGCGAGATCGACCTACTGCGGCACAATAACAAATCGCACGTGCTTTTGCGCGTCATGACTAAGATTCCAAAGGCAAAGTGATTCTTCAATGGAGGTACGCATTAAGTGCATTAACGCAGTTAGCAACAAGAGCGAGTAGTCGGGTGCTAATCCACTCTTGTGAACGTCTACTCGACGCGGATTCTCTAACTTGTAAGATTATCAGTGTCGCTGACAACGCAAGCCAGTTTGAGTTGACAGTCGCCAATATCGCTCGGCATCACTCAGCCAGACACAACCTGTGTTGATATGTATCGTTATTGTATTTGATTACGCAGGATCTTGTTAATAAACTTAGTAATTGCGAAAGTACATATCCACAAAGAATAGATGACGGGAAGGAGGAAATGATAAATAAAATTGATATGGGGGACTGGTAGTAGGCTCTTGTTGGTCGGGCAAGAAGTATTTTTAGGGGAGGCATCCGTTATCTCGTTAACAGAACGTCAAACGGAGAATTACATTAATCTCACAATTATTAAAACAGTGTTTTGCGACTCACATTTCAGTACTATTACTGAATGTTGTTATTTCCATTACATTTTATGCAAAATAATTTAGATTTTTATGACCGATGATTGATTAAAATGTTAATACATTATTATATCATGCAAGTATTACATATAACATTCTTGCACTTGTTTCCATTGTAGTCAATGATGCCTAGCTGTAGTCTATGTACCTGGTACCTTTCAACTCACACGTGCCAGCTGTTTTCAAATATTTATCAACATTTTCATCACAGCATTATATGAATGCATCATATATTCGAATTATAATATTGCTACAGGCCACACTACAATGCAAAAGTGAGACAAGGCAGAGGAAGGGCTAAGATTAAGGCAGTCACATGGGTATGGCAAATGCCAGGGAGGATACGTAGTCTGTTGGAGTCTCATATCTGATCAATCCAGGTAATTTAAACATTTCAACAATCAACAACGTATAAATTATAAAAAAATAGTTTAATATGTCCATTTAAATACACATTGTTTTCATTCACATATTATCTTGAACATGGAAAACTAGAATGCCCTTTGTTCTTGTTAGTCTTGTATAATGCATATTATACCCATTGTGTCAACACAGACATTAATGCACATACACTATGTGAGTCGGGGGGGCATTACCTTCAAAATGGTGCATTCTGAAGGATGTTTTAACTTATTCCCTGGGAAATAGAGAGGAAACAAATGCACAGCTACAAGTGTAAACATGTTTATAGCAAGAAATACCTATAAGGCATATTTTGAGCAAATTGGCTTAGAAAAACACTGAGGTGGTCCACCTCACTCATCATATAGCAGGGTAAATACTGCAGCGATGACTAAAAAAATCAATAATACAGTGTTGAAGAAGGTAGACATAGATATTATGAATGCTTGAATATTTTCTGAGGGAATATGCTGTTGGCATCACAATAACCTTATTTTGTCATTTCCAACATTTGCTTTGACCAAACAACCTCACATATTCATGTTTGACATAAAATGTCAAAAATGAATATGTGTACACCATGTAATAGTTATTACATGGCATCATTATTTACTCCCAACTCCACTACCATGATGCATGTTTTTTGTTTACTGAAATTGAATACATGCTTTTCTCTACAGGTCAACAAGAAACTGAACAATGCTTACTACCACTAGTTCAACAAGTTAATATGCTATACAGAACAGTTGTATTTGTGGACAAGATTATACAACAATGAGCCATGCAATATGCTGCATATTAAATGTCAAGTATTTGAATGTCGACCAAGTGAAGTGATCCGAGTTGTACTGTGTGTTGCATCATGACAGACTCCACAGTACTGGTGGTGTGTACACTGGCTTCCATGCCGGTCAGATACCCTAACTGACTAGAGACCAATGCAGAATGCAGAGTGCTTGACATGCGAATATGGTGAAGCCTGACTAGCTTTGCAGTTGGTGATGGAACGGTGGATGCCATGGTCTGTCAAACATGGCATAAGCCTTTGGTCAACCTCTCTCGACACTGTTAGACAGGTTCGACATTCTTTAGTGAACTACATCAGCTTGGATATCGGTGACATTGTGTGAGTTCACTCTCTTTGAAGATACTGCATACCAGCTTCCTGGCATTTTACTGTACATCCGCATCTGCCTATACAAGAAACAAAGTGACAATTAACATGGCTCTGACATGTATGATATTTTATATGTGACGACACACTTAGCCAAAGTCAATACCATGGTAATATAATGTTATATATACATTACTCAGACCTGTTATATTGAACATTTCTACTAATGTGGGAAACATTCCGCCACACTGAAATTAATATGTGAAAATACTAATTGTACAAAAGAAACGTATTCACCACTATCTCTAGCCAGTACTCTTCATAGAATTGAGTAAACATATCGCAATTGCACATGTAACTCTCAGCCACACGACAAGGACACTGACTAGTTAGTCACTTTTTAGGTGTAAAGATACATAGCATTAAATTTAAAAAATTATATCTACTGATTTTTTAATAATAAAGCATAATCTAGTTACTTTATGTAATATATTTATTATTTCTAAAGCACAATATCCAACATGGTCAAAGTGCTGTACATAATGTTATTATATGTACATAGTATGTATATGATATCTATTTACAACATGTTTCTGTAACAATTGTGTGTGTGTGTTATGGGTGAACTCTTTGCAAAAGTAAATTTCCAGAAATATGTTTTAGTACGACAATTCTTTCATAATATTGAACAATTTTCCCATGACATGTATCACTAAGCACATGTTTGCTAAAGCTAATGTATTCTCTGTGAAAGGCATCATTTGAAAACCTAATGAATGGGATTCATGTTTTTGAACTACCTTAATTAGTATTTGATATACCATGTGCTGGATGCCAGAGATGGAGTGAGTACAATACAAATGTACTCGAGTACGAGTACGATTACTTTGAACATGCATGAGTATGATTACGAGTACGAGTACTCAGACAACAAATGTACTCGAGTACGAGTGCGATTACTTTACAATGTACTCGAGTACGAGTACGATTACTTTACAATGTACTCAAGTACGATTACATTAGAATGTAATCATGATTACTTTCATGATTACTTTAATGAATATCCTGTTTCTAATATAAAGGCGACTTTCATGGAATCCCTAGGTGTCATTCTTGTTCTGTTGTTGTGTCACTAATGTTCTAACTAATTACTGCTATCCACTATCCAGGTCTTATTATTATTAATAATTAGACGACTTTCTCAGGTATTCGATGAATCATTTAATGCTGGATTAATAATTTTATTTATGGTTTCTGAATCAAACACAAATAGGAGGCATTTAAGAATTTCAAATACACATGATCAAATACATTACAATAACAACACTTCAAAACCAGGGGTGCATATTCAAGAGTATCCAATTCAAATATGTAGTATATCAGATGAGGGTCAAATACATTTGTATTTGAAAGTATTTAAATACTTTTTAAGTATTTGTATTTGATGTTTAGGAATTAAAAGTATTTGTATTTAAATACTTTCCTAAAGTATTTGCCTTTTTCAAATATTTTTTCAAATACATTGTCAGTATCAACATTTCTTTTTCACTGTCACATGTAATGCCTGCCAAACTGATTACCTTAATGCACTGCAACTTCACCCAACAGTGCTAATTACTGATGAAGACACAGGCTTCCCCCTGGCCCTGCAGTGACCACAACTTTTGTTTGCTCAGAGCCAGAGGATGGATTAGCACCTAACAGTGACCATAGGTCAATATCCCCTTTTGTTCTTTAGTCAGGCTGCAATCTGGCATCAGGCTATTCTGGTTTCCTGGCTCACTTTGAAATTGAGCCTTCCTCACAACATCCTAGCAATGATTAGCAGTGTCTCTTCTGAGGGCAACATAGGCATTTTATTATGGACCTCCTGGCTTAACATACAAACACTATATTTTGGCCTTTACCTCTTTCAGTCAGTTGTCATTGTGAAGCAGTTAGCAATAACAATACTCCCTATCACTGGTCTGTATGTCATTATATGAGCAAAACACTAATTATGCCTATAAACTAGATGTCTCAATATATGTGTTGCTTTTCTTTTACCTACATAGTAATACAAAATGAAAAGTAAAAAAAAGTATTTGAAACACTTTTCAATGTATTCATATTTAAATACATTTATATTTAAAAAGTTTTTGTAATTGTATTTTAATCCCTCAAGAATATTTGTATTTAAATACATTTCAAAGTATTTGACCCTATGTCTGGATGGGACAACCCACAATAGTTGTGGATTTAGACAGGTTTACAGTTTGCACTTAATTGAACATAATAGATAGGGATTTAGCAGCTAACCGCCCGGTCTGTCTGTCTGTCTGTCTGTCTGTCTGTCTGTCTGTCTGTCTGTCGGTCGGTCGGTCTGTCTGTCGGTCGGTGGATTTAGACAGGTTTACAGTTTGCTCTTAATTGAACATAATAGACAGGGATTTAGCAGCTAACCGCCCAGACCCAGTCAGGCTTCTGGATGTTGGAAATATGACCAGCCATTCACACCATACTGACAGAGCAAACAAGGCAGGTGGGGCTGTGGCCTGGCTTCTAAAATTACAAAGCAAGATGTTAGGGGATGCTTATCTCCTCTTTCCTGCAGTGCTTCCCAGAGACTGTCACAATTTAACTTGTATGTGATGTGGCTTCTCTGGGAAGAGAAGGTATTAATTAGAGAAATCTGACTGAATATTTTGAATACCTCGATTATTATTACATTTATTAGATTACTTCTAATATTGCCATTTTTATCTGTCTAATATAATTATTTGCTTGCAACTGTTCATATGAAAAAATATAATCGTGAGAAGTAATCGTGAGTACAATTACTTTGGCAATCTACTCGAGGACGATTACTTTGCTTCGTACTCGAGTACGAGTACTCAAAAAGTACTCGTACACGAGTATGAGTACACGAGTACGATTACTCCATCTCAGCTGGATGCTGATATGAATATTTATAAAAGTAACTCTTTTACATTTACCTAACACGTTTTCAATTTTTTTAATGCTGCTTTGCTTGTTATCTGATGAAATAAATACATTATATCAAGTGCAGTGATTGTACCTGTAGTTATACTTATATTGTGCTTGCCATTATTTTGAGTCAATTTCATGAAATAGTTTTGGTAAAACGTTTTTACTTTATGATGTCTTTACTTATATACAATTTAACGAGTACACCCACCCATTAATACAGACAAATAAAATATCACATAGAGGGTCAGATTCAGAAAACGTCTTGAGGGCACAAAAACCTCTACTGGCCTTTGAACCAAATTGTGTAGTCTACATTATTATTGATACCGCATATCTTCAGCTTCCACTGTCTCATCTGGAGTGGTGATATCGGAAAATGCCACAACTTATTATTATCACTTAAACTGGGTCATATTTCAAACAATATAGAAGCACATTAGCATTGACCTATTATAAAAAGTTTGCAGGCATACCAAATTCCTACAATGTGGGAGGCACATCCACAGGGCCCCAGGCCACTTGGATTCACAAATGACATACATCTGTACAATTTTTATAAAAGGTTTGTTGAGAGAGTAAATTAATGTATATTACAACACTCATTTACCTGAGTTGATGAGCTTTTCCGCATGCCCTATGGTGATGATACCTCAAGTTCTGAAAATGTGACACATTTGAATTTTAATGTACTTGAAAAAATTGCAATGTTATGAACGATCACATTATCATCATTGCTTAATATATTAAATTATTATTATAACTATAATATTATAATATTGTCATTATGAATAAGTATAACGAAGGCCTAAGTGCAACTGTTACGGATCACTTATAATGCATTTATATTATAAACCTGCTACATACTATATGTGACATAAACATTACATAGTTACAGTATTATAATCAATCACTGACGTGTCGTAGTTATCTAAGTATAGGCCATAGTCTATGCCTGGCGTAATCATACTCGTAGCATAGCCATACCTTGGACTTGGTATTTTGTCGTACCATGGCATTGGCTGAATAAGCGCTAAGGTTGAAGGTAAACAATAACATAAATTTAATAAAAACAACAGGAATCTCAATGACGTATACTCATACGCCTAAATATATATATATATATATATATATATATATATATATATATATATATATATATATATATATATATATATACGTGATTATAGCTGAGCAATTCGTAATTACTAACCTATCTGGAAGAACATCTGTGCGAACGCTGCATGTTGACTGTGTAGTCAGTGCCAGTTCGCCGGCCCACGGGCACGGTGTCCGTAGCTTGCAAAGCCAGGGCACTGTGACTGTCACTGTTCCGAAGTCATGCTATTCACTGCTTGGTTCCATATTCTTTCCCAATCATGCGTCGATGCTGTCTTTGTCTGCTTAATTTGCCGTGTTGGTGGCATATAAAAATCATGTTTGTGCCTAAACTCGCTGTTCCTAAACGTAAACAACTCGACAGGATGAAGGTCAATCTCGCCCCCAAGTCTCGTTCGCGTGAAGACTAAAGCGTATTCCGCTCAAATCTCCATTTCCATAGTTACGTTTCGTACAGA
>JAODUO010000375.1:625000-627500 GCA_025642075.2 Ridgeia piscesae
ACCATTTTGTACAGTCGAGCGATCTACGAACAGGAAGATCAGACAAACGACGCTTGCGATTGGGTGAAGTAGCAAAAGGGGTCGTAGTCTCCACGGTTCACCAGATACGTGCGTCTGACTGTAGGCCTCCGTGTATGAACACACAGTCACCCGTACAGCTTGATCAGCTCAGCGTGCGAATACAACTGCTCTTACGCCGTGGGACATCTTTATTCACCCTACCAGTAACGGATCTGTGGGGAGTTTCCAAATACCCAATGTAATTACGTAGGACTTAGCTTTGACTTCCGAATACTTCAAACGTCACAGTATCACAGAACTCATCTGATATCAATGCGTGTAAATGAATCCATATACGACCACTCCTGAACAAGTGCCGATGTAGGTGTGAATAAATTGCCTGCTCCTCGTTTCAGCAACAAATTATACAGTGATTAATGTGACATCGATTGTAAAGCGTGGTTGACAAGGCACGAAGACATAATCCAAGTAGCAATGCGTTGACATGATTGTATGTTGTGTGTCGAGTCGGGTAGGTCAGGGTGAAATTGTATGATCACAACGAAACAAACAGTTCGGTTCGTTCGTATCGGTGCACACAGACGTCACCAACGTTCGGCGTACTTGCGTAAAGCGCGATGACAACATGTGAACTTATTTCTTGCGATACTTCTAGTCTTGCGCCAAAATAAGTACGTTGTATTTCGACGAAAGCAGTTTGTCGTCACCAGCGCAATCACCGTGTTACACGCAGCGCTGTAGAACCCGTCCTGGCTGAGCTCATCAGACGCCTTCAACTGCCTGAAGACTGAATGATGGTGTTTGCGGGTGTTCTCACGCGCACTCTCTGACCTCACAGCGGATGTATACAACGACGTCCATCGGTGATGGAACACACCACCAAACGTGTGTAACGGGCATCTGTGTCGTCCCAGGTTTGATGCACCTTTTCGATTTGATTCTCATTCTGTACATTCTATGCACTACCTCTTTCTCGCTAGAAAGACAGTCAGCGAGGTACGATACACTGTGGACTACCGATAACTAAATATGAATATTATCAAGGTAACAAATTTATTACTACTACTGTACCAGATTCAAAATGGAGTTGAGCGACCACCCTCGTCTGCATCACACATCCTGACCCCAGTATAAGTTCGCTACTTTACTACTAGGAAGGAACTACTGTCCATAATGGTACTTGCACGCCACAATAAGCACTGTCCACGTGGCCGTGAGTTCATTGTGGGGATGGACCACCATGGCTATTTCGAGTCAAACACCCAGCTGGGACGGTGGCTGGAAGAACTGTTTCTTTATTCTGTTACAAGCCAACGTAGATTTTGGTTCAAACGTTCCAATGCGAACGGCTTTTCACGAATCCCAGAGTAACTGGACCCGTGTGACTGTTACGAAGGTGGCAAAGAATTGAGTTCTTTGCCGTGTACTGGCTGACATTACTGTACCACGCTCCACACACAGCAAGTTTGAGGAAGAGATAGACTAGGTTGTCCCTGTAGTGTTAAAGGGTATCAGCCCATGCAGGTGCACACGTCGGACAGTTACAACTGGCACTATAACCGGTGGCATCCTCGCATGTCGGGTCGAAACTACCCCTGGCCGGTCGTCTCCGTAAAGCGGGAGTGTGCGGAGTCGAACTACACAATTAAAGCAATTGACTTCGTCAGTCGCTAATATGTCAGCCGTGGGAACAGCGATACAGCGATACACTGGCGCGAGTCCCAATATACACCAGGGGAAAACAAGGGACGCGCTGGTCCTGTAGAGGGAAATGTTGGGGACAATGTTCATAATGTCACATGTACAACAGCGGAAGAGGTCCCGCAAGCGTAGGTGTGACCGTGCTACACGACTTGATCACTACACTACTGGTGTACTAGCCGCGACATCCCAGGCAATTGCCTGTCGTGAGGTGTCAATACCTTTGTGCCACTCACAACGTTTGCGCCTCTCTCTTCTTGTCTTCTTCTCTGGAGAGAGACGGAGAGAGGGGGAGAGAAAGAAAGAGGTGAGAAAGCGAGAGAGGAGAGAGTATTGGCGTACGGGACAGTACCCAGTCACTAGCGGTCGTTCCCGCTGATAAACCACCGGAAGTAATGTTGGATTTCCCCTCTAGGGTAACCCCGCCACCGGAACTACAGATCACGCAAGCCCGTAGCATAACTTTGCAATGCTTTCATTAACAACCTTCTTCACCTAGTCTTCTTTCCACACGTTCATGGTAAAGCCATTGCAATGGTACTTGGTTGTTGTAAATTGTATGGTTTTAGGTTATAAATAAATCGTTTAACTAACTGTCTACGTATTGATACATTGAAGGGTTTTCCTTAAGACATTAAAACATATCAGCAAGGAAATGTGGTGAAATTTCTCCAGTTATGGACGGCATTGGTCGAAAAATTAAGTACTTTGTAAGATCTGAAGTTGGCACATCGAAGTTTTCCGGGAATACACATAACAGTAATTATTCGGATTTCTT
>JAODUO010000375.1:645000-765000 GCA_025642075.2 Ridgeia piscesae
GGGGTCATTTTTGGCCAAATGTGACCGTAATACTGAGGTTCATCGTATTACATACTTGTACCTTGTCTAAACTTCCAGGGTTTTTCCACAGAAGCGGCTAGGGAACGCTAGGGTATGTAAAATTTATTGTGCTTTCGTTCCGTTATGAGTTTTACGTGGAAGTTTCAGAAGTGCTACCAGTCGGCATGTAACATATCGTATGAAACACCGGTGTTTATGTTAAAAACGTAAAAACAAGGTTTCAAAACCATATAAAATAAAATTAATAAATTATCACGTCACTTGAATAAGACGAAGTTCTATAGTTGTAATTATATATTGCTAGTTTCATACCCCTTTTCTCAGTTGGAGTGTCATCTCCTTGTAGTAATTCGTTGACGTGTTGGCAAGGTCTGCGCTGTACGGTCGGTTCGGTATGGTGAACGTGCCGTAATGGCCGAACAAACTGCTCTCTGCAACGGTGAAAACGAATGCATGGATAGAATTAATGTGCCCACAGTAGAAAGACTAGAATTAATGAAAAAGCAAATGCGCGAGTGAGTACCTGACGGGTGAGAGACTGAGTGGGTGACTGGTTGAATGGCCGAGTGGATGAATGGATGAATGGCCGAGTGGATGAATGGATGAATGACCGAGTGGATGAATGGCCGGTTGGATAAGTGGGTGCATGACCGAGTAGATGAATGGGTGAGTAGATGAGTGGATGAATGGCTGAATGGATGATTGGACGAATGGGTGAGTGGTTGAATGGACGAGTGGATGCATGGATGACTAACCGAGTAGATGAGTGGATGAACAGATGAGTGGATGAATGGATGAGTGGATGGATGGGCAATTGGATGAATGACCAAGTGGCTGGGTGGACGAGTGGGTGAGTGGTTGAATGACCGAGTGGATGAGTGGATGAGTGGATGAGTGGATGAGTGGATGAGTGGATGAGTGGATGAGTGGATGAGTGGATGAGTGGATGAGTGGATGAGTGGATGAGTGGATGAGTGGATGAGTGGATGAGTGGATGAGTGGATGAGTGGATGAGTGGATGAGTGGATGAGTGGATGAGTGGATGAGTGGATGAGTGGATGAGTGGATGAGTGGATGAGTGGATGGATGGCCAAGGTGATGAATGGCCGAGTGGATGATTGGACGAATGGATGAGTGGCTGAATGGCCAAGTGAATGAATGGCCGAGTGGCTGATTCGACGAGTGGATGAGTGGCTGTGAGGCTGGCGATTGAGTGGTTTGTTGAGTGGCCGAGTGGCTGAGTAGAAGAATGACCCAGTGGCTCTGAGTGACTGATTGGTTGAGTGACCGAGTCGCTGACGAGTGAATGAGCAGACAAGAGGCGCTGAGACTGACTGTGACTGAGTGGCACAACTTGTCGGGTCAATTTGTCACACACAACGATATGGATGTGTCAATGTTTTGTGGCGAAAAACGAAGCAATATTAATTTGTTCACGTACAATCCCAAAAATGTAACCTATGCGCCATAACGATATAAAACAATTAGCAAATACGCCACTGTTTCAAGTAAAGCATTCGACCATCTGTTCAATCCTACGGGATGCACATTCCAGTTGACATACCTGAATATTTGATGTTCGTGGGAGCAGCGAATAACCCATACGCGTTATGGTGGTCAGAGATGTATTTCGATATGATACTCTTCAGGCCGGCTACAGTGCGCGCCGTTTTGAATATCAGCTGATACGTCATGATCACGCTGCCTCTCCTGTCAACACAATACAACATAACACCCGTGGGTCGTGCATGTCCGCGTGCGTGCGTGTACCAAATGTCAGAAGTGACACATATGGTTGCACATATGGTCAAATAGGTATAACCATTGTTCATGTTGTACGTAGTCGTTCTTTAAAAACAAAACGGTCGAATATAGAACTTTAACTAAGAATATAACGTCAAGGTTGTAACAAGTGCACATTATTTTCAAGTGTATTAATATAAATTTGTTGTTTAAGAGTTAAGAGTTTACTAGTACCGATAGAAGCAATAAGCATCACCAACCTACCAGAACATGATATTGCAGACGGCGACCAGGTCACTCCCAAACGTTAGAGGACTCTAAACAGATTAGTCGCTGGTGTGAAACAATTGTCCATAAATGTATAACATCTAGTTATATATTGGAAAGATCAATTAACTGCATGGTCAATAGCTTAATTACTATTACCGTGCATTTAAGCATGCAGCCTCACACACGGATACAGTTATCACCTCTCGTGTAACATTAGCAATATTTTAAACAGCTTGATTCATCAAACCTGTCCCACAACGTAGTTCTATGTACGTTCCTTAACTAGACAAGTTAGTTTGTGTTGCATAGGCTATTAAATAATATTACATGGGTTTTTTCCTGAAATTGTTCAGTTAAATTCCACCACTACTTACAAGTCTCTCAACTTCTGCCGACATAGCCATATACAGCGATGATGAGTTGTCCGCTAAGTCCGCGTTGTATGGTCGATTTTTCAGGGTAAATTGTCCGTAATACTTGAACAATGCACTTTCTGTAATGAGTTGTAAATCACTAGTTTTACATACTTTTTTAAAATCACACTGAGATTTACTATGCTCACAGAATTGTAAAACAAATTACTAACACTTCTTTACAAGCATTCACGGGTGCGCATACATACAACGCACACAACACACACAACGCATAAACACACACACATACACACACAAAACACACACGCACACAACACACACAATGCACACAACACACACAACGCACATACACACACAACGCACACGCACACGCACACGCACACGCACACGCACACGCACACGCACACGCACACGCACACGCACACGCACACGCACACACACACACACACACACACAAACACTAGTATGC
The DNA here is from genome assembly GCA_025642075.2 of Ridgeia piscesae. NCBI lineage: Eukaryota > Metazoa > Annelida > Polychaeta > Sabellida > Siboglinidae > Ridgeia > Ridgeia piscesae. Next base: position 647,878 of record JAODUO010000375.1, read on the forward strand.
AGCACACGTAGAGATCTAAGTCACATTTATACGTCCCATAAATGAGTTTGATAAATCATAAGCAAATTTTAAGGAGGATTTTACGTGTAGCAGTGATGGAGTCTTTGTCTACGTTGAATTTTCCAAACATTCCATTCTGTGTAGCCTCCTTCACTGTGTTCAGCATAGTCGTCATGACATCAGCCGTATTCACAACCAGTTCATAGTTGACCAGGACACTGCCACGGCTAAAGCCAAAGAAACACAATTCGTTGTAACAAAAACCAAAGAATATTCTTGTTCTGGTTGGGCTATGACTTTTCTCTTCTGTTACACTATATACGTTTACGAACTTAATGAATACACCGACACTTATCGGCTCTTGAAATGTTGCGGGGAATTACAGGGTGTTTATAAAAAATAAAACGACGATGGTTGTGAAAAAACATTCCCATATCAAGACTTAGCAATTATATCATTTAACTGTTGTCAAACTTAATCACATCGTCAACAAACAGACTCAAAGACATATAATTATTTACGTCTTGCTCGATTTTATCCTTACTACAAATGTGTTATTGGATAAAGTCACTTACGTGAAAGTAACGTCAACGATGGTGAAGACTCCACTGAACTGACTAATCAGAACGTCGTTCAGCTGAAACATTGGAAAGAAAATTACTAATCTTCACAACGGTCAACAACATGAAAATTTCACTGATCTTTTCAGCTGATTCTCTGCTTTATGATGGTTTGTTCTTTTCTAAAAAAATATGATTTGCAGCACGTTTTTATGATGAATTGTTCTTTTCTACAGCAGAACCTTTTTATCATGATTTTGATATCATATTGTAAAATTGTGCATTATAGTTGACTGAATGTAGTAAACCACCGCTTTCACAACGTCTGTCTTGAGTGTCGTGTATACTTCAGACGTTTTGTTCGTCAGTTGTGTGGAGAACGTCTCACTCGTCAACCGGATGTTGATTTTGACGAGGGCCTGGGAGGCGTGCTGAATGACGACCCGGCTCTGTGATGCCACCGGTACAGTGCTACCCGTGGTCGTCAAGACGGCTTCTGTTTCCGCTGTAGTGAAATATAGCATGCAATAAATGTATAATAATAACTATGTTTTATTTCAGACACAAAAAAAAAACAACGAAAATGAGAAATAAAATAAATAAAATACAAAGATATGAAATAAAATGAGGTTAATAATAGTATTGGTGATAATATATATATATATATATATATATATATATATATATATATATATATATATATGTTCACTATATATATTGAACTATATATATATATATATATATATATATATATATATATATATATATATATATCGTTCACATAAAATAATGCCATGCTAGTCTAATGTTTATGTATTGGGACTTCTAAAACGTTATCAGTACAAACACAATTGATAAAAGTATCATGCAATCGGTATCATGTGTCCATCTCTAAAACAGCAGACATGGGGATATTGTATGTGAAAGATATACGCACTTATCTCAATAGGTATTGTTAAACATGTTGATCTGATACCGCAAACACAGACACGATTGATCAATTGGTCACCTTTAGCAGCAACGATAACACTGGCGATGAGAATCACTCGCAGCGAGATGGTCACTGAGCGACCGTCAGTTGCCTGCCTTCTCGGTCGCCCTGCAACGCGAAACAACAAGGACTGGTATAATAGTAATACTGTTTTATTCCCTGGCAGCCATAGCGGCTGAAAACTACAATAAGAGCGTTACGACTGATAAACCAATTCATTAATGTGTGTTAGTAAAAGTATATATTAAAGCATAACTACATATAGCTATATATGAAATTGTTACTAATTAAAGTATCTGGTAAAACTATAAAACGATAAAATAAAGTTGGATAATAAACTGTAAGTGGCCCATAATAGAAATATATACATTTAGACTGATTAAAGTGCCAGAAAAAAATATAGTACACATTTAGGAAAGTAGATTATTAAAAATTCAGTCACCTGCACGCAAGCACACAGACACATACACACATGTGTAGACCTTTCTGCCTGCGGAGATATATTTCCAGGTCGCAATACGATAGAATGAAATATCTGGACAGGTGAGACAAGAACAATAAATATGTACATAACAAAACAAATAATGTAGAGGTTTAGTTGTAATGACCGCCACATATAATACCCTACTTTAATGTATCCTGAGGTATATTATGTCAAAATGTTATGAAACGCTTGTGTTTGTTGATCGCGTCTATGCTTTAGAATGTCAAGAAATATCAAGTTTTCAACACAAATTTCCCCCACTAAATGACTATGGGCGCGACTTCCCCCATCCTATCGGTGTCACATCAATACTGTTTGCTATTAGACAATAACCAATGTATAGTATGTTGCATACCCCGTGTTTCGACACGGTCCAGTGATCACAATCAAGTCAACAACATGGATGCTGTTCTAGATTGTGAACCTCAGCAAAAAAAAAGTATTCGTGGAAACGGTCGTGACGACCCACAATTCCCCACCACATTCTATCGACATAATTACCCCAGTGCACTAATTAGGAGCGTACCCAATATTTCGACACGATTCAAAGAACGCAATCGTGTCAACCTGTGTGTTGCTGTCCTTGAATGAGGACACACGACACAGTGACTTGTTCGTGTCATTGGTCGTGACGACCCAGCATTCCTCGGTCTAGTGATTGCTAGGTCGTGCTCAGATTCCCACAATTACACACTGTGTACCGCGGTACAAATGTATTCACGTCGACTCGGCCGACGGGCGGCCATATTGTCGGAAGACGTGCCTGAGAACACTCTCTAGAGAGTCATTTTATAAAACACATCTCTTTGAACTAGCATTGGCCTACGACTGGCGTGACTCAGGCTCCCGTTTTAATTACCCTACTACACACTAATAGTTTATTCGTAATGTTTTATTAATTTGTTTACTATAACTGTTATTACTATGTAACTGATAATAATATGTGTTTTTATATTTATTTATTTATTGTAATTAATTAACACACTTTTTACACTTATTTATTTGTTGTTTAAATCGGCTCTTTTACACTATTGCAATGTTATTGCCTATATTTTATGCCCGAGAGCATTTTATCTTAAGTGCTTCGGGCACAATATAAATTCCGGTGTTATCACGTTATTGTTGTTATTCACTTCGACGCCTCTTTGTGACTGCAGTTTGGTTTGTGGACAGAAATCCGTCTTGGCACATTAGTCTTCTCAGTCTAAAAAAAGTGTAGTCAAATGTGTAGTTTAAAAAAATATGATGGCTAAATATCTTGTCAAAATAACGTCAATGATGCTGAGAACATTATGATTGAAAGATATTGTCGTGTGTGAAAATAGTTCACAATTCTCCCTTTTCAGTTGGCCATACATATACCATGTGCAATATCCAGTCCTTAGGATTGTTCAAAACGCTTTTCACTTTACTTCATGGCAGACCTGTTCACATGACTTATCTGGGAAGTATCCAGCCACGCTGAAATCAATGCTCGATTATCATTCGTGCACTACTATCCACCAGTGTCTACAACCAGGTACTCATTCATACAGCTGCGTGAACTGGAGCAGTGTGGAGCGGACTGCCTTCGATATCGTAGCGTTTCGAGTTATCTCAATTGAGGCTTTCGTTGCTCTAGCCACTGCGAGGCGTTGTTTAATGACTGCGGCAACAACGTTCGCTCTCCCTCCCAGCTCACCTCCCTCACAGACACTCAGACGCCCTCCAGGTACAGCAAGGCTGTCCTCGCGACCATCTAGCTACTTTCTTTTCTTTGGTTTTTCTTTTCGGAGTTTATGTTACTTTTCTTATCCGATACGAAAATGGCGACTAGTTGGTCGTCGCTCCGTACATCATACGACTAAACGCGTGATCAAGTACAGTGTATTCTATACTTGAATGTGGTGTGACTAAATGTCTTGTGGATAAGTGATGCATGGCCAAATCACGCAGAACAGAGTGTATTGTTTATCGTTGTGTGTTCTGTACGCTAAAAGGAAAATGTGTCTTCGGCAATCACTTAAATGTTGTTGTTGTTGTTGTTGAGTTATCGAATCTGACAGAGAGAGGAAGGTTGTTCCACAGTGGCCGTCACCGAGAAGAACCACCCATCACACCTCTCATGTCAGTCCCGCGGTAGGCCAACAGACCGTCACCGGCCAGATTTCAACGAGCGGGTCGGTGAGAACGTCAGATATTCTAGGCCGAGTAAGTGAACAGCGCGATATATGAATAGCAGAAGTTTGAATTCAGTTCCAGTGACGAGCCGGTTAAAGATGTAATATCACAATAAGGTGTTCGTCCGCCATTCCCCGTGCGACGAAAGAGTTCCCGATAGGAATGGCGTTCTATGCAGGTTGTTTGAATTTCTGTTAGGACTTGTGTAGTGTTGGATAAGTACAACTGATGTATTTGTGTAGCGTAGTATATAAGTTGTCAAATTATGACAGATGTCAGTCGGTGTTTTTCTGCGTGTAGATAAGGGCGTCATTTTGATTGGTGATGCGATCCAAGCAAATCAGTGTCCGGCTCTAACACAAATAAAGGGGTGTCAGGTTAGAGACTGACTGTGGGAAAATGAGGAACTAGACTTACACGAATTTTATATAGCACATGTGTATATGACGGCTAATTGGTGTCTGAAAATGTGAATACCCTAGTAAAAATATCCTGGCAGGCAATGACGTTGCAATGGCCGCCTATGGGGAACTGAAATGCAGTGGCGTTGTAGCGCGTTATAAACGTTCCGATTGACGTTTTTGCGCATGAGCGATACATCAATCATCAATATGCAGCGAAACGACAAAGCATTTATGGTATAAATACTACGGGTTGTTCGTTAGGATGTATATAACCTTTCAGCAAAGTTATTTGTTGTTTTCTTGGCATCACTGTCGTCAGAAGTGAGTTCACCATGATTTCCGTTCCATTTTCTTCCTTTCATTCTGTCTCACTACGTTCTAGTCTCCAATTCCTTATATCTGTTGCTCTTTTTCTCCATTCTTCTCCCACTATTTTTAGGTCTCTTTTAATGCAGTCTCCCCTCGCAATTTCGGTCTTCCTCGCCTGCTTTTCCTTCCATTTTCTGGGCATCTGCTCTCTGCCAGCTTTTCATCTTCAATTCTTTCCAATTGAACATGTCAACCTACCCCTCGCTAATTTCTTCTTAACATTTTCATTCACTCCAACCTCCACTCTCAAGTCATCAATTCTTCTCTTATCGGTTCTCTTAGCTTAGATCACGATTCTTCTTATCACGTTGTTTTCGCAAACTTGGACCTTGTTACTCTGTTAGTGTCATCGTCTCTAGTCATTCGTGTATGCCGGGGTAACACACGAGCTGAGCACATTTCCTTTACGTTTACGTGATATGCGTCTATCTTCCATCACCCCTTCGACCTTCCTCCAAGCGTTTGTCGCTGCTGTATTCCTCGTTGTAGCCAAAGCAAATTGTCTAGTCGATTTTGAAGTGGGTAACTGAAATTTCCTATAGGGAATTTATACATCTTGATAAGCAGCAACGTTATATGTTGTTAAGTTACTGGTTGAACGCCAATGCCTCAGCATATATGTTAAGGTGGGAATTAATTATTGTTTCATCAGAGTTAGTGACTATATGTTGGTATGTGTCATGGTCTTTGTCAATAGGTTTGGGAGATATAGTGTGAGGAATGTGGTGGCCGGCTGTACGCGGATATTATGTAGGGGATATGGGTTTGTGTCTCGATCTTCGATCATTAATAATGTGTCGTTTCTCTCTTACTTTCTAACTTCGACACCTTCTGTATAATAGTTTTGCTGCACTGCGAACTACATTGATTAGTGAACTGGGTTATCATGTCGGTATTCATTTGTTGAGTTTGAATTATATAATTATTATATTATACACACACGCACACGCACGCGCACGCGCACACGCACACGCACACGCACACGCACACGCACACGCACACGCACACGCACACGCACACGCACACGCACACGCACACGCACACGCACACGCACACGCACACGCACACGCACACGCACACGCACACGCACACGCACACGCACACGCACACGCACACGCACACGCACACGCACACGCACACGACACACAGCACACACGCACACACGCACACACACACACACACAGTTTGCTTGGTTGTCGGATGGCCCCCTTCAATGCAAAATCCTGGCTACATCACTGAGCATCTGTAGTTTCTTCAGCAGCGTTTCGTGCCGACAGTAAAGGATTAAATTAAAGGAATGACGCACGACACGAGGCACCAGGAAGATGTATCTTATACGTAGGGCATACTCGTACACTTAGACTCTCGTGTTTGCTGAAAAGAATACCTCCTAAAATAACTTGTTTACTTTGACCCCGTATCAAAGAGCTTTGTAAACCGAGTTATCAGCAAACGTGCGCCATTGTAACAACGAGCAGCTTTTCGCCCCCGTGGGTGTTATCGTGACATTTTGACGGCCGTCACGGGTGCTTGGACAACTCGGTGAGTGTCGAATGAAATCCGATATTGTTCCGTGCGAGAGCAAGCTTGATAGACGGGACACGTGAGAATGGCATTTTACTGGGTCAGCCAGCCAGTCAGCCAGTCATTCAACTTAGTAATTCAGCCGGCCAGCCGGCCTGCGCCCGCCTGCCCTTCTGTCCGTCTGTCCGTCTGTCCGTCTGTCCGTCTGTCCGTCTGCCCGTCTGTCTGCCAATCAGTCAGCCAGTCAGCCAGTCTGCAAGTCAGTCAGTCAGTGAGTCAGTCAGTGAGTGAGTCAGTGAGTCAGTGAGTCAGTGAGTCAGTGAGTCAGTGAGTCAGTGAGTCAGTGAGTCAGTGAGTCAGTGAGTCAGTGAGTCAGTGAGTCAGTCAGTCAGTCAGTCAGTCAGTCAGTCAGTCAGCCAGCCAGCCAGCCAGCCAGCCAGCCAGCCAGCCAGCCAGCCAGCTAGCCAGCCAGCCATTCGACCTGTCCGTCCGTCCGTCCGTCCGTCCGTCCGTCCGTCCGTCCGTCCGTCCGTCCGTCCGTCCGTCCGTCCGTCCGTCCGTCCGTCCGTCCGTCCGTCCGTCCGTCCGTCCGTCCGTCCGTCCGTCCGTCCGTCCGTCCGTCCGTCCGTCCGTCCGTCCGTCCGTCCGTCCGTCCGTCCGTCCGTCCGTCCGTCCGTCCGTCCGTCCGTCCGTCCGTCCGTCCGTCCGTCCGTCCGTCCGCCCGCCCGCCCGCCCGCCCGCCCGCCCGCCCGCCCGCCCGCCCGCCCGCCCGCCCGCCCGACCGCCCGCCCGCCCGCCCGTCCGCCCGCCCGCCCGCCCGCCCGCCCGCCCGCCCGCCCGCCCGCCCGCCCGCCCGCCCGCCCGCCCGCCCGCCCGCCCGCCCGCCCGCCCGCCCGTCCGCCCTGCCCGCCCGCCTGCCCGCCCGCCCGCTCCGCCGCGCCGTCCGTCCGTCCGTACGCCTATTTGTGTTTTTGTCGCTGTCTATCTGTCTTCCCTTCACTGTCTCCGTTTGTCGGTGTATTTCTGTATGATCATATAAACACTCAAGCGCTAATCAACACATTACAAAATATACACTTTCTCACTCTCTCTGTCTCTCTCTCTCTCTCTCTCTCTCTCTGTCTCTCTCTCTCTCTCTGTCTCTCTCTGTCTTTCTGTCTGTCTGTCTGTCTGTCTCTCTGTCTGTCTGTATGTCTGTCTGTCTGTCTGTCTGTCTGTCTGTCTGTCTGTCTGTCTGTCTGTCTGTCTGTCTGTCTGTCTCTCTCTCTCTCTCTCTCTCTCTCTCTCTCTCTCTCTCTCTCTCTCTCTCTCTGTGTCTCTCCCTGTCTCTGTCTCTCCCTGTCTCTGTCTGTCTGTCTGTCTGTCTGTCTGTCTGTCTGTCTGTCTGTCTGTCTGTCTGTCTGTCTGTCTGTCTCGTCTCTGTCTCTGTCTCTGTCTCTGTCTCTGTCTCTGTCTCTGTCTCTGTCTCTCTGTCTCTGTCTCTGTCTCTGTCTCTGTCTCTGTCTCTGTCTCTGTCTCTGTCTCGTCTCGTCTCGGTCTCGGTCTCTCTCTGTCTCTCTCTCTCTCTCTCTCTCTCTCTCTCTCTCTCTCTCTCTCTCTCTCTCTCTCTCTCTCTCTCTCTCTCTCTCTCTCTCTCTCTCTCTCTCTCTCTCTCTCTCTCTCTCTCTCTCTCTCTCTCTCTCTCTCTCTGTCTCTCTGTCTCTCTCTGTCTCTCTCTGTCTGTCTGTCTGTCTGTCTGTGTGTCTGCCTGTCTGTATGTCTGTCTGTGTGTCTGTCTCTCTCTGTCTGTGTCTGTGTCTGTGTCTGTGTCTGTGTCTGTGTCTGTGTCTGTGTCTGTGTCTGTGTCTGTGTCTGTGTCTGTGTCTGTGTCTGTGTGTGTGTGTGTGTGTGTGTGTGTGTGTGTGTGTGTGTGTGTGTGTGTGTGTGTGTGTGTGTCTTCTCTCTTCTCTCTCTCTCTCTCTCTCTCTCTCTCTCTCTCTCTCTCTCTCTCTCTCTCTCTCTCTCTCTCTCTACACACACACACACACATACAAACATTTACCTATACACACGCCCATACATACATACACACATACACACACACATACACACACGTTGTTCACTCTAGATATTAGAAGAAATCAATACATATGTTAATTACTAGTAAATATATCCTATACATAAAACGTAATATGGTGGGGAAATCGTACGAATACTTCCAGTATTACCCCAAGCAAAGCGATTCATGAGCCCGTAGAAGACACGTGACAGTGATCACTGTTATGATTATTAGATGTCTTCTCTACAAGAGCATAATGTTACCCTTAGCTGTGTGACTTGTACAGAAATCACAGCAACAATCAGGAGAGTCTTTATTCAGGCAATAACGTTCAGAAGCTCGCTGAATCAAAACAAACAGCCACTTTGTGCAGTAATCACGGCCGGAAGCCAGGTTTCTGGCATTATATAACTGTTTAAAGGAGGTGTGCCACCTGCGTTGCCGAGAATTGGCCGAGTAGTAATTTGTGATGGGAAATCTGCTGTCTAGAAACATTAAAGGGTATTGCGGTTAATTCTGGTTACCTCGGCATTATTGCCAATCAATTTTGTTCGGAAACTGGATGTTTTGTTTACTATTTGAACGTGTTGGAGGCGGAATCTTTCAAACTGTGAACATTGTTCCGAGTTTAATCAAGTAATTAAACACAAATTAGCAAGCAATAAACTTTCAACATGTATATTGTAGTTATAAGAACGTAATATTAAATGAAAAAATTAAACCTAGGTGCAGGCACCCTCGCTTTAAAACGTCCGGGTTAAAATTAATTGATTATCCAGAAATAACAGTTGTGTAAATTCATACTGCAGTATCTATGCAGAAGAGAATAATGTCTAGTAGCAGTAATGAGCCGAACCTTCAAGTTCATTCAACCATGAAATATGGGGATTTATTTATACCATTAAAAATACAATGTCTACATGTTTGATCGCACGTACATGACGCGTACGTTCATTCCTCTCATACATGATATGAAATTTGTTGACAGTGAACATTCTTTTCTCCTAAACTGATTCGTTTGCCTTGCAGTATTGATCACCAGCCAGGGGTGGGTGAACGTCGCCCCATTGTTATCAATACAACATAATATATGGGTCATTTTATACTGACACATTTCACTGGGTCGAATATCGGCCACTTACAAATACCAACGCCACACAGACCAGATATGTGCAAGGTGTTGTCCCGCCTCGCTGCATATCAAAACTGAACTTAGGTACAGCTAATTCGTATTCTACATTAATTCTATGTATTCAGTAAAAATTAACAGCCTTTACACTTACAGCTTTACAATTGTTGCATAGTAAAACTCGAATAAGTTATACGTTCATTTGAAGCAGCCAAATGTAGCTTCTAGTGAAATGGCCATTACTAAGCAATATCACACAGTGTGTCTGATATGTCGACTGTTATTTGTGACGCTGTTACATCTCAATAAGTCGCCAGCACACCCAGAACGACACACGCTGTTTAGCGGTATAACGAGTCTGGTACACACGAAGAATTATTTTTAAACAGCTACCACGAAACGACTCGACCAACCCACTACAATACACCCACGTCAGTGTAGCACCACGTATCACAGTTCGACAACCAGAATATAACGAGAAAAGTAAGATATTCATTTTCACAGACACTTACCTAAAACTCCTCCTAAAATGGTCGCCATGTTTCTTACGCCAATTGGTCGATCTGCGAACAGGAAAACCCGACAAACATTGCCGCGGCGTCGGCCGGACTAACGAGGTCGGGGTGTACTTTCCACGGTTGGCTAGACTCCATTGAGATCACCTCGACACAAACATAGTCTGCCCGACTCGGCGCTTTAATGAGATTACACGTAGAGAGGGACACACTTTGTACACGTCGTCAGGATGGCTTGTTCAGGCGCTTCCAAATGCATGGTCAAGCATTTACGTCGGACTTTACTTTACTTTACTTATCACAAAATGTTTGCTATATAAAAATAACCTCTGCTACACAAGTGGGTCACCCGCAGAATAGACAACTTTGATGACTGGGGTGGAAATGTTTTATATCATCGTGACAATTACTCGCTGTTTGGTGTCAGATGCCAACAGTCTATGGAGCGAACTGTTTTTGCCATATAACTGAGCTACCCCAATCGTTTTGTCTCCCTTCCTCAATAGAGGCGTGTCGTATGATTCAGCGCGTGTCAACTTGATCCGCCGCAGTTGCTTGAGACGGATGCCGGGGTAACTGCCGTCTGCTACCGGTCACAGTACAGTGATCCTATAAACAGCTTAAAGTAACACCGACAGTTCTTTTGGAAAACTGTCTCGGACCACGTGTACACTCACGTGAATAGAAATACACACACCTGTGCAGAGACACGTGCGTACACGTGTGCTTGCGCGAACACTAGCAGTAACACCACGCGCACACACAGGCATTCACACTCACACGCACACGCGCGCGCATACACACATAGTCAATTTCTTTACCATAAATTAGCCGGTATACTAACTTCTACCAGGGTATTAGGATGAAAAGGGGAAAATGGGAAGTCGTTGAACATCAAATGTAATCGCGGTTAACTCAGCTCAGTGCTTTGCCTGGGCGGCAAAGCACTTTTTAAAACCAGCGAGAGAGACATGTTGTGTGCAACCGGTTACGGCACGGTGATTCTAAATACACCTGCAGCTTAAAGAAATACCGACAATTCGTTTGAAGAACAACTTCGTAGCATGTATACATGAGCAGATATACATATTCTTATGCACACACAAACACGTGCATACACACATGCGCGTGTGCGCACAAGCGCGCGCACGCGCAGACACACACAGGGGAGCGCGCTATATACGCTTTGACAGTAGCGTTGCTTTGCAGAATTTTTTTAAGTTTAGGTAAACATGACTGTGCGACCGCAAATAAACGAAAACAACTATTTAGGCCCTACTTTGTTCATTTTGATTATACATGTCCAGTGGCTGCACAACTGACCACTATCGAACTGATCACCCTGTGTCCCTCCGTCTACAGTGGACACAAAGGTTTCAGCAGTTCGTGTGACACAGATCGCTAACAAACGCGCGTAAAAATCAATAGTCGATTGGCGGCATGTTGCTCTTCAAAACGTTACGTTTTCCCGCGTTCCTGCGTCACAATTTACCGTTGTTCGGAATAATGTAGTCGGCGGATCTGTTTTGATTTCGCTTAAATTTCCGTTTTCCCGTGTACAGAGAGCGTCTATAACCGCGATGTTCTTGCGGAAGCTGGGCGTGTGTCGTCGCGTGGTCTCGTTGCTGTCGCAGCAAGGTGTGATCATTAGGAAGTTCGCCGCGGCAGCCAGCGTGAAGCCGTTCAAGTACCAAGGCCTGCTCGAGTTTGAACGTGCTCCCGACATCCCATGGCGCAAAGTGACGAGTGACTTCGTGTCGGTGCAGAAGGTGAATGGACACGACATATTGACGGTTACTCCGGAGGGTCTCACGTTAGTGACAGAAGAGGCATTCAAAGATGTGGCACACTTGCTGAGACCCGAACATCTGCAGCAGCTGTCGACCATCTTGCAGGACCCAGAGGCGTCGAGCAACGATAAGTTTGTGGCGCTCGAGCTGCTGAAGAACGCAAACATCGCCTCCGGAATGGTGCTGCCGGGCTGTCAGGACACGGGCACCGCCATCTGCATGGGCAAGAAGGGACAGTACGTGTGGACAGACGGCAACGACGAGGAGGCGATCACGCGCGGAATATACAACACGTACACCAAGACGAACCTGAGATATTCGATGGTGGCAGCGCTCGACATGTATCGAGAGGCGAACACCGCCACGAACCTACCGGGTCAGATCGAGTTGTACGCGACGCCCGGCAGCGAATACAAGTTCCTGTTCATCGCCAAGGGCGGCGGTTCGGCCAACAAGAGCATGCTGTACCAACAGACGAAGGCCCTGCTCAACCCTGACACGATGGCGAAGTTCCTCAACGAGAAGCTCATGACGTTGGGCACTGCCGCCTGTCCTCCTTACCATCTCGCCATTGTCATCGGAGGCACCTCCGCCGAGTTCACGCTGAAGACGGTCAAGTTGGCATCGACGAAATACCTCGACACCCTCCCGACGACTGGCAACGAACACGGGCGTGGCTTCCGGGACCTCGAGATGGAGAAACAGGTGCACGAGATGACGAGGTCTATGGGCATCGGGGCGCAGTTCGGCGGTAAGTACTTCTGCCACGACGTGCGAGTCATACGACTGCCGCGTCACGGGGCGTCCTGTCCCGTCGGCATCGGCGTCTCCTGCTCCGCCGACCGCCAGATCAATGCCAAGATCACGTCCCAGGGGATCTTCCTCGAGCAGCTGGAGACGCAACCCGCCAAATACCTGCCGGACATCGACCCGAGTCAGCTCGGCGGCGACGTCGTCAACATCGATCTGAACCGGCCGATGAAGGACGTGCTCGCCGAGCTCTCGAAGCACCCCGTCAAGACGCGCGTCCAGCTGACGGGAACACTCATCGTCGGGCGAGACATCGCGCACGCGAAACTGAAAGAACGGCTTGACAGCGGCGAGGGTCTGCCGGACTATCTCAAGAACCACCCGATCTACTACGCCGGGCCCGCGAAGACCCCCGAGGGCTACGCGAGCGGGTCGTTCGGCCCGACGACCGCCGGTCGCATGGACGCCTACGTGGACGCCTTCCAGAAGAAGGGCGCCAGCATGATCATGCTTGCCAAGGGGAACAGGAGTAAGGCGGTCACGAACGCCTGTAAGAAGTACGGTGGCTTCTATCTCGGCTCCATAGGCGGGCCGGCGGCCATCTTGGCTCTGAATTGCATCAAGCAGGTCGAAGTTCTCGAGTATCCGGAGCTCGGTATGGAGGCCATCTTTAAGGTGGTTGTCGTAGACTTCCCGGCATTCATTGTGGTCGATGACAAGGGCAACGACTTCTATGCGAAGTGGCAAGTGTAGGTATCGGCTTGGTGTGGCCGATGTAGAAAAGACGCTGCCGATGTAAAGAAGCTGAAACTTTAGGGAGTAACTATGCTGTCCATTTTCATTACGGAGTTATGACGTCCATCCAGTTCGCATCTATATAGTTGTTGTCTACACCTGTCTGGTGTATAAATATGTTGCCTCACTTTATGTACATCTGGTGTACCATTGTTCACATCGCCATGTATGTTATTGTATGCACGTCTACACGTGCTAATTGTAAAGGCTGCCGTCGGATTGCCAAAGCTGCAAATGACGTTTTAATAACTTGTTTTATACAAACATTAAAACAATTATGAAAAAAAACACGTTATTAGACTATTGTGTGCAATTCAGTGTTAATCGTATGTCAAGAATGCTTGATATAAACCTACGCACAACATTATGGCAGCATCAAGGGCGGTTGATGTGTGGAACTCCCAACATCTCTCGATCAGCCTCTGTGTGGACAAATAGTTTGCACCTGTCTTGACATGTTCTTGCCGGTGTGAGACCTCTATTTGTTCCCAGAGCAGCTAGTAACTTGCAAAAGCCAGCGGCACTTCAACACTTTTTTGCTGGCAGCTTTGAAATGTACAACTGCACGAAACATCATAGCGGATCGGCCGTCGCCCAGGTTACCAAGGACCGGGCTGTTCAACCTCATCTTCCGTCGACAGTGGAAAATCAGCTAGGAAGAAGAAGAAGAAGACAACTACTGACAATTGCACAGTGGAACGTCAGGACTCTCCTCGACCGAGAAGCAGCTGACCGACCAGAAAGACATACGGCACTGATAGCAATGGAACTTGCCAAATACAACATCGACATCGCCGCCCTATGTGAAACAAGGTTCTCAGAGTCTGGTAGTCTCAACGACTTGGAATACTTTTTCTTCTGGAGTGGCAAACCCGAAGGAGAAAGAAGGGAGGCCGGAGTGGGCTTTGCTATCAAAAAGGATATCGTCACAAAGCTTACAGAAATGCCACGGCCAGTAAGTGACAGAATTGTGACGATAAGACTACCTCTGAGCAAAGACAATTATCAGCGTGTACGCTCCAACAATGACAAACCCAGATGAAAACAAGGAGGCCTTCTACAACCAGTTGGCAAGTGTGCTCAGTGGCATCCCTCGTACAGATAAGCTACTGCTGATAGGAGACTTCAATGCGAGAATGGGAAGAGACAATGACAAGTGGCCCTTGGTCGTGGGCAAAAATTGGATTGGGAAATGCAACTCCAATGGCGAGCTTCTATTGGCTCTGTGCTCTGAGTTCGAACTGATGGTGACGAACCCGCAGAACAAGCAGAACGTAAGACCACTTGGATGCATCCTCGTTCCGGACACTGGCATACGATCGACTTCATCATCACGAGGTGTCGGGATAAGATGGACATCCACAGTACCCGAGTCATGCGTGGAGCTAACTGCTGGACCGATCACCAGATACTGAGGTCAAAAGTGGCTTTCAAAAATACGACAAAAGCCAAACAGGCAAGTGACAAGTAAGCCGACCAAGCTCAACACAGCAAAACCAAGTACCATCAGTCATAGGGAGAGTTTTGAGCAGGAGATGGACAATGCTCTCGCCCAGTGGAAAGAAAGATCAACAACACCAGACGAGGAACAGGCAGCGCTGCAGCAGGTCGTATACAACATAGCCAAGACATATCTTGGCAAGCCAGGCAGAAAACACCAGGACAGTTTCGACTGCAACGACCAGGAGCTAAAGAAGAGCAGAAGCAGAAGCAGAAGAGACCAAGCCCACCAGAGAGTGTTTCAAACCAGGACCACTAGATCCACCACTGCAGCATATAAAGATGCCTGCAGACTGCTACAAAAACGCACCCGTGCACTGAAGTCAGACTGGTGGGAAAGGAAGGCAGTGGAGCTGCAGAGAGCTGCTGACAGAAACGACATGGAGGGCTTCTACAATGGACAGAAGGAAGTGTGGGGACCCAAGAAGGGACCTGTTCATCTGAAATCAACAGATGGAATGGAGACATTCTCTGATACCAAGAGAGTTAACTATGATCGAGGCTGTACATACTGGAATGATGGCGAATGTTAGTATTGGAGGGGAAGTCTCGGAATCGTTCAATGTTACAAATGGGGTTAAGCAAGGTTGTGTACTGGTCCCCACGCTCTTCTCCATCTTCCTATCAGCGATGCTCGGCGAGGCTTTCCGAGACAAGGGGGATGGCGTCTACATACAGTCCAGACAGAGCGCTGATCTATTCAACGTCGCACACTTCGGAGCGAAGACCAACACTATTCGGATACTGATAAGAGAGCTGCTATTCGCAGATGACAGTGCATTGGTTGCACACTCTGCTGAAGAGATGCAGGAAATAGTGGATGCTTTTTTCGATGCGTCAAAGAAGTTCGGCCTGAAGATTAACATCAAGAAGACCGAGGTGCTGTACCAACCCAACTCTACAATAACCCGATTCCATGATTGATGGAAACAAGCTGTACTCTGTTCTGGAATTCACCTACCTCGGAAGCACTATATCAAGTAATGGATGCATTGACGATGAAATACAGAGGAGGATGGCCAAGGCTGGTGCATCTTTCGGCTGACTACGCCAGAGAGTCTGGAACAACCACCATGTGTCATGCGGGTTACAGGCAAGATATACCGTGCAATCGTGCCGTCCACCCTCCTATATAGAGCCGAGGTCTGGACAGTGTACAGACGACAGGTGAAAAGCTACATGCCTTCATGATGCGACATCTGCGTTCGATAATGATGATGATGACGATGATGATGATGATGATGAATGGAAATGTCATTTAATCAAAGTCAACCATCACCTATTTAGGCGTACCTTTAGATCAGTCTCTTTCTGGTGATGCCTCTGATGTCTTTTCTAAAACGTCAAACAAACTAAAGTTTTTCTATAGGAACGCCAATAAGTTTAACATAAAAACAAAAAATACTAATTTAATCTTTGATTCAATGTAATTTTAATTACATATGTTCGGCATGTCATTTTGGATTGTCGAAAAAATTAAGTGCAGAATGCAGCGTAGCCGGAAAAAGATAGTCCGTTTTTTTAAATGCTCCACCAAGGTGCCATATCGGAGCTAATGAATTTAATTGGACTCCCTGTAGATTACAGAGTAGAACAATTAAAACTGGGCCACATGTTCAATATTTAAAACCTACAGGCACCAAAATATTTAAGAATAAATGTTGAAATGATACACCATAGATACCTCACAAGAGCCAGCAACTTGGCATGTGTTATTCCAAGAGTGAATGGTTCTGTACAAACTTCCTTCTTTTATACAAGCATATGCCACTGGAACAAACTGCCTATCGAAATGAAACAATGTAACCCTAAAACCAGTTTTAGAAAAAGGGTAACGACCCTTCTATTTAGTAGATTGTTGGCTCATGAATTGCAATCTTAAAGTGGTATTTTAATATACAGTGTATTTTTTATTAACTTATCTTACTGTGTATTGTCATATTTCCATATTTTAGTAAAGTACTTTTTATATTAACACATTGTCTTACTAATAAGATTTATTTATCTGTATTTAAAATATGTATATGTCTGTATTTTATTTGTTTGTATTTATTTGTATTTATTTATATATTTATGTATTTATTTATGTATTTATTTATGTATTTATTTATGTATTTATTTATGTATTTATTTATGTATTTATTTATGTATTTATTTATGTATTTATTTATTCTTTCTTAAATTAAATATTGATATTTTATGAGTATCACATTGGAAATAAGTGTACTTTTGTGTGCTTTAGTGTGTTTTTCCTCGATTATATTATATATATGCTTATTCTTTATTTGCTTTTACATCTAAACTATGCTTAATGTTCATGTATAATTTTTTTTACTAAATAGACTCAATCAATCACTCAGTCAACATTGTTGGCAAATGTCTCGCGCGTTAGCGCGTAATATTGATTGTGATGTCACCAAACCGCTACGTACTGGATACATCACAGACTGCTTGCGTCACTCACAATCAAAAGTATGCGCGTGACCTCCGTCAAGCTTTGCCTTTGCAACTATGGTTAGGTACACGTGTTATACACATGTGTATACATATAAATTATGTATGCCGCAGCAGGTATGTATACCTGCTGCGGCATGACAGGTCCTAGAACAAACAGTATTGCATACATTTGACAATTGGACAACTTCCCCTAATGTTTGACATAATTGCTAAATTGCTCTTGTATCGATTAATTTAGAGTAATTACCCCATTTCGACTCTACAGCGCGATCAATGTGCGTTCGCATGTGACAAACGGTGGCGGCACATCGCGGAGTCGGTATCAATGTAACCCCGTGCTGCCACCTGGCACTCTTTTTAAAATTATTGTGCATGAGCGATAACAAGGAACGAGAGACTCGGGTATGTTTTAAAAACTGGGTTCGGTGGTAGGCTCGGACGTTTTTCAAGTTAATCTTCAATCGAAATGACATTGTATGGTTGTCTGTATCATTAACCTTAACGTGTCTGGTCCTGTATAGTATGTGTTCCTTAAATTTGCCCATATTTAACATTGCGGAGTCGGAGACTGAAATGACCCTGCGTCTAGGCCTAGCCTTGGCTTGTGTTGTGTCGGGCATCGCGTAGTCTAGACGTCCGCCTAGTATACTGGAGTAGACTGGAGTGGACTTGTGTACAAAGTCGCTACTCTCTGTAACCGATAACATTTAGCGAAGTCAGTACACCAGTGAGTAGTGTTTACGACTGAGTTGAAACGAAAATAACAATGTCGGACGATGTTTTTCAACACGTAAACAAGTCATTATATAAACAACGATGTCGCTGGGGATAGCGAGGATATCCGATAGCGATGGGTTGTCAATCAACACGCTGACCCAGTTCCCCACAAAATAAGAAAAATCCAAGTCAGGTACATGGCTACAGTCAAGAGAGGTCGCCCAAGACAGGTTCTACTGTATAACTATAAAACTATAACCCAATCAGTAATCTTCTTTTAACTGGCCTAAATTATTACGGCCTTTTCAAAACGTTTTTATCGCCTTTTTATGTGTATGTCAATGTGTTCGGAATGTCATTCTGCATCTCTTCCGAAGAAGTAAGATATTAACTTTTTAATTGTGTTTTAGAGTCGACGTAAATAAGCCGATGTAACAGGGCTTGAGCGTTTTGCGGACATATTTGCAAATCGCAAGACATCGCCTTTATGCCTCTGATGCGTCTGGCATGCGGCAACTGCTCATGCCATGTATCATCGGCTTATTTACGTTGATTCGACAGCATTAAATTGCACTAAAACACAATAAAAAAAAAATATCTTACTTTTTTGTACCAGAAATGATGTAAAATGACATTCCGAATACATACACATATGCAAAGTGGTAAAAACGTTTTGAAAAGGCCCTAATAATTTATGCCAGTTCACTGGAAGATTACCACCTAATCCATGCCATTCCCTCCCAGCAGTAGTAGTCAGTGACGAGGCATGCTGGTCCTGCCACGGTCGCTGTGCAGTCGAGTCGTAACACTGTGTACTCCCAGGCCATTCCACTGGTCACTCCGGCCAATCCAGACCCATACAGCAGTCACTGCTGACCAGCGTCCAGCTCGCTCCACCCAGGTTCGCTATGGCCACCGGTCAGCGCAGATCAATTTTGATACGATTGGCTCGTGGAATAATCGCCTTGACCTGCCCCTCAACCTTGAGTACAGCATCAAGTCAGGAACCGTGATACCAGAGAACTCCCTCGACAATGTGGGATCAGCGAGCCTCCTGGGAAGACGGAAGGAAAATGAGGATCGATACCACTTGCAGGTAGGGTTGGGAATCAGTCATGATAATCTTTTTTGTGGAACCGAATGAGTAGCAGTTGTGTAATGGGGTTTGTGGCCAGTGCATAAAAAATGGGCCAAATAGCCATGAAGTCCTGTAGACTATTATTGTGAAATTGTAATTATGAATTGTATTTTAGTGAATCAAAGTCACTGACTAGTCTCTGCCATAATCACCTAATTGACATGTTATCAGGTTATTTATAAAATGTGAGATGGCCAGAAACACAGCCAAATTGTGAGAATGCAGCAGATAATTGTGTCTTCCAAAAAGATTGTAAATGTAGCAATTTTGAATGAAATTGGTAGCATTTTTATGAAACCCAATACATACCTCATTTAACATTATTGTTACACTCTATATTTTGTAATTCAAATGATAGTAAATCACACAAGATTGTAATCTGTTAATTTACAAGAAGCGAGATTGAGCCAATTAGCCAAAAAATTAATCTGTACTACACTACCTACAGGAATTGACAAGCGACACGTTAATGGTGTCTATATTTGACGGCCATGGTGGCTCGATGGCAGCTAACTTCACTTGGCAGCACATGGCGGAACACATCGTTCACTGGCTCGACTCTGGCATCACTGACCTGCAACTTGTGCTAAAGGAAGCCTTTCATGACCTCAATGAAGCCTTCACAAGATTCGCCACACAAAACTACAAGGGTTAGTTTAAAATAATAATAATATTTATATAGCGCCATAAATCTAGATAAAGTCCATTCAGAGGTGCTGTGAGTACATGAATATGTATACATATATGCAGAATATTAATAAGTTACATAAAATTAATAATATTAAATTTGTTAAAGTAAATTAAATACATAAAATATGTCTAAAAATAATAGTAATAAATTATAAATAAATAAGTTACCTAAAGATGATTATTAAAATATAGGGTATATGAGTGGAGACATTTTGTAAAATTACAGTGTAGTGTAAAAACATGTACAAGATAGTAAATAGGTAAAATTAAAAAACCGAGAGATACCGAGAAAGTTCCGTCACCATATTGGCTGCGAGATGGCAGCACGTACAGGTCATTGTTCGAGGTTGAGCGCAACACTAATGGCTCTTTGTTTGAGTAGGTGTGATGTAAGGTGGCACCAGTAACAGGATTGAGTACTAAACGCGTTGTTTCACGGGAAGCCAGTGCAGTTGCATGACACCTGGAGTTATATGTTCCCATCTGTGGCGGCGGACCACTAGGCACTAGCCAAGCGGCCGCATTTTGCACTCTTTGTAATTTTGATATTAGGCAGTCTGGGAGGTCATACAGGAGACGATTCACGTAGTCAATTCTCAGTATGACAGGAGACTATAGAAGGCTGACTGTGGCATAACTGGCTTTCTGGGTGAGGCATGGTTAGATCAACGCAATGTTCCTTAGATGGTATGTCGTATGATGTGCAGCAGACATGTTTTAAAATGTGTTGGTTCATTGCACTGACTTATACATGTTTACATTTTTTTCAAAAAAGTGAAACAAGATTGAGATGCCAACAAATCAAATCATAATTTCAACAGGTCAATTCTCACTTTAAACTAATTTACATGTGGTCCACATCATCATGTGACTGTAGACGGATATAAGTAAATTCTGGTTATAAAATCACCATGTAAATTTATCATTATGCCATGTGTGTCTTCATATCATGCATACTACACTGTAAATATTGTAAACTATTTATAAGAGTATATTATATATATATATATATATATATATATATATATATATATATATATATATATACATATATATTATATTATATATATATATATATATATATATATATTATAGATATTGCATGTGACCATGTGTATTTTGGTTCAGTTCCTCACATTCGCTCATTGTTCCTTAGGTTCTGAGCATGCTCTGCTTTCCGGTACTACGGCAACCATCTGCCTTCTTCGGCAGAACCACGAACTCGTCATCGGCCATGTTGGTGACAGTGTCGCCATCTTGTGTCGAGACGGGAAAGCAATACGTCTGACCAAGGATCACCACCTGGACAATTCACAAGAGGAAGAGAGGGTTAAATCGATGGGTGCCACTGTCACGTGCGATGGTCAGGGGAAACCAAGGGTTAACGGTCGACTGGACATGACCCGGAGCATCGGTGACCTTGACCTGAAGCCATATGGAGTGATTGCTGAGCCATCCACGAAGGTTATCAAGGTACAGATTGTAACTAGATCATTTCAATCATGGTTAAATATATACTACGACCACAACAGTAAAATTTTCTGCATGAAAAATGCAGTCACAGAAATCACCAGGTGGCCATAGACTGTTTGTACAGATGGCATGGAATAGTACAATTGATATTTGGCATATTCTGTGTAATAGAAAAATTTGCAGTTAGGACAATTATAACGTGGTTGTCTTGTCAACAACAATAAAATTCACCGTTCAACCGTCTCAAAGAACAAACTATTTTCATTTGGCTATAGAAAATTAGCTGAGCACATTTGGTCGCCTTGCTATTCAGGTCACTTTAACCTATGCCAGGGTGTCCTTAATCGAGAGGTTCACAAGGTTGAAATGAGTAAGGAATGTGATACATTGTGTGTCCAAGAAGTGTTGAACTAAGAAATAGAGAAATTTATAGCAAATTTGCTGAGAAACTTAAATGGTTCATTTAGTGTTCATTTGTGCTAGGCAGTAGACGTCAACTGACTTCACTTTCATGTTTGTCACAGGTTCGACACAGCAGAGACGCGTTCCTCGTTCTCACCACCGACGGTGTGAATGTTTCGCTAACTGACCAAGAAATAGTGGACATCATTAACGGCCGGACTGACCCAGAGGAGGCGGCCAAGCAAGTGACTGACCAAGCCTTGCAGTTTGGCTCAGAGGACAACGCTACGGCCGTAGTGATGCCTTTTGGGGCATGGGGTAAATACAGCCGGGCTGTGTCCACTATCCAATACGACTTTGGCCGTAATATCATCGGCCCGAGGTATAGCTAGCGCTTGACCGGGCAGTAGCCGGCACGCTTTGTCGAAAGATTGCAAAGTAAAAAATGTACATTGTTTCAGTTTTGAGTGAATCTAAATGGACATTCAACACGACAACCATATATGTAACCGGTGTGACATAGTTGCTAAGATACACAGTTTCGATATCCACAGTAACATTGATGTGCATAGTGTTCAACTTGCCCATATGTACTTTTTAACTTTGCATATATGCGACCCCCCATTATCATGGATGCATTCTGCAGATACCATACTGCGAACACGGTGATGTATATACAAGTGTAGATAGTATTCCCGGATGTCGTGTCTCTAATTCAAAGTGTGGTACAGCATTATTTGGCTCTGGTCTTTCCGTAATGGTGGTAGTCTCAAGTCAATGTTTGCGCCAGCAAGGTGATTGGGTAATGGTCTGTTATCTGTGGCAGCTGCTTATTTGAATGTCACGATTTGTCATTTTCATTTTTTAACTCTGACTAAACGGTTGTAACAAGTTTGTTTTACACGCCATGTATTTTTATTAGGCCATATTTTAAATAATTATTGACTGTATTATGGTATGCTACATTTTATCGTGTAAAAATGCAAGCAAATCGACACTTACAAAGACACACACTCACATACTTGTGATAAATGTTTGCATTTTGAAACATTTTAGTGACTGATAAGAAACAATGTGATGTCTAGTGTTTTTTTTTTGTAAACGCCTGCAGAATTGATAATTTCCTTGGTGAAGCATTATGACTGATAGCGAACCTGTTTGTCAAACTGGATTTTCTCATGCAGACAAGTGATATTATAAAAAGTAAGAGTGTAACTGGTAAAGATAGCAAACCTATGTTATCATAGGTTGTTTGCAAATACATGAATTACTCTGTTGAAAGTCAGTCTTGCCAACATTTATTTCAAACTTGGCATTCTTTAATTTTATCACTTTAATGTGATCACCTTTGCAACTAATGCTGACATTGCATATCCCGTATGTCAATTAGCATACAATATATTATACATATAGATCATTATCTGTCCTGATGTGGCCATTATCCAAGATGGAAAATAAAAGTATATGCTGTGAAGGTCTCGCATATTATGTACAGTATACTGTATAGTATCACTAAAACATTCGTTACTAGCTTTTCCAACATTTTAGTGTCTGTGATGATATATTTTACCATTGATGTGTAGTGATGCACATATTTGATTTTACAGTAGACTGAATAATACTTTTATCAGACACGTGTGGGTGACACAAATATTGTTAATTATTTGAAATCATCTCGGTAAACACACCATTTTGATTTGGCTGAAATCTATAGTTTTACCTGATATTCTCAGTAAATTCATTCTTAGTCAGCTTAAAATATTTCAGTTCTAATTGAATGTCGCCATCTATTAGGCTACAATATATCAGAATCTAGAAAGTTGTAGGAAATGTGTCTCACTATCTGCAAACTGAGTGAACATAAAACTTTCTGAAGCATCTGTGCTCAAATCACTTTGTATTAGCCAATTTGTTTATGCTTTATTGTGTATGTAAACAGAACTTCCAAGCTAGTGTCTAAAAGTGCTAGAATGGCTACAAATGTAGTTAAGTATACTATAACTATTGGACAGTATTATCGAGTGTGATGATACATTCCTTGTACTTTTAGATCAGTGGTTCCCAGGGTGTAGGTTGTTCGATTGTCACAGAGCACTAGAGGCTAAAAGAGAAGATCACCTACTCTGAATGCCCCTGTGAGGGTTGTGTTGATTTTCTGTTTAATTATTTATATGAACACAGATTCTCTAGATTGTTGCATGGAGTTGAACCGAGAGAGAATATTGTTTATATTACACTTTTGGGTGTACTTTGACAATCATCTCGGGAGATGTGCCAAGACAAAGATTGGGAACCGTTGTTGTAGATGGACAATTAATGTACACATTGTTGCAAGTACAAATAATTAATTGGATTTTTTCCACATATATAATGCTGTATTTTTTAATATAATAAACTGCATTTTGCATTAGAACAGTTGTTGCTTACTTGTCACTATGAAGAAGGAAAATATTTTGAACTATCAGTATAACGCATTATAAAAACTCCCAACC
The DNA here is from genome assembly GCA_025642075.2 of Ridgeia piscesae. Taxonomy (NCBI): domain Eukaryota; kingdom Metazoa; phylum Annelida; class Polychaeta; order Sabellida; family Siboglinidae; genus Ridgeia; species Ridgeia piscesae. The sequence continues at coordinate 672,256 of JAODUO010000375.1, forward strand.
ACTTAATTACTATTAAACTATGACTTTATTATTGCAGTTGTACAATATAAATGCCTCTGTGAAATAAATAGAAATAGTTCTGGAAAAAATGTACATGAGCTGTCACAAGCTTTGATTTGGTGTCGGCAGGTACACTCAGGCAGGAACAGTGGTAAGTACTAAAAGTGAACGTGCAAACTGAGACATATGCAAAGTATTTTATATATTACATATCTACAAAATGTGTAAATACGTTAAAAAAATCCTAGCAAATAAAACAAATGTTGCTGTACATACATTGACCTTTCATCAGTAGCCCATTGACATCAGCGCAATATCCTAACAGCACTTCGTTGAGAAACTACATTTGCTGGAACCAGAGGCATTTCAATAAGAATCGTTGCCCATATATGTAATAATTCTTTTGTTTCGAGTAGTAAGAACAGTACAAACTGTCTGAAGTAAACTAAATATTAAGTTATGAAATTCGACCAGCTATCTGATTCTGACAATATCATTTACATCTTAAGTTGAAATGGCATACATTGGTAGCCACCTAGTGAGCATGCGTGAACAGATAGACTATATAAACTTGTAAAACACAACTTGTGGCAAATTGATCATCTCAGATCAGACAAAAAGACATCACAGACAAAACAGACGAACCCATAAATAAATAAGCCTTGGACCCTAATTCCATGCAATCAATCGGATGTCACTGACTCTCCATTCTTTATATATAAATATTATCATCACTTTTGTCTAAAGAAGTGTATAACCTTCAGGAATAAAAGGTTAACATTCTACATAAAGAATAAAACATCAAAGATCCACAACTGAATCTGGCTGAACTGTGAACCAAAGGTAATCTTAAAATGCAATGCAAATAAAATTTCATTTAAATGTCTGCAATTAAAACTTTACCGGTATAAACTGAACAAAAAACTTAAAATTAATAAACGAAAACAGTTACAAAACATGATGTTGAAAGAACGTGAAAACTCAGGTACTGCGTACATTTAGTTTCGCAACAACCCACCAGGAAGGGCCACTGGTGTGCAGTCGGCGTGCTTTTGACAGGCTGTGATTAAACATTTCCAACCTATGACGTTTGAAAAGTTCAGTTTCAACCATCTCTTCCTAGAATATTTCCCCGTAACAGCAGCTTGTGTCAATCACTAGCGACAGTCACCAATACATATGTACAAAATACTGTGACACGGCTACGACACAACGCTGTCAGAGTATTTACAACTGAACACTGGAAGTTGCAGCCGCTCCTGTCTCTTTGGTCGCTCTCATAAGACGACAGTTTTTGGATTTCTTATCCGACACTTTCCCAACTTTGTCAAACATTACATTGCGAAAACGTTATGCGACATGATAGCTTTGACAGTACATTCCATCGCATGTGAACTCACACGCGATCCTCTCATGGTCAAACTGCACCAATGCCGTGAGCCAACTGGCGGTGGACGTTCCTTAACCAACTGTCCTCATCATCAGTTTTCCAAAACAATAACGATTTGAACGAAGTCAGACAGCAATATCTCCATGTGGCAAACAGACTGGTGGTTCCATCTGTTGGTGAGAATATGGCACGGTTGTACGCAGTGCGGACAGTTATATAGGTGCACAAGGCTAGCGGTACAGCTATGTTCCCTTCGTGCTATAAGCGCGACTCTTTCATGTCGCTGTCCAGTAGTGCCGTTTCTGTCGTTGGGCAGTTCTCACTCCCTCGGCGGTTCTGATCTACGTCAACCTCGCAAGTGTCTGTCTGTCCGTTCGACTGAAACAAAATAGGCTGGTCTTAGTAATGGCGGGCATGCTGATAAAGGCACATGACAAGTACGGTAACACTAGGAAAGTTATTCATATAATTATATAAGCATAAATGGCTACACAACATCTCCGTGAATGTTTTATCAACATACTGAATTAAGGGGCCTTGTAAATATAAAAGTTGATAAATCCAAACAAATTGGATGTGGCTGGGTGAAAGGTCCATTTGGCATAAAACATTGTTGGACAAGGTGTGATACTCCACCAGTGAATGCAGAAACATTCTGCTCTTTGTGTAAATTTTCTGTGTGGTGTTTTTATATATAATAAACCAGAGGCAATTAAATTGTTTCTGGATGAGGGATGGATGGAATAAATCCTATCCAAAATTATAGGATTTATTTATAGTTGCAAAGCCCTGTTCAGATAATCATTCTGTTGGTATAAATGGATTCACACGAGGTTATTACAATCTAACTGGAATTGTGTTTATGTAACCTGCTGCAAACATTCTTGAGAGTCCAGATTATTACACAAACCCCTAAAACAAAATATTACTTTGATCGTTTCAACTCTTGAACAGGAATTAGACAACACCAGTCCTCTGCTTGCATGTGCAATGGGTGTCTTCTGAGAACTTTTTCATTATGACACCAAGCTCATAAGAACGTCAATCATTAAACAGAATCCATTGCAAGATTTTAGGTTATTCAAAATGAAAAAGCGGGCAATCAGATCACAGAGGAAACTATTTCTGTGACACACGGGCAAAAGTGTCTCTGTGCCACGTGTTGTTTTCACTACAAAAAGCTTTATAATTTATTTTTATTTTATTAAGGAGCAAAATAGATTTTAAAGAGGAAAGCTGGACTGACGAGCTCTAAGAATGGCAGCGAACTGGTTTCATAGACACAGACACTTGGTGGGTAGATCGATAACCACTTGGGGAATCAAAATGTCGAACCATGTTATACATAAAATTCAATGCAGTTGCTAGCCTCAGTAATCATACACCTGATGGCGCCACTGTGGTTTCTAACCATACAGTAGATGGCGCCACCACTGCTGGTGGCCTCACAGATGTCAGTGTTCTTATGATTATCTCAGCATGTTGATGTCCGATATCAGGCAAAATTACTTTCATATCCTCATTTCAAGGAGGGGGTCAGAGGTTATGTCTGGCATCGGACGTACAATATACATTTTGGTTCAATGCGATTAATGTATTGATGTCATCAATGTTCACAAACTTTCTGCTTAGGTTGTGGGGGCTTGAGGCGAAAGGAAAGTAATTTTTCTGATAATGTACATCAACTTTCTGAGGTAATCCCTAAGGTCATGAATAACCAACAAAACATGCATTCTGTTTAACAAGTAATTAAAAAGATTATTACAAATATAAAAAAAATGTATGTGAATCAGCATTAAAATGTAATGGTTGCCGAGATTTTCAACAAAAAAAGCAACAAACATGGGCTGATTACTTTGCTGTCTGGTGATTGATAAATTACAAAAACGATCCAACTAATGACGTTGAATTTGTGCATAAAAATGTAACGTATACTCATTTCTCTACCAACAATTTAAATACTGAAATGCTATATAAATTATGTTCTAATCTTCACCACTGAATTGATCCCCCGACATGTTTGCTTCCAGTTGGTGGTGTGAAGAATTGATCTGTTGTATCACATCTTTAGCAACTACTTGTGTCCAACTAGCATCCAATCACATTTCCAGGACTGCTAAAAATTATGCAACAGAAAATAGCCGGTGTCTATTGGGATAGGTGAGGTTTAGAGGTGTCGGGAGCTTTCCATAGCAGGACTTTCCATCTTTGTTGGGGAATATTACCACTGAATGCAAATTCCGCAGGCTGATCACTTTCTGTTCCACAACACTCAAAATATCGTTTTTTTAGCCTTAAGCACATAAAAAAATTGGTTACCCAAACAAAGATACTTTAACTGAGAGAACGGAACAATTAACAACAATACAACACTCCCAATAAAATCCATGCGTGCCCATAGCTGAACCCATAATGCAACAGTGCATCCGTGTTCCATGTGACATCCGCATCGCAGTTGGCGGTGTGAAGCTGTGAAGGAGATGTGACGTGTTAGCAACATGCACCAACACCTGTGTGGATACATCGGTTAGTACGAGGTGAAACATCTTCGCCCTACAACACTGCGCTGCACTGGCGGAGGTGTTAGCTGTCTCCACCAGAGTGCGCTTGCATAGGCGACGCGGCGCGTCTTACCATCGTGTATATCGCTATGCTAGCCTGGCTGGTGTCACCGTTGTGTGCCGTACGAGACTGGCGCGATTGACCTGGTCGTTTCCGTTTTAACCTGTATCACAAGAGGCACATGACAGTACACAGGAGATTGCTAGGTTAGAAATCCACGTGGCACGCGACCAGGTTTAGTAAGCTGAAGCTGGTGTCTCGGGGTCAGTAGCTGTGAATGGAATGAATAAAAATTACAATTCCAATACACCATGTTAACCCCACACTTACCCTGCCAAAGTCAATGTGCCTACATTATTGACAAATGGCACTGGTGAGAGCGGGGTTAATGGGGTGCTACGACTACACCAATACCCACCCTTGCGGTGCCCGTGGAGCGCGCGGTAAATGGCTGATTATTGCTTGGCAGACTCTGTGTACGTACATGCTGTTCTTCCCCAAGACATCGTTCTTTGCGACGATACCTTGAGAAGAACGATATGTCAGTAACTATGTCGGGGAACAGTTTTAACCCTCCCTGTAGCTACCTCAGAAACATGCATTAACCCTCCCTTGTAGCTACCTCAAGCATTAACCTTACTGTAACTACCTCAGGAACATGCATTAACCCTCCTTGTAACTACCTCAGGAACATGCATTAACCCTCCTAGTAGCTATCTCAGGAACAGGCATTAACCCTCTCTCTAGGTACATGGGGGGGAAAACATTAACACTCCCTCTTCCAACCCCGGAGATAAGCATAAATCCTATCTTGAGCTAATTCAAGATCAAGTGTTAATAATTCTTTTAGTTATCTAGTTAGCCATCCCATGAGCTACCTTGTGAACAAGTATTAACTCTCCCACTGTCTAACTCAAGAACATTAACTGACATAACTGAACATAAACTCACATTACTGATGGTAAGAACGGAAATCATAGAATCATATAAAATGAAATACATCTAAAGACTACACACAAAAACAAAGGTTGCATCAGTACTTGAATAGTTTGGATTCTGCTCATTAACCATAAACCAATGCGTTTTCTTACAGTTTCCGAAATAGCCGAAGTGAAATGACTTTTTGAAATTTCTGTCCTTTTTCATTTTATTCAACAATCATTTAAAAAATTATTACTCAAGTACTAAAAATTAATATTGTGATGACCTGCTGATTTTAAGCTATTTTTCATAAAAGGGTGAAAATGTGTAATGTGAACAAAATCATAGTTGTTTTTATATTGCAAAACCAACAAATGCAAAAACTCTGTAAATATCCCATTGTTTACATCTGATATCATACCCACAATTCACTGTCCCCAAAATAAACAGTGCCAGTTTTTGCAATAATTTAGAAGAATACTGCATTTACGTCGTGAATATAAGCATCCTCCATAGAAAACGTTAAGAATAATGTAACAGATGTTACTTGGAAATTTTATACCACCCAAAGCTTAACGTAACACTGGACCGAACCATCCCCACAATCAGTGGGCTGTGTACTAGAGTCAATGTAGTGTAGAATAATTATTCAGAAAGCATGCGCCTTTGTAAAACTCATTTCAGTAATATTTAGGCCAATCCCTCAATAAAAAAAACACTACATATTTATAATGGCTGCTTGTGCTATATGTGTGAAACGTAAGACAAGACAAGTATACACGACTTGTCAAATCAATCACTTCTCGCACTGAGTAATAATGTAAACATACTTCCATACAGAAGTAGGACATATCTCCAAACTTGAAATGTTTATCCAATTGTTTTAATATTAATTTTGTGAATCGTTCAAATGACAACACCTGTCACAGTTAACGGTAAAGTAGCAAGCAGGAAATAGACTATGATTACTAACTTTACATAAGAACAGTGGGTGATTGATCTGAGACGGTATTGCCAGGAATACCTGTTATGCAAGGAACCACAGTAGTTGGCTATATTACCAAGGTAATACATTTCCATTCACTGAACGTTACATCAAACAATGTCTTTGGAGCAATGCGGGACCACAAGGAATACGTTGGCATGCAAATTATCAAACACTACTTATTTTACCCTACTGTACATTGACAGTATTAGAGAAACATAAACATGTAATTTTTCCAAATTATTGTAACTCTTATACAGGTGTACGTTAATATCCAGTTGTACGTCTCTCAATCCTGCTTTTTAATATAAACTCACCAGAGATTGCTACAAGAACAACAGTGTCCTGGCCACCAAGTAGCACTATCACATTTGTATTTGTCTTGTAAATAGTACATTTATATTATATTATGTCATATATCCGTTTAATGAGTTCATATTTTTATACTGAAAACGGTGAAATAGACGTGTGTGTTGTACATACCTGAAGTAAACCCATACTGCAAAAATGATAATGAAGGCAAGCATAATGCAGACACTGGCACCAGCCGCCAAGTTGGCTGTGCGGAGATTCTCTTGCCGAACTTCATCTGAAATAAAAGAACATTTCTGATTTTCTCCAGTAAAGAAAAGCTATAGCAGCAACTTAATAATCGTGAAACAGTTCATCAAGTTGGAACTATATTAAAACAAGATTCCTTATTACACAAGTAATACAGTTAGACTCGCATCGAGGGGGCTACAGCTTAAGATGTGTCGGACAGGCTGCTCGCCATGCCATCTGGCGAGCAGTGAAGATTCAGTTCCTGATGAATGCCACCGCTGGTGGTCGAAATGTCGATGTGAGTCAAAATTTATTAGTTGTGTAATGAGGAATCTTATTCTGATATCAACTTAATAATAACAGTAAATTTTCTTACATAGATATCACTTCTCCAGTACCGTATTTGAATGTATAAATATAATAAAATCATCCACACACGTTACGCCCTACGATCAACAGACTGCATGTTGGTAGCAATTCCTGTTCGAACTTTGAACGATATGGGCGCCGTTCATTCTCTCGTGCAGGACCAATTTTGTAGATCTAATTTTCAAAATAATACATATGATAATTTACCTACTAAAGATGGTCTGTCCAAGAAAGTGTTTACTATCAAAAAGATGCTGATATTGATAATGCACATATACTGTACACTTCTTGTATCAATAAAAATACTGCAACTTGTGTAGTTTAACTAGTTTTGGCAACATTCATTTTAGCAGAATAGTATTAATACACTGAAAGTAATATAACACACACATATACTTGTACACACACATATACTTTGTACTTGTACACACACACACACATATATATATATAAAGTTTTTTTAATATGCTTAGTGAATGAAATTGCCATATTTTTGTGGATATTTATATATATATATATATATATATATATATATATATATAAATTTGCATTTGGGTTATAAATATCCACAAAAATATGGCAATTTACCAAATCATATATATATTTATATATATATATATATATATATATATATATATATATATATATTGCATTTGGTAATGAATTGCCATATTTTTGTGGATATTTATAACCAATCAAATATATATATATATATATATATATATATATATATATATATATATATAGCATTTGTACAAATGCATATATATATATATATATATATATATATATATATAGCATTTGGTATAAATATCCACAAAAATATGGCAATTTCATTCACTAAGCAAATTTAAAAAAACTTTGCGTCGTACATAACCGAGAAATGTCATAACATGCAGTTGTGTGGTGCACATTTGTTTTATCTTATGAACTCATAAAAACAATTACTTACACAATCTTGGGTCAACGTATACCAGGTGACATCTGCTACCCGTAAATTCTTCTGTACACCTGTAGAAGGAAGCCGACAACACCAATCATTAGTTGTCACATGTGACTGTAGGAAGCCAACATTTGAGTTAGCCATTGTTGAAAAATGCAATCAAGCACTAAATACTACTGAAGTATAGTTTATGCATGACTGTATTTCCAGCCCCTCACCACTTAAAGCAACATCATGTTTAAGAGAGTGTGAAGCATTCAGCACTGTAATAATTACTGCACAAAAGGAATAATTCATATAAATCCACAACTGTCTATAAACAAGTACTCATTTTACTGAGTGAGTTCAAGACAGTGTCAAGGACCAATACCTAGGGTTAAAATGATAACAAGAAGATCTGAACCCATCCTCACCGGGGAGAAATAAATGAGAGTTCTACATTAGAACAATTAAAACATTGGACAGTGAGTGATGGGAGACTATGAATGAGTCGACAGTGAGGGCTAGTGAGTGGTGAATGGAAAGTGGGGGGTGGAGAATGAAAGTGAATGGAGAGGAGGGAGGGAGGGAGGGGGAGGAACGGGGATGAACAGGGAGGGAAAGAGGGAGAGAGTAAGGAGGGAGGAGAGGGAGGGTAGGGGGAGGAGGAGACAGACAGGACAGCGAGTTGAAAGTGAAGATGAGAGGCGAGTGACTGGAAAGTGAGAGTGGAGAATGAGTGAGGATGAGGACTGAGATGGAGGTAGAGTCTAGAAATGGGATGGAGACTGATAAGGGAGAAATGGAGAGATAAGAGAAGGGGGCGTGGAGAGAGATAAGAGAAGGGGGCGTGGAGAGATAAGAGAAGGGGGCGTGGAGAAAGAGTAGAAAGAGGAGTGAGTGAGAGACTAATGAAAACTACAGTGAAACAGACAGAAGGAAAACAAATCCCAAGAACTTGCATGGCCCCAGTGCCAGCCCGCCCCTCACAGCTGACTCACACCTCACAGACCAGGACCAATTCACCCAGTGCCAGCCCGCCCCTCACAGCTGACTCACACCTCACAGACCAGGACCAATTCACCCAGTGCCAGCCCGCCCCTCACAGCTGACTCACACCTCACAGACCAGGACCAATTCACCCAGTGCCAGCCCGCCCCTCACAGTTGACTCACACCTCACAGACCAGGACCAATTCACCCAGTGCCAGCCCGCCCCTCACAGCTGACTCACACCTCACAGACCAGGACCAATTCACCCAGTGCCAGCCCGCCCCTCACAGCTGACTCACACCTAGCAGACCAGGACCAATTCACCCAGTGCCAGCCCGCCCCTCACAGCTGACTCACACCTCACAGACCAGGACCAATTCACCCAGTGCCAGCCCGCCCCTCACAGCTGACTCACACCTCACAGACCAGGACCAATTCACCCAGTGCCAGCCCGCCCCTCACAGCTGACTCACACCTCACAGACCAGGACCAATTCACCCAGTGCCAGCCCGCCCCTCACAGCTGACTCACACCTCACAGACCAGGACCAATTCACACAGTGCCAGCCCGCCCCTCACAGCTGACTCACACCTAGCAGACCAGGACCAATTCACCCAGTGCCAGCCCGCCCCTCACAGCTGACTCACACCTCACAGACCAGGACCAATTCACCCAGTGCCAGCCCGCCCCTCACAGCTGACTCACACCCCATAGACCAGGACCAATTCACCCAGTGCCAGCCCGCCCCTCACAGCTGACTCACACCCCATAGACCAGGACCAATTCACCCAGTGCCAGCCCGCCCCTCACAGCTGACTCACACCCCATAGACCAGGACCAACTCACCCAGTGCCACCCTGCCCCTCACAGCTGACTCACACCCCATAGACCAGGACCAATTCACCCAGTGCCAGCCCGCCCCTCACAGCTGACTCACACCCCATAGACCAGGACCAATTCACCCAGTGCCAGCCCGCCCTTCACAGCTGACTCACACCCCATAGACCAGGACCAATTCACTCAGTGCCAGCTCGACACTCACAGCTGACTCACACCCCATAGACCAGGACCAATTCACCCAGTGCCAGCCCGCCACCCACAGCTAACTCACACCTCACAGACCAGGACCAATTCACCAAGTGCCACCCCGCCACCCACAGCTGAGTCACAACCCATAGACCAGGACCAATTCACCCAGTGACAGCCCACCACCCACAGCTAACTTACACCTCACAGACCAGGACCAATTCACCAAGTGCCACCCTGCCACCCACAACTAACTCACACCTCACAGACCAGGACCAATTCACCCAGTGCCAACCCGCCCCTCACAACTAACTCACACCTCACAGACCAGGACCAATTCACCCAGTGCCAGCCTGCCCCTCACAACTAACTCACACCTCACAGACCAGGACCAATTCACCCAGTGCCCGCCCGCCCCTCACAACTAACTCACACCTCAAAGACCAGGACCAATTCACTCACATGCATGCTAACTGTCTACTGTTCTCAGTGCGGATGGCGAAACACGTGCCCCCGTTGAGGCAGCCCTGATTCAGGACTTCCTCATCCCGACAGTCCTCCTTGTGAGAGGGATGGATACCGGTCGCATCCATTCTTGGGATCTCGTCTGTCTTCCTCACAGGCTTCGGTGCGGATGATCGGAAACACCCCTCTGGAAAACCAAAAAGGCAGTAAGCGTGGAAGCAACAACGAAACAAAAGCGATGCAAATATTTCGGTTGTAACAATATTCGCTGCTCATAATATGTCACACTTTGTCCTATCATGGTATCTTTACTAAGACTTCTTTTGAAGCATTCAGCCACTGTGCAACTGCTGCACAAAAGCTATAGTTTTTTAATCCCAAGGCACCACTCCCACCACTGTGTCCATCATTCCTTTATGGTGGGGCTAAGTAGAGGCAATGAACTGCCTCCTTAGCAACAGTTCGAGGAATTCCAATTATTCCAGACAGACAACGGCAACACCATTAAATATTATGATATATTCTACAAAAACAGAAAACTTTATACGATACTTTCTACAAAAACAGAAAACTTTATATGATACACCCTACACATATTGTGGTTATGTGCATGTTTCGGAGAGTGAAGACCACCAGATCTTCACTGTTCCGAGAAGTGAATTTCAGTAACCAATGCCAACAACCAATGAAACTGGAGTTGCCTACCAGTGTTGGTGGAGCACCCTGTAAAGACTTCAGCATGCACCTACAACTGTATCAGGCTATTGCGACTGCCTACGGGGACCTGTAAGATCTGATGCTATACACGCAAGGACCAGTAAGACCTGAGCTGTCTAAGTCCACTTGTACCAACTAGGCCCTGTGTAGGCCCTTACTGTGTCGACTCCGGGTGGGTAAATCCCAGGCCGTGAGCCAGGCAGGTCTCGGTGCCAAGGACTGAACACATACAAGTTGCACCAGCGCCTGTGTGGTTCCCATCTACGCCACCAGAGGTTCTTATCCCACCTGGCATTTGGCAGGTGAACACTCACTTCAGGGACCAGTTCAAAAAACACAGTCTGACTTTACATACTGCAAGTAGCAACTCCTGCTAATGGAGATGGTCCCCAATGGAAACGGTTACTAAAGTGAGTGTCAATCTGACACACCGTCAATGTGCAGGATTAGACAACACTGAGAAGACCCCTGATCACTGCACTAAGCTGCAATTGTGTGGTATTAAATGATTCTACACTGAACATTGAATTTGATTGTTTTTGCAACTTGGTGTCATTGTCTTGTTGGAGCTCACTGAGGGTGCCACTGACTCAGAGGGTTATTCAAATTGCATTGGAATTACACAAGTCAGAACGAAGTAAAACACCCCTGTACACTAAACTAAGATGTAAAACTGCACTTAATGTTTTATTAATTACAAAATAAAATAAATATTTAAAATAACTATTAACCAGTGACAGCTCAACAGGTACAAATCTGTTAAAAGGTATGTTATTGGCAGAAATTGTGGAAATCTTGAAACATTAAATGATGCAGGTACCAAAGCAGGTTTCCCTTTCTACTCCCTCCCTTCCCCATTCTTCCCTTCCATAAGCCCATCTCCCTAGCAGCAACAGATGCTCTTAAACACCACCACACCATAACAAATGAGAGTTCTACAACGGAACAGAGGATCAATGGAGTATAGACAAATCACTAGCATCTAATAATTTCATTCAATACGGACATACAAACAAACAAACAAACCGACCAACAAAACAGACAGTGACTCGGCCATTTATTGGCAGCCAACCGACATCATCCAAGCAATCACAACTGGATTCTTAAAAAGTTAAAAAGAGGCAGATCTAGCCCCAGGGTGGAAGACGTGCCATCAGTGTAGCTACCTACCGCAGCAGACAACTATTACATCCGTCGAGCTACAACAGGCAGCGCCAACATGTACACGTCGCGGGAACACGCATTGTGTGAAGTGAATCATTCACTTCAGTAAACTCAGTACGTCTGGCATTTCTGTGGCACTGGTGTGTGCGTAAAAAGGGAAGTGCTGGCAAGGTTTGTAATAAGTCCAGATGCAGTAAATGTCAGTAGTCTGTCACAAGTAGCCGACTGCTCAAGAATGAATAAATAGTTATGTCTGGCAGCGCTGCGGCTTCAAAATAAATAAATCCAAAAATGTATATGTAAACTTGTCACATGGCCCGACCAATTGACGTCAAAGCAGTTATATGTAATAAATAAATAGTATTGTATGCCACCAAACCAGACCTCAGAAACATATCTGAGTTTACATTTAAGCCAAATAGTGATGGTTTAACCACACACAACCATATGTCTGCTTTCTTCTTATTATTTGAGCTCATCACTCTGTAGTAGCCATGTACCCGGGTAGGTGGCTAGAGTATTGTTCAGCCTAATCAGTTGCCTTCTATGTTTCAAAGTTTTAATATAATGCATAACATCACTGCATGACACGTAATATGAATGGATCAAATTAACTGAATCGATTATTAATACTACCTTTTTAACAGAAATATCAAAATGATGGAACAAGTTGTTTCTTATGTTGGTGTACCCTGGTAATACCTCAACAACCAGATATGATACGTGTTCACAACATGTCCATCAATTTAAAAGAATAATGAAGTGGTCAAACCATAAATCAGACGCCAACAACATTTTGCTTCTTTATAAACGTGCAGGACGTATTGTTATAACTAGCAATAGTTTATTCACTTGTTTCGTCAGATTTCTTCCAAATGATCTACACAACACACACGCACGCACGCACGCACGCACACACGCACGCACGCACACACACACACACGTACTGTCAACATAAAGCAGCGTACTCCAAATGTTTTATTCCACGCACAATACCCTGAGCTACATTACCATGGCAACTGGCTGCAGACTGGTAAAGGATCAGTTAGGTGAGATAAGTGACGTGTGTGCAAATGCACTGGCACATACTAGTATATGTGTATACGGTATAGCAACCAGAGAACATAGTGGCCTGCAAGGATGGGATTTTATCTACATTGTGAGACCTGGCAAACATAATCGTCATCCATAAAACAGACTATCACATTAACGCCACACTCATGACATATGCTCTCGACCTAGTTCCTCGAACAATCATGTCAATAATTCTTTTAAGCAGAACCCAGAAACACTAGACCAATCTCTCGCAGATTCTAAGTGACACACGAAACCGGTATACAATAACTATTGCTCCCAAATAATTACTGCTCCCTCTGGTCCATTTGGCTTAAGCCATATATTTTTGGTGCATGAGACTTATTGTCTTTTGCACCAAAATATATGGGATAAGCCAAATGGAACAGAGGGAGCAGTAATTATTTGGGAGCAATAGTTATTCCATTCCTGACACTGGCAGCAATAATATACATATATAAATTTACAACATATTAACATAATTTACAACATATTAACATAATTTACAACATAAGTTAGCAATATTATTAATCATATATCATCAGTATTGGCTTATGAATAAAACAATATTTTTCTTTATCATTTAATCATCAGCCAGAAGTGTTATCAGATGCTTAGGAAAAACTCGGTCTAAGTTTGAGGTGAAAGGAATGGCCTATGATTCATTAGCATAAAACTGTATAAAAATCAAGATAATTTATCACAAATTAATGTACACTGTGCCTAGAATCTGACCAATGTTTTTGCTTAAATTTTTTATATTTGCCCCAAAAAATCCTAAATGGTAGGCTGGTGCAAATCTATTTTTAGAGCTGCTAAGTTTCAGGATGTAATCTGTAAGGAAGGAGCTGCAAGGAGCTGCTTGGGAATTGTTGACACCATCAGTACCAGACAAGGAAGATTGCCCAACAAGTGTTGTAATAAAAGTATAAACAGCAACTACTTCTAATTAGTCACACACACTTCTGTGTTGATGTTATATTTTTATACATTCCTCCCAACAACAATTATAATTAATAGTAATTACTATTTTTATTATTAATTTTCTTATAGCAATTTTTAGGCATTCAAGCTGACATGATATTTTACCCTGTCATACATATTTGAATAGCTAATACTTTGAAGAGAAGGCACCAAAGAAACCAGTAATTATATTTTACAAAATGTCTACTGGTAGATTGGAATAAACAAGTTTAGGTTGTATTATTTAAATAATTATACAAACACAATAACTATGAAAGTACAAAAAAATTCTAAAACTTTTTGTAAAATCTTATAACAATTTGTTTTGAACATATATTTCCATTCAAATTGTTTTAAGCACATCAAAGTCAGGTCATCTAAACGGTCTGAATGATCACACAGATTTCTATCCATTCTTCATTTCTATATATTTTGCTACAGAAATAATCCAACCATTCCGTGCAACACAGTAAAAAACACTGGCTCCCTAAGAATGTCTTCTCTTATCTAAGCAATGTGTAAACAAACATTTATCTTAGACTCCCTATCAGCAACCCTATCTTGCCGCAACAAAAACTTTACAGCTGTCTGCAGATTATCTCCAGAATAGACATACCTGAGCCGCAGAGTACCACAGTTGTCAAAAGTAATGGGATGAACGCCATGCTGCTCTCTTATGTCTTCAGTTGAAACTAATGACACTCACACCGCGCTGTTGTCTTATATAACACTACCCGTTCACATCATAATCCTGGTTACAGGTTGGTATGACATACGACAACTATGAGGGGTGTGTGGGGTGGCAGACGCCCCTCACATCCGCCGGGGTGACGGTGGCAGTGACGACAACGAAACCTGATTGGGCGTCTCATCCCGGACTTACTGCCTTAAGGGGATGTCACATGCGGGATTTGGCTGCTGAAACCGTGGCAACAACTTTGCATCATTCACGCTGCCTGCGTGGCTCACACTTTCACAAGGAAGTGGGAAAACTCAAATCCTGGACGGGAATTTGTTTAATTGAACTTAACTGCTGATCCACTGGGTACAAGACACACACTAGGAAGAAAGAGTTGTATTTGATGTAAACTCGAAAAACCTTTAAACCTTCTAGGCAGTTTCTAATATGAGGTGATGTTTCAGAAATGGAATATGTAGATATATGTATGTATATATGTATATATATATATATATATATATATATATATATATATATATATATATATATATATATATAATAATATATAGTATATATTATATGTAGTAAAACTACCTACAAGATATAATATATATATATATATATGTATATATATATTATATATATATATATATATATATATATATATATATATATAATTATATATATTATATCTTGTGAGGGAGTAGTTTTAGCCTGTTAAGGTTTGTTTAGTATTACAATAATTTAGGGTGCAGCAAATCTTTTGTCTACTTCAAATAAGAAAATGTTAATAATTTATTCATTCTCAGGGCACTGTTTTGTAACTGTTAATTAATCAAAAATGCATCTTGCATTGATAGAGTATGTTTCACAGTGGTCAGATGTCTCAGTGGTCATTATGTAATGATTAATAATTTTTTTGAAACATTTGGTATACTTCTGACACCACTGAACAAAGGTGTATTTTGGAAATGAATGTCTAAATACAGTTGTTATTGTTACATCTGAAGGTTATAGGGCAATTATGAGAGCTATACGGTCTTTCCAAATTGAACATTGATTGATGATTTAATGTTGTTGGCATTACAAATTGATCAACAAGGAATGAGCCTCACAACATGTATAATATATAGCTCAAGGCTCTTTACAAATGTCCCCTATGAGTCTATGACGAAGCAGCACTGTTTGACGACCCCTAAATTAGTTGATCTTTGACAGCGGGGCACTCCATTTACTGCTACATCAGCAAGTAACATTATGTATGACCCAGAAAACTGTCTCTCAGTAGTATTGGGTTCTGTAACTTCTGTTGTTTATGACCCTTGACCTGACACCTTTCTGTTGTTTGTGACCCTTGACCTTTGACACCTTTCTGTTGTTTATGACCTTTGACACCAGTACTGGTGACTTCATCCGCTTAACAGTCTATGGATTTACTATCAAAGACGGGACCATTACATCATAAATGTAATTGTATTATAATAACTGTTAATGTTTATCAATGCTACTGCAAGTGGGGCTACTCATTAAATGAATGTAATATATTACAATTACATTTAAGAAGGTTCCCATTGTGCAGTATCGGAGTCCTCAAGACGGTTCAAAACATTTCACTTGGCAGACCAGCTCTGTCAGACACCAACTTGATTTTTTCTATGAGGCATTCAGTTACACTGTAATTAATATGTGAAGACTTTGTAATAAATATCCAGCAATATCCACCAATGTCAATAGCCAGGTACTCATTCATACAGCTGAGTATACTGGAGCAATGAGGACGGAACAAACTTGCTCAAGGACAAGAAACGGCCACACAGGATTAGAACCAGGGTTCTCTCGATTGAAGGTTCAATGCCCCACCCACTGCGCCACAGTACTCCGTATTATGATAACTGCAATCATTGTTACTTGAATGGCTTATTCAGAAGACAATGTCCTTTCTCTCAGTCTACGACCATTGCTAAATGGATATTGCTGTAAATAGCTGACCGGTGCCATACGTCCAGTCAAAGCCATGCCCTGATAATAGCCACAGTTGTACTATTGACTTCTGGCAATCGTTACTACATGCCACACTCACAGGGTTCTAAGCACAACGTTATTGCACAACATTCAAGACACGTACAGCATCTAGTGTTAACTGCTGAACTAAGGTCAAGGGTCCCCGAGGCACATGAGTAGTGACTACTGCCCAGACAATGGAATCCCAGTTCTAGGCTAGTATAGGGAAGGTTTCGCATTTAGATGGCAGTTTTTGCCATGACTTACACACCAGGTTACAATCGCAGGGTGTTCCCAGTCAACTTCTTTCTAGTAGCCTTCGTGGGTGCTGCGTAAACATCTCTCCTTAGACTACGATAAGTGTTTTCCCTCTCAAGGAGTATGTGTTTATTTGACAGGTCCAATGTAAGTTATATGGTACTCCTGGGAGTATCATACCAGAGAGATGCGTTATGGTCCCCCTGTCCCCTGAATAGTGCTTTATGGGTCCCCTGTCCTCCCCCTGCTCCCAGGGGTGTCTTACGTGATACCTTGCCCCCTCCCCGTCACAATATTGTGATGTATTATACCATGGTCTACTACACCTATGACACTTTCCCATCATGATTATCTCTGTATAAACGTACTTACCTTGAAGACAGATAATATCCACGTTTCTTTCCATTTACTCTGCCAATACTAATTTCATTCTATCCTGTCATATTAAAACTTACATTTCCATAGGTGACAGCCACAGCAGGTAAACTGTCACACACTGTCACTTCTACCTAGTGAGTGGTGACTGACATCAGTGACACCGCCATGTTGTGACATCGTGACGGCTCCCCCAACACAGATGTGTCACAGGAATGTGTCTTGACAGCTGTGATCATGGTGACAGACTGGACCCACACCTGGCCACTGGTATGTATGAATGCCAGTCATAAACATAATGTGTACATGCTCAACTATATATAAAAACATGGATATATATATATATATATATATATATATATATATATATATATATCCATTCTAGCTATTCCAAGGTCATATTCAGAACATGAAATGTAGAAATCAACATGGTGACATTAAACACTATCAATACACAACATTAAGTGCAAACACTCGGCTGACAGCTTACAAACTACAGAAAGACATTTGTGTAGTCACTGAAAACTCCTCCAAAGATTGTCCAGACTTACGTAATGGCTGCTAATGCACCCATCAACATTTATAACCCCAATACACTACACCAATGACAGGAGCTATGTGCATCGTGACCTACACGTCATATATTTAGAGCAGCATCTCCTTCACCAGTCATAGACTGAAAAAAATCGGGAAATAAAACGAGTAGGAAGTACTAAATTCACACATGCCGAGGTGCTGCATAAACTGATGCAAAAACTTCCTTAAACCCCATTTGTACCCAAGAACAGCCAGGCACAATCCTTCAATGCTGCAAACTGCTTATCACAGCTGTGAGGCTGGCAAGGTGAGGTAGGAGGTGTGAGGTTGGAGGTGCCAGATGGTCTGGTAGTTCAATGTGGATAAACTTTCACAATGCAAAGGTTGCCAACAGCATCTGGAAACATGGACTTAAACAGCTGCTTTGTCATGGAACTGAAACTTCCTTCCGATAAGTAATAATTGGGGTAACAGCCAGAATTAATCCAGAGCATAATTCTGCGGTCATATAATAACTTATATTACAGTCTGTTGGTGCATCAGTCTAACCATGTATTGTGATTCCCCAGTAGAACAAGACTGGTCTCCCCGCTACAAGATGAGATACATAACATGGTGCCAAGCCTGGATGACAACAGAAGCAGGTTGGACCAAGAGATCATCAACAGACTCTGATGAAAACGTCTACCAGAGGAAGACTACTGAAGCTGGGAAAGGGAGAGTCTCCTAGGGAGGGAGAGCCTCGTAGGGAGGATACTGGCAAGGCCAATAAGGAAGTTATATTGCCAATGCCCTTATCATCGTTCAAGAAAATGCCAAAAATCAGAACATAAAAATAAGAGCCTTGCATGAGGCACGCAAAGAAGCCCAAATAGCGGGAGAGACTGATGACAGACAGGGGAGGGAGAGGGGGAGAGGGGGAAACAGTGTGACGTGTTCACATTCTCCACTT
Source organism: Ridgeia piscesae (assembly GCA_025642075.2). Taxonomy (NCBI): domain Eukaryota; kingdom Metazoa; phylum Annelida; class Polychaeta; order Sabellida; family Siboglinidae; genus Ridgeia; species Ridgeia piscesae. The sequence continues at coordinate 691,151 of JAODUO010000375.1, forward strand.
CAAGTACTCCACCGTCAGTGGTGTTGGCTTCGCGCCGCTCAACCTGTCGTGTGTTCACCTACATTAGTCTCATGTTGTGTGCGGCTGAAGATCAGATCGATATGAGCCACACACACAGACGAACACACAGACACACACAGACGAACACACAGCCTCATGGATGAGGTGGCAGAAGATTGTGCATGCAGCAATCAATGTCGGCCCAGCTGTGCCTGCACAACAACCCTACCACGTCCCCCAGCGCCACGGGGTAATCACACCCCATGTTCAATATGGTTGTACTCCCTTCCAATCCCACAATTTCCCCCTTACATACCCCATCGGGGCACGGCAGGAGTGGATTGATTCCCTGGTATGTAGGCCGGTTGTGCCCACAGGGACTGTCTGTGGGTAATCGGCTGGTTATCCCCGACACACACCTGACATTCTTCCTGTCTGCGGCGTGTTTCATGCCGAGAGCAGTAACACTGATCAGGGAAGAAAAGGGAACCTTCAACCTCCCAAGCCCACTGCCCTACACCCCCAAGCCTGGGCTCATGGGCTGCACAGACACCTTCATCTGGTCAGTTTCAGTTTATTCAACAATGGACAATGACTGTGATAGAAATCATAAAATCAAACACTGTCCTAATCAGTCCAGTCCCTCTGCCTCAGTCCAGTCCCTCTGCCTCAGTCCAGTCCCTCTGTCTCAGTCCAGTCCCCTCTACCTCAGTCCAGTCCCCTCTGCCTCAGTCCAGTCCCCTCTGCCTCAGTCCAGTCCCCTCTGCCTCACTCCAGTCCCGTTTGTCTCAGTCCAGTCCCCTCTGCCTCAGTCCAGTCCCCTCTGTCTCAGTCCAGTCCAGTTCCCTCTGCCTCAGTCCAGTCCCCTCTGCCTCAGTCCAATCCCCTCTGCCTCAGTCCAGTCCCCTCTGTCTCAGTCCAATCCCCTCTGTCTCAGTCCAGTCCCCTCTGTCTCAGTCCAGTTCCCTCTGCCTCAGTCCAGTCCCCTCTGTCTCAGTCCAGTCCCCTCTGCCTCAGTCCAGTCCCCTCTGCCTCAGTCCAGTCCCCTCTGTCTCAGTCCAGTCCCCTCTGCCTCAGTCCAGTCCCCTCTACCTCAGTCCAGTCCCCTCTGCCTCACTCCAGTCCCGTTTGTCTCAGTCCAGTCCCCTCTGCCTCAGTCCAGTCCCCTCTGTCTCAGTCCAGTCCAGTCCCGTTTGTCTCAGTCCAGTCCCTCTGCCTCAGTCCAATCCCTCTGCCTCAGTCCAGTCCCCTCTGCCTCAGTCCAATCCCTCTGTCTCAGTCCAGTCCCCTCTGTCTCAGTCCAGTCCCCTCTGCCTCAGTCCAGTCCCCTCTGCCTCAGTCCAGTCCCCTCTGCCTCAGTCCAGTCCCCTCTGCCTCAGTCCAGTCCCCTCTGTCTCAGTCCAGTCCCCTCTGCCTCAGTCCAATCCCCTCTGCCTCAGTCCAATCCCCTCTGCCTCAGTCCAGTCCCCTCTGCCACATTATAATCCCCTCTGCCTCAGTCCAGTCCCCTCTGCCTCAGTCCAGTCCCCTCTGCCTCATAGTCCCCTCTGCCACAGTCCCCTCTGCCTCAGTCCAGTCCCCTCTGCCTCAGTCCAATCCCCTCTGCCTCAGTCCAGTCCCCTCTGCCTCAGTCCAGTCCCCTCTGCCACATTATAATCCCCTCTGCCTCAGTCCAGTCCCCTCTGCCTCAGTCCAATCCCCTCTGCCTCAGTCCAGTCCCCTCTGCCACATTCATCCCCTCTGCCTCAGTCCAGTCCCCTCTGCCTCAGTCCAGTCCCCTCTGCCTCAGTCCAGTCCCCTCTGCCTCAGTCCAGTCCCCTCTGCCTCAGTCCAGTCCCCTCTGCCTCAGTCCAGTCCCCTCTGCCTCAGTCCAATCCCCTCTGCCTCAGTCCAGTCCCCTCTCCCATTATAATCCCCTCTGCCTCAGTCCAGTCCCCTCTGCCTCAGTCCAGTCCCCTCTGCCACATTATAATCCCCTCTGCCTCAGTCCAGTCCCCTCTGCCACAGTACAATCCCCTCTGCCTCAGTCCAGTCCCCTCTGCCTCAGTCCAGTCCCCTCTGCCTCAGTCCAGTCCCCTCTGCCACATTATAATCCCCTCTGCCTCAGTCCAGTCCCCTCTGCCTCAGTCCAATCCCCTCTCCAGTCTCAATCCCCTCTGCCTCAGTCCAGTCCCTCTGCCACATTATAATCCCTCAGTCCAGCCTTCAGTCCAACGCCCTCTGCCTCAGTCCAGTCCCCTCTAACTCAATAATAGTACAAGTCCCCTCTGCCTGAATTCCTCCCCAGTCCAGTCCCCTCTGCCACATTATAATTCCCTCTGCCTCAGTCCAGTCCCCTCTGCCTCAGTCCAGTCCCCTCTGCCCCAGTCCAAGTCCCCTCTGCCTCAGTTTTCCCAAGTCCCCTCTCCACATTATAATCCCTCTGCCTCAGTCCAGTCCCTCTCCTCAGTCCATCCCCTCTGCCCAGTCCAATCCCCTCTGCCTCAGTCCAGTCCCCTCTGCCTCAGTCCAGTCCCCTCTGCCACATTATAATCCCCTCTGCCTCAGTCCAGTCCCCTCTGCCTCAGTCCAGTCCCCTCTCCCATCAATCCCCTCTGCCTCAGTCCAGTCCCCTCTGCCACATTATAATTCCCTCTGCCTCAGTCCAGTCCCCTCTGCCTCAGTCCAATCCCCTCTGCCTCAGTCCAGTCCCCTCTGCCTCAGTCCAATCCCCTCTGCCTCAGTCCAGTCCCCTCTGCCTCAGTCCAGTCCCCTCTGCCACATTATAATCCCCTCTGCCTCAGTCCAGTCCCCTCTGCCTCAGTTCCAGTCCCCTCTGCCTCAGTCCCCTCTCCCATAATCCCCTCTGCCTCAGTTCAGTCCCCTCTGCTCAGTCCAGTCCCCTCTGCCACTTAGTAATCCCCTCTGCCTCATCCAGCTTCCCTCGCCTCATCCATCCCTGTGCATCACTCAGTCACCTTGCCTCATTCAGTCCTCTCTGCCTCACTCTAACCCCTTGCCTGATCCACCCCCAAGTGTGAAACACATGGAACGTGAGAGATGAAGTGTGCCAGATGCAACGCACCAAACACGTCACGCAACACACTGCAACTGGATGCAGTTATGTGAACACCACAAGTGAATAAAGACACAAACAAACGTAACCTTTGGGGGAACAAATGTCCACACACGCCTGCACGTTTGCAAGCAGAATTTACTGTCTGTCGGTCAGCACCTACTGCTGGGCTATAATCAAACTGAAACGATAGATGTGATATTCTTTGGATGAGATAGCGTGGAAATGCCAATCACTTTGAAGCGAAAGAAAAAATAAGAAAATCTTAGTTAAACTGCATTAATTTCTGTAGTTTTTACCTTTCTATTTTAAATATCAAAGCAGCAGCTTTTTCTCAATAACATGGCACCTGTGGTACACTTGTTCTACTCTTCTAGATTCTGTCAGTTGCATGTCTGGTGATTCTGAAGGTCATTGCCTTGCTGAGGCTATAATCTCTGCTTGCAGACTATTGTCAACATTTGCAGTAAAAATACAAGGCAGCCCTGGTTGTAACATATCACATATAGCTAGTCACATTGTTGCAGGGTATCCTGTCCAACAATCAAAACCAATTATTTCCATGGTTATCAGTATTACCAGAAACATGGAATAATTTATTAAATCATAACAAATGCGTCATAATTAAACTCATAAAATAGTTAAACAGAAATTTGTGATGGGGCAAATCAGTGTGGGGAGTGTTAACTGTTGCAGTCCCAAGTGGCCATCAAATTTACCTTATTCAAATTTATCTTCAATTACAATTTGCTTAACTGTTCAACATTTAATGAGAAATTAATGGATTTCTTTACATTTCCTAGAAACTGTACTTTGTTTTTTCTGATTCGTTGCTTTGCTCTTTGTACTGTGGCCAGTAATCAATAATTTCAATTTGTAATTAGCTTTGTCCGACATGTTTTATTATTTTCTCTAGGAACCACATTTTGTTGTTGCTAGTCAATGCAGATTTAACGTCTATAATTATTCTAATGAAGACGAGACATGTCAGCTGAGGACTAGTCCTGGTTGTATCACAGCCACCATGCTGTGATACAACCAGGTCTAGTCCTGGTTGTATCATAGCCACCACGCTGTGATACAACCAGGACTAGTCCTCAGCTGACATGTCTCGTCTTCATTAGTATAATTATAGACATTAAATCTGCATTGATTAGCAACAACAAAATGTGGTTCCTCTGTTAGTGATACAAGTCCTGCTTAATTAATTAATAAGTAAATGGACCTAATAAGATACTAGAGATAATAATGAAGTTGTAAAATTTAGCATTAATTTTAGTTTTTAGTTTTTTTATCTCATCAGGCTTGGCTAGTTTATGTAAAACAAAGTCTCCTGTGACCTTTCCGGAGGTCTGGATTTGGGGTCATCTTCCTGTACTTAATTGGTGCCATAACCGAATCCAAAATGTTACAAAGTCAATATTGGGGTAACAAGTAACCAGCAACTGATCCTGGTTCTGCTGGAAATGAGCTGAATCAAAACACGGGGCATGTAACTCTGATCGTCTTCTCCCAGAAGCTAATGCCGTGAGGAAGACTGTCGTGAGCATTAAATGTTTGAGGTCGAACTTCTGACATGGCTCAAAGGGAGGTTTCAGAAGGACCTTTACAATCAAAGGGAGGCTCCACTGAGGGGGTATTTTTCTTTGAGCGCCTTCTCGAGCACTTTCCCCAATATCACAAATGGAGGGAAGGCGTAAACGAACATACCCCTCCATAACAGCGAGAGAGCAGGTAGGATTTAATTCATTACAAAGAACACAAATAATGACTCTGTTATGTCAATGGAACCCAAAAGAGTACCCCCAGGGTAGTAGATTTATAATGCTGCTGCGAGACAATTTTGGTACAACACAGTGAGAGAAAAGTGAGGAAAGAAAAGACGAAGATAAAGACGATGGTAACCATGGCCAACCTCGCCCCTGGCAACAAGGAAGCCAAGAGGAGAACACTATAAGTATGCTATCTGATGGCTGCACCTTTGCTAGTGCAAGTCTTCCAGTGTCATGAGCCCATCTGTTTGATATGCCACCCACTTGAAACAAAAAAAACTGCTGAAAAAAAAAACAAGAACAAGGGTCGACTGAAGCCAAACAGGTGGCCATGGCTGTGAACCACAGGAAATGCACTGAAGCATTTTGGACTGCCTGGTTTGAAAGAACAGGTAGAGGAAGGTGAGGAAGACCACCAGGGGGAGTCTGACGCTGCCTGTGCCTTCACACAGCAGAGTCTGGTCAACACACCTGGCGTGTTTGACAGTCTAGTGCTCCAACTAACAAAATAACAAATTATTATAACACATAACAAAATCAAATAATTTTTTGTTAACTCTTCAATGTCCGATTGTTCCTGAATCTTAGGCACTGCCGTAGTAGTCAGTACATACAAGGGCTGTCATTCGCAAAGTACATATAAAGTGCCATCATTTATCTACAACTATACAGCCTTTATGATAGGTAGTGGTTTGGTGACGATCCATCCAGCCGCACAGTGCTAATTAGGAGAGTCACATTTTCAATGTCAGAAGTACCTTCGTAGCAGACAATTTAACTAGGATCGCTCTAGCTAGAACACATCTGTGCATATACCACAGCAATGTTAATCCAGACATTGGCAGTGCCAGCACTTACATGATTAATTTATTGAATGTTGACAGACATACGCTAAGACCTACAGTTGACCCCCCTAATGGACAAATCAAAATCAATGCCATTCTCCATGCGTGGCACATTCTACCTGGACGGTTGGGTGTCTAGATACCGTTCGATTTCAACACAATGCAAACTGACCACGCAGACATGGCAGATGCCTGAAATATCTGGGCAGGTGTCAGCATCCCTTCCCTTTAGTCTAAATGGGATTGACAACACGTCAGTTTCCTCAAAACCACTTCCCTAGATTTCAGATAGAGTATTCTTTCCGTAAATATTTAATAGCAAATCTCTCTAAATTATTCGGTTTTATTTACTTTTTTCACATCATCACTTCAGCCTAATTGTTCACAATAGTCTCAAGTTGAAACACTTTACACAATAAACAACCACTCTTAATAAACACCAAATAAAACCTGATCTTCAACAACAAATGGTACAACAAGTACTCCCTATCTCTCCCCGATTCAGTTTCATTCACCGCAAAACCGCATTTCTATGACGACGGCAAGCAATGCACACCGAATACAGGCTGGTAAAAAATCTAAACTATGTATGAGTGGTGCTCTCCTTACCTGTCCCAACAGCAACTCCCCAGAATCCTACAGTGCCTCCCGGTTCCTTCCCAGATGCTCGGATCTCACCGGCACCACTAGCATCCCGCGTGACTCCTAATTACAACGTAGACGCACCACGACGGCCACACCGCACACACCACCCCAGCCGTCGTGTCCATTGACATTTTATGCCCCAATCAATATCAGGCAGTTGTAGAATGCTACGCCAATCAGCTCCACTCAGTCGTCGCGGTTGTATGAGTGTGCAGCCAAGCACGAATTTATATATAGTCTGTGAGAAAATTCACGATTCTGCTCGTCTGAACGAGGAAGATGTTTTTCCTGACTGGGAGGAGTGCCGTTCTACAGACACACGTCTGGGTTCGGAATGGGAGCTGCCAAATCCCCGCTGCTGCCACGGCAACGGGGCAACGGCACACAGACAGGGATGGAAGGTAAGTTTTTAATCGTTGATTTATAACTGTCACTTTGAATTGACCCTGACCACAGAACGCATCGTGACTATTATTAATTCATCGCCAGGTAGTGATGACAGCACTTGTGGCTGGTTCTGATGGGATGCAGATAGCATGAGGCCATTCATCACGCCCACCTGACTATGCTACAATAATCACGCTGGTTAGAGGTGGGCGGCCAATCAGCATGGATAATCAACGGTTAGTTGGATGCCAAAAGAAACATTCAACTATGACCATTAGAAATTTTACGCAACACAAATTCCCAAAATAGCATATATATGAAAGATTTGATTATGATTTAGGACCATTGGAATTACGTTAAAAATTCCCGAATTCATACACATTTACCTAATGCACTGCAAAGTCTAACGGGCAGATATAGATTTTTTTTTTTTATTACTCATACAAATTATTATTAACAAGATTACTAATGTGATGAAATTTATAAATACTGTAACTGTTCCATCTCACAACCTTTTCAATTACAAATATAAATAATACACAATCAGTATACACAATGAAGAGCAATACGGTATTTACGTATATAAAATGCCACAACTGTCTCACATTTTAAAAAAATTGCTAAAGAATTATGTATTATGAAATGATTGGAATTTCTGAGACACTGACACAATATAACATGTAATGAACAGCCTCATAAACTGCCCAACATTGCTACTAAATCAACAGTGCATAAGAAGGATATATTGCTACAAAACGACACCGCTGGCATTTAAGTCTAATTGATCTGACAGTGAGTGGAAGACTACACTATCAGTAACAGCTGCAAACACATTGAGCAGATGGACGGCACCAGGAACCAGCTGTCTAATACTCAAACAAGTTACAACTCAAACAAACAGACTGGCTTTCACCTTATTTATACCTGGTCTCATCTATTCATGTACATGCAAATAACTAACAATAACTTGGTAAGTCGTGTTTAAAACTCTCCAACTATTAATACCAGACCAGTTTCTTTAGTAGACATTAACAGAAGATGACACATTTGTTTGTTGAGATTAGTAAAAGTTTGTTAGCAACAAAATTATAAGTTTCTTGTTCAGATTAACATTTGTACTGAACATGTTTTTTTTTAAATTAACTGAAGATGACATATTTCTTGTTGAGATAAACAGATTTTCGAAAACATATGACACATTTTTGTTTATCAATATAAACAGTCAGTGGCATTTTCAAATATAATAGTCACAATAAAAAAACTAATAACCTACCATTACATTGAGGTAGAAAAGAATTGTGTGACTGAATTTTTAGCAAACACTCTAACTGGAGGGAGAAATGGTTCCGGGTGCCTGTAAATCCATGTTTATTAAAATATGTCCTACCTGTGAGAAGAAGGAGACTTGAAACCAGTAGAAACAGGGTGGCCCATACTTGGGGCGGCTTCGTTGCCATGGTTACTGTACTTGAATCAAACGTGATGGAACGGGTCACATAACTTGGTGTAGCCTCACTTTGGGTCTGCAACAAATAAAACAATTATCAACACCACTAAACAGTATTATTTATCATCAGTGTTTCCCTAGTTGTGACAACAGAGCTGTGTATTTCTGCTCAAATGTACTGTCCACCAATACCGGCAGCCGAGATGTGTTTTATCACCTGAAATAACTACAAACACACACGTGACACCCATTTTCAAGGTGTGGGTTTTTCTCACATTATTTTACCCTTCCGCCACCTGTCCACCGATATTTCTACCCGTCCACCCCGGGTTTTACCCATCCAAATGACAGGTGGATGATCGCTGCATGAAGCTGTAATACTGCATATGATCCACCAAGTGGCAGTCAGTGACATTACTTTGTCATTCATTGCTATTCCTAAACAAAATATCCACCAGGAGATATTTATTATAATTATATAATTGTTATTTTGTATTATACTATAAATACTACTGATGAAAACTAATAGTAACAGCAGCGTGGCATACCAACCAGATGTGATAACTACTATACTAACTGTGCTCTCATACTTATCACAACAAACAAACCAACACATGCACCAACTGAACAAACCATACATGCCCTCCACCATGTTAGGTCGTGTACAAAGTTGTCTAGTGTTGATAGTTTATCTCTGGATGCCACTTACAAAACAGTGGATTAAGGTCAGCTAGGTCACACACTCATTTCTATAGGTTCCAAGAATAGAGCGATACCCTCGGTACCAAAACCTGCCTCTCTGGGACACATTAATTTATTAATTATGAATTATACTCCAGGCCGGGAAGACGACTTTGTATGATATGCCCCTGTTGGGTTGTAATTAATTCATATAGACATCTGCTCAAGCATATGGGCAGCTGAGTATACCATTACAAGTTTAAAAGATTTTTTCATGCATTCATGATGCTGCTAATGTCTTATACATGCACATAATTGTATATACTAATTAATGTATTTTTCTGAAATGCTAATTTATGTATTGTAAATACATAAATACACTGTGGATACGTGCATGATGCTATTTTCTCTTTCGTGAACTCCTCAGCTGGTTTCTGACAACAGTTGGATATAATAGATAAGAGAAGATCCAATAACCCGTGGGTTGCGTAATGTATGCCTTCACACGACACGATAAACACATGTGGAGAGAGTAGTTCTTCAATAAACCTGTCAGTTCCTATACCATGCCTGAGAGAACTCAAGTGTCAAATAACATATTTTAGTAGGCGGCAGGTTCGAGTGAGCATGATGATCACCAGATGGTAGCACCAGACATGTTACATGAAATGACCTCATCAGAGGCTACCCAGGTACTTACAAGGGCTTTCTCAACAAATGGGATACCTCACTATTGAGGGAAATATCTGTTTTCATTCATTCAGTGGCGGAATGTATTGCATCACAAAATGATACGTATAAGACTGCTAGCTCGTAAGTCAAACTCAGCCACAGAGGCGCCATCTGGTGAATGTTTCACCCTTCAATTCATCCACTGAAAAAGTTCATCACTGAAAATCACTACCTAAATGTGTAATCTGTTTTTCTGAAATTCTTTGAATTTTGGTAGATCAGGGTTAGACGTCAATGGTTTAATTATGCAAATATATAAAATTATTATACAGAAATAGGCAAGTGATACTTGGTTCCTGGAATGAGATTGGTCTACTGCTCCAATGTTAGCATTTTAATATCTAAATTACATTTGTATGTACACAGAATAAACAATTGCCTATTATTAGTTCAAAATATACGAATATGCAATTAAGAATACATATATATTTAAATGATTTTTTCTAAATATTTACCAGTATATAAAACTAAATATAACAAATTTGTTTACGGCCATTTGTATATAATTGCACATACTGTACTTACATGTAGTGTCATCACATTAATATTAAATATTATGTATATGTCATTACTTCTTCCATACTTCAAAAGTGGTTGTGAAGAGAATATAAACTGATCTGATATATTGAAAACTGACTAATTTGATATGTGATTGTGTCTAAAACCTAGCACTGTCAATGCAATAACTACGAGCTATTCAAGCATGCCAGTCCGTTCTACACCATCAATTATACTGACATGTCATGATGTATGGCCAAACACACCGTGACATAACCGTCACATGGCAGACACGAACAAACATGACAGATCAGTTGTAAGAACACAGCGGTAACCACAAGTGATGTCTCTCTTCAATCACATATAAACGACTCTTGTCAGTGCCACAAGTAACAGACCGGCACGCACATGACTACATCACCAACCTACCTGGCCAGCCTCTACATGACAAATGTCGTGCACAAGTCCGAGACAGACGACTGTTGTTCTTGACAATTAAACACCTCAAAACTACATGTGATGTTAATCTACACCGGCAGGTAGTAACAGAACATGAAACGGAATGCCCCTGCACCACATGACTTGGTCATCCGTGTCACAAGACTAGATGCTAGATACCCAATACCCATAATGCGTCTGTCTCTCACAGTCACACCCCATGAATGACGCCTGCTGTACACTACAAGTGCATCTGATGTCTGCATGCAATTCTCCCACCCACGCAAGATCCAAGGTTGCCATCAATATTGCGCTGCAACGGCTAGCAAAAGTAGACCACTTGTTAACCCTTTATAACACCGCCGTACAATTTAGCGTATCTGAACTGAAGTGTCAAGTCAGACGGTCTGTCATTTAGCAAATAACCTCCTATGACATAACAGACGTGTATTTTTATTTCCCAAATCATCAGGCTCTGTCTATTTAAAGATCACGCCTCACTAATGAGCAGTCTCTTTAATTTACAGAGGTTATACAGCATCAAACCTAATAGTGTATTTTGTTCAAACACTTTGCACCTGGGTTATACTACACATAAAACTGTTGTACGTCATGAAATTAAAAATAAAGTGTGTATTTTGAAATTCTGACATGCAAACAATAATATGCCTTTAAATAATCCTTCAATCATTAATTAGTATGTTTCATTACTGCATTTAAACCTGCATAACATAATTCAATATAGTGACATCATATTAAATATAGATCTACCGATTAATGATTGGGTAAAAGAAGACTGGGTAATATATCATGAGTCATATCATATTACACAGGTCTGAAATTAACATACCTTTATATAAAATCTTACCAATAATTAATAACACTGTGATATAAAACTTACTATAAATCAATCGAAATGCAGCACGGTTTATGACCCACATCAGTGAATTCAATCTACTAATATTTATGTGACATGATACCACAGATAAAGTATGCGCGTTATGAATGTTATCATGCTTACACATGCATATGCAATCTCCAGCAGCGTTTCTGTTTGCTGCTAAATGGCCCAGTGCCCCTTGGAGCCATTGTGTATGAGCCGCAAACACCATCTCTATTCTGTTACTATGAGCCTGATAAACTCAACAAACAGGCATGAGAAATATGCAGCCAGTCACTCAACACAGCAGGATATCAATGAGGACACGAATAAACAATTGATTCACAATGGACGCTAAAAATAAATTTACTTTCGTGACTGTTCATAATTATCAATACTGAATGGAAAACTGATCACATAATTATGGTAAATCAGTAATGCTTTGTAATTTTGCTATAGAATGTTCCATCCCATCCATTGCCACATAGTACTGTTCACACCAAATAGTGTAACTCTATCGTGATTTATCATTATGAATGCAAATCAAAGATCCCTGTATTTATGGTGTGAAATTATACCATTTATATAAATCAAAAATTGTTTTTGATCTGTAAGAGAATGATGCTAGTGAAAAGATTGATTTTCAGTTACCATAAGACAACACTAACAAATTCTGTACATTTACCTCACATTACATCTAGATATTACTCAAGCAGAAAATTGGGGACAGGTAACAAGATGTTTTTGTATGAATGTTTTTTGGGCACCCACCTGTTTCTAGAGAAACCATAATGCAAGAAGTTAGGCCGCTACTGAAACGTTTCCGTTGCTCCTTGTTCACTGTTGATAAAGGGTTGACCAAACAAATGTGTTGTTTACATAAAATTAAACAAACCTTTCACTTCCCATGACTTGTAGAAATGTCCTCCTGTTTTCACAATGCTGACACAACATTGCTGTGTTTGCTTCAAGTAAACACTTTCAAAGACGACATAAACGTTGTGTAGTACCGGTAGCTTATATTTGCTGTGGGCTGTACAGTCACCCCGACTTGTCAGCCAAGCATCGCCAAAGTCTCACATGTGGGTGAGTGGGTGATATTAAGTGAACGAACAAACAGTGTGACAAGTTCAATGGAATTTACAACTCCAGAGCTTCAGTGATTTCACGTTTGCATGGTAATGAATTGGATATTTATCCAATGTGTTAAAACTTAAAAGTGTACACTCTCCAATGTTGTCCTTTATCAAACTTACATTTTTATGTGCTGTTCCAACCTGACCTGTCACAACTTAACATCCTTTGAAGTTACAGCAAAAGGTCCATCCTACATTGCACTGTATTAAACCTGTTATTAATCCAACAAAACTGTTTACACAAGTCAGGTAACAGACTAATTTAAGATCTGTTGCAGTTTTTTTAATAAATATAATAACCAAATAGTGTGGGAAGATTACATTCAAATTTGGTACAAAAATCAATGTCCATATCAATTTTGATAATAAAATTACCATGCAAAAATCATAGGAATAACTGTGCGTCATGGGAAAAAATTATATCCATTAGAAGGAATCTTGAGTATTGACAGTTAGCCATATTGCTCTAGGAAAATGTGTATACACAAACAAAATGCAATTCACTATATCAACATTCGTGATAGTCTTTCACAATGGACAATGAGCTTAATGGGATTATTTTGTAAGCTGGAGCAACGTGTGGTTATACCGACAAACCATTTGATGATTAAGTCAAAGCACAATATATAACAACAAAAACACCCTAAGGATAACAATTATAACCATGACTTAGTGATATTATGTACCACAGGTTTGTAATGAGTCATGGGTTTTTGTATTTCCCACAGTCACAATCACGACCTAGAGGCTAAAATAGCCTACAGTAGTAGCAGGGGCTACAGTTTCACTCTCAGCTGAGAGAACCGAGGTTCGAATCGTGTGATCTCATGTGAAACCTTCGGCAAGTTTTTCACTCTATACTGCTCCAGTTCATTCACCTGGCTATAGACACTGGTGGATGTTTGTAAAAAAGTATATTATGTATAGTTTTCGCGCATTCATTGCAATGTGGCTGGAGTGTGTGTGTACAAGCATAAAGTGTTCTGATCAATGCGGGTGAATGGATACTGTGCTGTATAAGAACCTACCTTTACTTCTACAGGCTATGTCAAAGAGAAAAGGGGTAGTAAATGTAAAGTTTAAATTCCAATATAGCACAGTACCCAGTCCTTGTAACTGACTGTTCAAGGTGTCACACCCTACTCCCTGGTTCACTCGTTCAAGGTGTCACACCCTACTCCCTGGTTCACTCGTTCAAGGTGTCACACCCTACTCCCTGGTTCACTCGTTCAAGGTGTCACACCCTACTCCCTGGTTCACTCGTTCAAGGTGTCACACCCTACTCCCTGGTTCACTCGTTCAAAGTGTCACACCCTACTCCCTGGTTCACTCGTTCAAGGTGTCACACCCTACTCCCTGGTTCACTCGTTCAAGTTGTCACACCCTACTCCCTGGTTCACTCGTTCAAGGTGTCACACCCTACTCCCTGATTCACTCGTTCAAGGTGTCACACCCTACTCCCTGGTTCACTCGTTCAAGGTGTCACAACCTACTCCCTGGTTCACTCGTTCAAGGTGTCACACCCTACTCCCTGGTTCACTCATTCAAGGTGTCACACCCTACTCCCTGGTTCACTCGTTCAAGGTGTCACACCCTACTCCCTGGTTCACTCATTCAAGGTGTCACACCCTACTCCCTGGTTCACTCGTTCAAGGTGTCACACCCTACTCCCTGGTTCACTCGTTCAAGGTGTCACACCCTACTCCCTGGTTCACTCGTTCAAGGTGTCACACCCTACTCCCTGGTTCACTCGTTCAAGGTGTCACACCCTACTCCCTGGTTCACTCGTTCAAGGTGTCACACCCTACTCCCTGGTTCACTCGTTCAAGGTGTCACACCCTACTCCCTGGTTTACTCGTTCAAGGTGTCACACCCTACTCCCTGGTTCACTCGTTCAAGGTTCACACCCTACTCCCTGGTTCACTCGTTCAAGGTGTTACACCCTACTCCCTGGTTCACTCGTTCAAGGTGTTACACCCTACTCCCTGGTTCAGCTGTTCTAAACACTATTTGTAGTCAGCCTATTACTTTACATTACTGTTGTGACTTGTGACATCAAATAGGGTCTAAATTTGAAAAGTAATTCTTATTCAACATGCTAAATTACTATTATATAGTTTATATAATTATTGCTGGGTTGACAGCGGCCAGTTTCTTCTTTTGAAGCAATCATCATATTGTATTATCCTCATATTATATTACTGGCTACAGCCTTAATTGCTCCGTTGTCAACCGGGAATCATGTACTATATCATTTATTGTCACATTTGCTGATTACGTTTATTTGTATGATGTATGCGATTCCTAAAATAAATTACTTACTCTCGACTTGGAAATTAATGCATGATGACTACATATTTGTAAACTTGCCCACAGTTTGACACAATTCAACACAGCAGTACAGAATTCAAGCTTGGATTCTCTCAAAGTCTAATGCCCCAGCCACTAACCCAGAGTGGCCAGTAATAATGATTACAGAGAAAAAGGAAAATTCATTTCCCAGAAGTCTCCAATTCTAGTACAAATTCACAACGGAAGGAACGCAATCTGTGTAGACAAACAGCTCCGTGTCAGACACCTGGACATGTTCAACCAGATGCTGGCTATTTCTTGCAACATGTTACTAACAACATAAACGGCACAATTTCACTGGTCATTGACCATCTGCTGCTCTGGTCAGCAGTGTCCAGCCAATGTTTCCTTTTGTTGGACAATACACTCTCTTATGTTATGTAACATCATGTCACATGACCTTACAAAGACAAGAGTCTGAGACTATTCATGAATATATAATAAAGTCATATTACATTTCTATAAACTACACTTTATGTACATTTGATTTGGTGCGATTTGTGTCCTTTATGCTAAATGCTAGCTACACCAAAACATCATTTCAATATATGATAACACATTATAAACATAACAATATAACAAGTTACATACCCTGGCTGGTCAAGAACAGAGGTTGTTAAGTTCTTATAAAATTTATGTTTACAGTAACATATTCTTCAACCCTTACTTATAAAAAGATTGTTCAAACAGGCGGCTTAATCATACACTAACGTGACCAGTTATGCGTGAAGTCTTTGTAAGAAAAAAAATTGTAACACAAATAGCGGCAAATGAGAAGAATAGATGCATATTTAAGATAAAAAGTCACACCATTCAATGTCAGTCAGACAAGTGTTGCAGAAAAGTAAAATGAGTGTCATACGTAATTCAGTTCAAACCGACTACTAAAAAGTTAGCGGAATCTACCAAAATGTTCTGCTGAATTGATGCACGTAAAAAAACAGGTCATGTCAATGTTCTGTGATACATCAAACAGACTGGTTGCAAAATTAATCTGTTTAAAGTCTGTTTTTATGTCTGAAACAACAGGTTATCGGTTGACTGGCTACAGCTGCCAAATCTAAGCAGCATCTTGCCCAGAATGTCAGTGTTTCATTGCACTAAGATCTCTGTGTAAGATGACTGTTGTAGCTGTAAGGTAATACAACAGGTACGATACAGGCTCAGTGCGAAAAAATGCAGGCTTGGTTTCCGCCATGAATGAAACGTGCGTGCACATTCAGACATTCCTGTGACGAGCGAACTCGAGTCAGCGATTGCTGGTGGTCCAGCTCAACACTCGAGCTGACACTGGTACTGATAGCGGTTAACTGAGTAAACTGACTCTACATGAAACCAAGTGGCATATTTATACATGCCTCTGCTATCACCTATGTTGTAACACAGCATGTCAGTCATTCATAACCCAGTATTTTAGAGCTCTGTCTCACAGTAACAGAACACTGGCAACTAGTGTGGAATTCTAACATATCCTGTAAGTCAAAACAGCCCTTCCTTATCACACTGCGCAGTGACTGGAAATGACATGGCATAGAGCGTATAGAGTACATCAAGAACACTGGTCAGTTAGGACAACCAGTGCCTTTAATTGCACCTCTGTTAATGAGAGGTACACTGCACCTTCCACATACCTGAACATACAGAGGCCCATTCAACAAGTCCTGTTCCCATGCTGTGTTTCACCACACTGGGCCACTCACTCCACTGGCCAGTCAAAGGCTCAGGTGAACTGGGTCAATCATTCAACTGTGCTCTACAATCTCTTATCTTTGTCACACCACAGCCTACTGCTGTGTGCAATCAAGGCAACAAATGCCATAAAACACTCCCTACTAATCATGTCTCTGATGATGACCCTTTGACCCTATCTTGACCAACTGTGACCCTATCATGGCCCACTGTCTTCTAGGGTGGTGAGACATGACTTTGGCTATAGGAAAGACAAATATCAGATCTGCCAAAAATGTATATATACAATCCAGAGTGCAACTTTGGACTACTTTCTTCTGTAACAACACCACAAGACATGGTTAAAGTTAACTACGGCATAAGTGAAATGGGAGATCACACACACATATATATATATATATATATATATATATATATATATATATATATATATATATATATATGATATGAATTACAATCACATTAACTGCTTCAGGCTATATGCTATGATGTTACATTTTCAATTAAAAATGAAACTATAAAACAAAATTTAAGGCAATATAGTTTGTCTCTTTCATATAACACTTATTGCTAGAGATACAACTTAACATGGCAGGAATTTAAGTGTACCAAATCTCAGAAAACGGAACATAAATAGTGGCTAGCATTAGGCCATCTATGAAGGATTTACGCCTTGTCCAAGCACGCACCTTGGTCAGGTTACAACCCAGTAACACATAGACCATGTTTGACCCACTTGGTCAGTCAGTCTTAGCCAGCAGGATACTGAGTAAAAGGTAAATTCTTATATAGCGCAGTATCCAATCCTCAAGTATCGCTCTGACAGACCTGTTCAATCAGACACCATCTCAATTTCTCTGGGAAGCATCCAGCCATATGATACAATAAATGCACGAAGGCTGCTCACACATACTTGTCTATAGTTTATAAAGATGAGTGAACTGGAGCAATTAGATTGAAAAAACTTGCCCAATGTTTTAACACTGCAGCACAGGATTCGAACCCAGGTCCTCTTAGTCTAGTGTCTGAGGTTCTACCCCAGAGCCACTGGGTTTTACTGGAAGTATACATACATAAAAGCCTAAATCAAAATCGACTTATTCCACAAAGCCTCATACAGGTGTTGTCTACCTAACACAGTCTAGACACATGACTCACTAATACATGTACTTCCTGCCAAAATTCCTGACCAGTGAAAATTACAATGTTAATGACAAAGCAAACGAAGGTTAATATACACTGTAGGCCATATGTATATAATCACAGATCACATTATCTGGTTCAGATGGTTAATCAAAGCATTTACCACATGATAGATCTCATTTACACAGCCAGCAGGGCTTTATGCAGGACCAAATTATTGCCAGTCACACATGGTTTGGTGGACACATGGACGTTAACAGTTAAGCCAGTTTACAAACTTTTAAATGTGTCTGATGACCTGAAATGGACTACAAACACACATGTGACACCATTTTCACTCACTTTCAAGGTATAACTAACAATATCTATGGTTTTGGAAGTTTTTTGCTCCTTCATTTTTTTACCCGTCCGTCACCCGTCCACCCATATTTCTACCCGTCCATATTCGTTTTTACCCGTCCAAATGACGGATGGCTGGGTCTCTACATAAAGCTATAACAGCCACTGTCAGCCAGCGAGTAAACTAAGACAACATGGAGTGACCTAAATAAAATCCCATGTTCTGCAACAGTTGCAAGAGTCCACAATTGTAACGGCTACACCACTACTACCAGTACTACAGGTGCCAAATACTCAAATGACATCCTGAAGTGAAGCTAAGAAATGGAAGTGAAAATGCAGTCTGTCTACCCTCAAAGACTCAATATGCTCCTCAGTGTGCCTGCATTCGACACAGTGACTATAACACACCATATTGAAATAACACAGCCTTCCCATTTAGAATAAACAACAACCCATGCATCTCAGCCATGAGAAACACCCCACAAGGTATACATACCTACTTCAGCGAGAAGACAGTCTGCGACTGCCTGACATCCTTATAGTGTTGTCTGCCTGCCGCACCCTTCGCCCACTTGTTAATATCTCACAATAAACACACAGGAATCACTATGCTGCTACTACACTTCCGCCGGGGAGGTGTTAATAGTTTGACACGACATTCCTGTGGCCCGTGAAAAAAGCGTGCCCGACACGTCACGCATACCAATACACAAATCTCAGACGAGACATCTCATAACTCTCCCAAGTGCTGCACGATGGTCCCACGGAGGGCGTCAAATGCATGCTGGGAAGAGCAATAATGCTACGATTTCTGACATTTTATGCACACCAATGGAAATCAGTAGGACAGTGGCGCGATGTCATTAGGACAGTGACCACCTATACGTGAGTCACTGGACGGAGGCGGCATGCATGATGAGGTAGACATGGGTAATATATTCACCACTGGTCATTATTGTGTGATAGTCCCCAGGCTATGTCTCCCGGTGTATGACTATGCTACATTCACAGCTGTGGCTTATTTTATTTCTTACAATGTAAGTGAATATATCTGCTAATTTCTTACTTCTTAGATTAACTTCTTAGATTGATGATATAACTCAAGTTGTGTATATGTTATATAATGATACAATTGGACACAATACCAGGCAACTGTACTGTAGATATTAATGACACAATTTAACCATCAATCATCATAAATAAATATCTATAATAATGGCTTGGCAGGAGCATAACATCATGGGACACAAGTATAAAGTCAGTCTGCTAATGACGGCGATGGGAGACAGCTGAAATGTACTGACCACAAATTAACTTTCTTTGGGATTGCTGATTAATTCATAAGAAGATATTTATGGGGTGAGCAGCCTGTAAAGTAATGTGATGCGGTACACTGCACTTCTAAGTTCCTACCAATGCTATTCGAGGCCATGTCATTTGTAAATTTAACAGTTCAGTTGAACGATGACCAGTAGAACCACTATGATGTGCTGAACCTTTCATTCAAGCACACACCACAATGTTATAATTATTACCACTACTGTTGTCACTGCCAGCATTCTTCCAAGCCAAATAAAAATGGAACAGCCATGGTTAGAAATATGTACAGCAGGCCAGCGTGGCATGTTATTACTGCAAGTACTGAACAATCTACCCTGACTGCAGAAGTAAATTATGACTGAAGAAAAACGAGAATTCACACTTGGCCCAGACAAGTAGTGTACTTTATGTGGGTCTAGGATTTTACAGCTCATCTGAACTGTTGTCTATGAGCATTCAGTACTCTGCTGGCTACTTCTATACACTTTTCCACGTTTTTTTGACAACCTCCCTAAACGTAACTGACAGAGCATCTGCACTCAGCCGTCATGTCTATCAATGAACCGATGATAACTTTGTGACAGCAACTGGCTGGGGTTGAGACAAACTCTAAGTGCAGTTTATGTCGGAAAGGTCAAACGAATAACTATTCAGGTACTGAAAACAGCAACTTGAATTAACAAGTTAATTTGTGAAGTATCAACTTTCATTCACAATCACTCCCCCAGTCTTTCCCACAGCCAATTTGTGTGCCAGTCAATTAACAAATTACCTTCAATTACCAGGGTTTCCCCCACTTACAAGGGAAGACAACACAAGATACACCTCCCACAGTGTGGCTAAACTGTACTAGTCTACCTCGCAAATGTGCCATATCCTCTACACAGTAAAGAACAAATGAAACAGGAAACTCTTACAGTGTACACATTTTATTATATAAATATTAATGATTTAATATGCTAACTTTGGAATATTGTAGCTGCATCTCCCCCAGGCACTGACTGCCTCCCCACTTAGGTCCACTTCCATATTGCTATGTCTAACACTGACGAAGTGCTTCCTTTGAAGCTTGGCCCCCAGCATCAATCATGGGTGTATTTCAGACAACACAATGCCAGTAATCTGGAGAACTACAAGTACATACATGTTGTGCTTTTGGAGGACTTTTCTCCATTTTGAAACCGCTGAGTGGTTATCAATCGGTACATCAGATGGCACCAATGTAAATAAATGTGTTCGCCATGGGATGGTGAAGATTGCCAGTTGTCACAGGAGTGATGTTCAAACTATCCAACGGTCCTGATTTAAAGCATGTGGCACTCCCAAAATGCACAATCTTATACTTGGGTTACAAATCCACATCATTTGAACAAAAACATCTGCTGCAGGGTAAAGGACGTGCGGTTTTACGTTAGCTATCAAATTAACAAAGCAAAAGAGAAGCCGGGGTGACCATGTACACAATGTTGTTATCATGCTAGTTCTGACATCCTGGTCTAGTGTGACAAGCCACAGCGGGGAAAGTGGATTTCTCTGAAGCGTCAGTTTTTTATTGTCACTGTTCAATGTCACACGCATGCCAATCAAAGTGAAACCCTATTGTCTGGGGGGAGAGTTCGGGTTATTTTGTAAAGTAGCTTTGATGTTTCATCCACACTGTTATCAACTTAACGTCTTTAGGTTTGTACAAAATGTGCACAATAAAGAACTGAATGTAATACTTAATTATTTATAATATTATCCTCAAACTAAATGTTTAAGGGGTTCTTTAATAATTTTGCTAGAATGTTTCCATCTCTGCTGCTTGCTGCAGTAAAGAATTGTACATTGTGTATACTCAAAGTGTATGGCAATATGGAGAGAATAATCAAAGGCCCTGTCAAACCTTTGTACCACATAAGTTTGAAAAGTGCCAAAATGTTATATTCAATATGCAAGATAAACATCAGCTTTAACACAAATTAATACAACACAAGCTCAGTCCTCATAGTCAGTCTAATCGGTGGGATTTGATGTTGCAATTTAAGATATTCCTCAAGATTAGGAAATCTTGACCTGACCAATCAATCCTACCCACCCTCTCTCTCCATCATCTCAATAAGAAATAATCCTCTTAAGATTTAATACCGTATAATCTCCAATCACTCATAAATGATGAAAGTATAATGTCCATGATTGCATGCTCTTCCTGGTGGCCCAATCTTAGCCCAACCATCATGTCAGTTACATCTATGTACATCTATTTTCTATATACAGGATTCCCAATCATAAAGTTATGTCGAATCTACATCTACTCTGACATTACACCATGTGCAAACAACCACGCAAACATAACCCACACACCGAAACATAGATCTGACACTATTTGTATGTGTACATAATACCAGGTATGTTTACAAAAGACTTGATAAAAATTCCTGTGACTGCCCACATTGTATGACCCAGATTGTGGACATGCTCGGACTCGTAGGGTAATTTAGACATTGTAAATGAAATATATGATTAAGACTGGAAATATTTGTAATTCTATTTCTGCCACGTTGAACATTACAGGTATACTTCAATGCTATGATGTTTAGTCAACAGAAAACTACACAGATCCAGTGACTGATCCACTGATATCTAGCCTGAACTCACTGTGTAATGTGCCGCCTTAATTGAGACGTGACTGTTTAGGTTAAATAGAGCGCAATACCAGCATGAACAAATGACCAGCTATAATGCTTGTACCATGCATATCTTATTATAATTGTATAAATGTACAATTTAATTCTAGCAAATCTCTCCTCACGGACACCGTCTCACAACTGAAACAATCTTTTTCTACCCACAACATATTTGTGGGACTATACCCTCAACTCTCAAGATTGGAGGTTGTGCCTCCTATATAGGCCCAAATGTACCCTTTCCGACACTTATGCGATATCATAAAATCACACCACTTTTGAGTGTTTCACCCATGTTTCTAATGTCACATAAAACACACTGTGCCATGGCAAGGTCAAATTGAGTGTTAAACCCCCAAAAATGTCCCACATACACACTGCACTCGAACAAACGTGTAAATTACACTTTATATGTGACAGTGTGGCATAACCCTATTCCTATTAAACCTATACTAGCCCTGGAGCTAGGCTACAGTCTCTATAGCTGTTATACACATTACAGCTAGTCGCAGGTAGTGGTTGTTATTTAAACTGAACAGAAATAAATCATCCATTTTTTTAATGATTGAGACCTGGCTTTTTAAAATTTGAGCGCATATCAAACATGAGTCATGACCTACTAATTACTTGTGAAAATTTTTTTGGGTAACATTTAAAATTAAAACAGCACTTTGTGAAGAAAAATTATTTTATAACGTTTGTGGGCGTTACTCCGTTAGCTAGCCTATGCCCTATGGTATATGCCTGTAAGCCTTGGCAAAGCTATTCACCAGACCCCTGTCCCTATTTAGAACCATCTGGTTGTAATATATACCTACTTGCTGTAATGGCCCTGGTCCAAAAGCAACGAAATTGACGAGTCGTCCAGTCCCGCTCAGCGTCAGTTGCTGATAAGACGTGACAAGGCGCGTTGCCTGCGGTTTCGAAGCCGACAAGTTGCTACTGCCTAGCGGAGAACTGGACCGAGTGAAGTTCCACTTTAGTTTTCTCTTCCTAACGTGAACATTAAACCGCCATACTTTGCACTGTCTAGACTTAATTCCGAATACACGACATCCTGCTCATAGATCCGTCTCTCATAAAATGGGTGACTTGTACTTAGTCACCCAATATAAGACGCTTACCTGTGCGTTTCTTCCGCCTTCGAGATGCACTGCACACGTGTGTGGCTTCAACCGCGACAGGGAGCATACATTATTTGCAACCCTTTCACTAGAGATAATTAATATTTGTTAACAAAATACCCGTTCGTGAATTTCCCGATGTTTCGTATTTTCGGTTCGCGTCTAACCAGATATGAATCTGGATATTTGGATTGTAGCGAAGGTTATGACGAAGTTAAATTAAACGTATCCTAGATAAGGGGTTTATATAACAAGTTTTTAAATGCTGTGTATGTATATCCTTGATGTACAAGATAAGAATTAACATTATGGCGACATACCAGTCAGCAATGCTTTGCACATGCCTTTCTACAATTCTATAGTAGAATTGTGCAAATTAAAAATCAATGATCAGTGACGCAAATCTACAACAACAAGAAATAATATCCGCGAACGCATGTGGTGGATAAAACTGGATATATTATATAATAACTGTAATGAGCCTTTGTAAAAAATTGAGTCGATCCGCGGGGCCCGTAGAAGCGCGGAGGCCGCAGTATTTGCTACATCCACTTTTCAATCCGGCAAATTATGCGCGAATGCATGGCCCCGTAGCTATCTTTCACGTATGCTTTGCTGCAATAATTCGTTCTACTCATTTAATGTGTTACTTTTTTGGTATGTACAATTTATATATGCCAGTTTTTATGTAGAAAATAGTTAAGTTGTCAATGTTTTGCACATGGGCGTCCGCAGAAAAAAATGCAGGGGGGCAATGTTATCCTGAATCAGAGGTTTAGCCAGCGAGCCGTGCAGCCGTGTTTTGCACGGCCAGTTTTCTAAAAACACGGCCAGTTTAACCATGCACGGTCTAGACTTGACTATGCCTCGGCGATGCGCACGCCAGGTCCACCGGCCGAATGTCGGAGGGTTCATCGAGGAGTACTATCGCCGCACCATCTATGTCCCGTACATGGATTCCTTGATCCAGTCTCTGGAATGTCGCTTTGGTGAAAGCAACACGCCTTATTTTAACATTTTCGCACTACATCCGAGAGAATTTTAAATGCAGCAAACAGAAAGAGATGAATTCAAGCACATCGCTTCATCTGTCAAGTAAATGTATGGCATTGACAACCTTGTAGAAGGAGCTCTAGCGTGGTATGACGTACAGAAGCATAAGCCACTGGATGACAACTCTCTGGGTATGATCGAGCTGGTGAAGCAGACCACTATGTTCCCTGCTGTGCGCAAGGCTATCCTCATCGCACTGACTCTGCCTGCAACATCATGTACAGTGGAAAGGTACTTCAGCACACTGCGCAGGGTGAAGAACTGGTTAAGATCAACGATGAGTGATACACGTCTGTCCGGCCTCTGCATGCTAAGTGTCCACCGCAACAAAGTGAACGGCCAGAAGACCGAGCTAATGAACAGGGTCATTGACAATTTCGGAAGAGAACACCGACGGCTCCAATTCCTGCTCTAACTGAATGAACTGTTGAAAAATGTTATATTATTGTATTCATTTTGTATTTTCCATGTAATTTTTTTTTTACTGCCCCCCCCTTGCCCCCCTCTCCGGACGCCCATGGTTTTGCACGAGGAAAATGTATACATCCCAGATGACGCTACGTATGTCAATAGTGTATCCCAATCTTTTGCACAGAATCAATGCAGTTACAATATCACCCACAATAAATTCATCCAGCCCAGCTCATTGATAAATTACAAATAATATATATTTCCCTAGTTTTTTTATACATATGCCGCTGTGCAGCATTTTATTTTTCGAACTATAATGCATTTATAAAATATATATATATATATATATATGACTTGTGATATATAGTGCTAGTTTTATGTTTGTTATTTGTGACACCGATGTTGTAATATTAGATTGAGAAAATGTGCATGTGCAGGATATCTGTGTTTACAAACAACGTGGCGAAGGATATTAATATGCTTTTTGTTCTTTCCTTCTAATAACTTTATATCGAACTTGCCAAGTTTCATATCTAAAATTGCCATACCTTGAAATTGCCATAACTTGAAAATTAGTCAGATGTCTGCGCACATCCAACAACACCTTTGCATTTAATGTTAATAATTAGCTTTACTACAGATTCAAATACTACCGCCTGAAATGTTGTTTTCCATTTCAAAAAGTGCACCGGATCTCTGATATTTCTAAACCATTCAAACTCATCTACTAGCGGTATCAGTTGACCTTCACAATAAATTTTATACTTAAAAAAACCATTGCCAACGCTATGGTTTTTGGTGTGCGTTTTGGAAAGAATGGCAAAACTGTTACATATTCAATAACCAAATTTAGTGTTGTTTCGTTTTCAAATTCATCCTCGATCCCTTTGAACACTGCTTTCATATACTTGGCTACTTTCATATACTTGGCTGCTTTCATATACTTGTTCATATACTTATTTGCCATGCTGTTTTTCGGCGACCAAATGTCTGGCCGTCTGCCTTCTGGTATTCATTGATCAAAACCATCAAGGACGTGTGCTAATGGTTGCATGTCATCTTTCATTCTTAGTACGATCTAATTTCATGTTTTTTATCCTGATCCTTTATGTTATATGATTTGCTTGGGGAATTCATACCAGTAGACGCTAAGATACTTGCATCTGACATAAATTTACGCATGTATAACATATTATGGTGACCTAACAGTCAGGTGCTTCCCTGTAGTAGTTACTTTCACAACTTGGTATGTTTCGTTTCTTTGGGAAAATATAATGACGTGTTTTGAGGTGCGTTTTTGACCTAGGACCGTAGGATCCACTAAAACACAGGTTTTGCATATCCAGCTGCACATAATCAGTTGGCGTTCCTAAAAAATCGACCTGCACCATCTCGTTCTCCTTAAAAACCTTCAACTCCATCTCCTTGACGCTCCCCAAAATATCAGACATCACCTAGCTATATCTTCCTTCAGAGGAGATCGAGGTGCCATGCACACGCTCTCACCATACGTACATGTTTGATAAACTTTATAAAAAAAAACACGGCCCTGTTTTTCTCATTCCGCGAAGCGGTCAACAACACGTATTAAACAAATATTCGGGATGACGAAGTAATCAAGAAAACACACACTGTGTGTGACACAGCCCCAGCTAGATATTACCCTAGAATTCCCATTTGATATGGGGCGCGGGCGTCCGCATATCAAATCAAATATCACCTATTTATCTGGCGAGTGGAGTTAACTACTAGGAAGATAAACAATTCATTCATTCAATTAATTTAAGTAAATTAAGTAGGGTATCTGCGATGCGTTTTATAGTGTCTGCAAGGGGACTGTGTCTAATAATTATTTTTAAATAGGCTAACATGTCTAACTAAACAGTCCCTGACGTATATTTGATCACGTGACAATAACATGGCGACGTAAACTTGTCGCATAGCTTTGCCGTGTTCTGTCATTCATTATGTATTGGTGATCAGACGGATGAGTTTAGTTAGCATTGTTCGTTACAGTTGTTACACATGGTCAGCATTGTTGTAAGTCGTGTCATGTGCCATTAATACAACGAATTGTCCATACTGTAGCGAGGCTTTGAAAATTGCGACATTCCGTGTGGACTGTCAGTGTCACTGGCTGACTGAGGCAGTCACAGTGAGTCGGTAGACTGGCGACAGTATTTTTAATCAGCACTTGAATATCCGCACACTATCCACGAAGTCATCATAATTGACGGTAGTGGATTAATGGAAGAAGACAGGTCTCTTGAGACTGAGCTTGGGCTGAGGGCCTACCGGCTAGTGACACAGTGTTTGTGGCGTAGCGTAGCCGTAGATCCATTCATGCTACAATAACCAGTAACAATAGCCCATATTGGCCATAACAATTACAACTTGTCGCATACATTTGGCGGATGCTCTGTCATTCGTTATGTTTTGGTGACCAGACAACCTAATAGTAATATTATACGAAATGGTAATTACCGTAATAACATATACCAGTTGAAAGAGTGACACAATTTTTATTTTTCGAAGTTATAATCGATTCAAACTTAATATATGGAATCATCATAAAACTATATTATATCCAATAATTTTTCAAGTATATATGTGGAATTCTTAATAGATTAAACACTACATACCAAAATACATCATAAAAATATATACTTATCTATTTATGTTACACCTATAGTCTATGGTATATAGCATGGCATGGCAAAATAAACAAATGAATAAATAAACTACAAAAACATGCAGTTAGATCTATATCAAATTGTAAGTATAATGAACACAGTATGCCATTACTTAAAGAACTTGAACTATATTAAAAGCAGAAGACATTTATAAACTATCAGGCATGACATTTTACTACAGATATGAAAACAAAAACATCCCAGAATATTTCCAAGATATGTTTTTACTAATGAACATATCTCATGGCCAGCAAGACAAAGAAAGGCAGCTGAACATTTCACCAATACAATAAATAGTTTTCTACAAAGCTATAACTGTAACATCTGAATTAAACAAACTAACATAATATATTTCCGCATTTGCATCAGACACACCATACCAGAATTGCTTCAAGAACATTTTCTTCCACAAATTGCACTGGACAAAATTGACAGCCATTCATATCAAGGCTATGTAAATTACTGCAAAACATATTATCATAAATAAATATGGCACAGAATGTGACACCAGTAACTGCTACATTTGCAAACAGAATATACCAGCTGAAGCATAGACATTGTTATTCTTTCCTGTCAAAATTGGTTAATGTACTTTACTATTATTTAGATTTGTTGTTGTTGTCTGTAATTAGTACATCGTAGCAATTATAACTTGCTAGTAATTATTATTATTTGATGCTAGAAAACAAAAAAATATACTTACATTGTTGACATCATTACATAGTTATTAGTTTTGTTATGGCTATTAGTACCACTATATGATTTGTTTATAAATGCACATATGTTTAAAACAGGTTGCCTAACAACGACTAATGTACCATAATCTCTAGGTATTCTTAGAAATGGGGAGGCCTGTGTGATAACGATCTCTCATCTCTTAGTTCAGGTCTCCCTGGATTATCTAAACTAGTATTAAATGTATATAAACTGTTTCCTTTACTATGTATGTATATCTGTTGATGATCTAAAAACAACAAACTTCACTTCACTTCAAATTGGTTAATGTTAACAGAGGCCTAATGTTAAATCATTAGTCTATTTTCTCCATGTTAAAAGATAGGACTTTGTTTTGTTTTTGGTTGTAACAATCAGGCGCCGTCCCCAAATAGCAATTTTTTCTGAAGGATAATTGCAGGCAGAAGCAGTGTGACAATTTGCTGGTAAGAATGATCACGAAAATCATGCATTTTAATAAATTATTATGGTGTTTGCCATGGCATCAGCTGCTAGTACTCATGTTTAGTGATTTTGACAAGTAATGAAGAATGCCACCTTTTGTGCAGTACAACCTGTTTTAGGGCAGATGTGTACATGTGTTATGATTATGTGAATTGATACACCTTATCAGATGTATGTGCTTATTGAACTGTTGTATGAAACCACATACAACGATGTAAAATGCAAATCTTGTAAAAGATACATATGGCCTAAAATCATTCATACTATCTGCGCTATGTAAATCGCTATGTCTAGTTATCTATACCAGTATGGTGATTTTCCTAGTTACTCGTCAGTCGGAAACTACAACTGTCATCCGTGGTTAGAATGTCATTCTGTCCCCAATCAGCTCCAGTTGCACGGAGTCTTGCCACATATCGTGAAACACTTACAGCCCAAACTGTCATGAGGCTTTGAAAAGTGAGATGCTCCATGTGGCATGTCAGTCAGTCAGTCAGTCGCAGTCAGTCAGTCAGTCAGTCAGTCAGTCAGTCAGTCAGTCAGTCGGTCAGTCAGTCAGTCAGTCAGTCAGTCAGTCAGTCAGTCAGTCAGTCAGTCAGTCAGTCAGTCAGTCAGTCAGTCAGTCAGTCAGTCAGTCAGTCAGTCAGTCAGTCGGTCAGTCAGTCGGTCAGTCAGTCGGTCGGTCGGTCGGTCGGTCGGTCGGTCGGTCGGTCGGTCGGTCGGTCGGTCGTCAGTCGTCAGTCAGTCGTCAGTCAGTCAGTCAGTCAGTCAGTCAGTCAGTCAGTCAGTCAGTCAGTCAGTCAGTCAGTCAGTCAGTCAGTCAGTCGGTCAGTCAGTCAGTCAGTCGACTAGTGACAGGTCTCTTGAGACTGAGCCTGGACTGACGGCCTACCAGCTACAGTGACACAGTGTTTGTGCAGTAGCGTAGCCGTAGAGTCATTTCATGCTACAATAGCCAGTAACAATAAGCCATAGACACAGCAAAGCCATAGGTGTAGCTGTCACTGTTCGGCACATGTGTGGAATTCTGCGTGTCCATCTTATTACTTATAGTCTTAGACTTAGGTCCTAGGCTAGGGTTAAGATTAGGGCCATAGACTTAAAGTGCGAAACATACAGTAACAAGAAAAACTGCAGTTGCAGTTTTAAATAACACAGGCAACAATATTTAAGCACTACATAAGAAACTGACAGTCCAGTCACAATGCAAACAAACATTATGGAATATAGTTATCCCCACAATTGTGTGTTCACAGTTGTCACGTGTACACTCAGTCACAACAATTGATCTCTGAACAATTAACTCAATGACTAATTATTGGCAGGGGAAAGTGGACTTGAATCCATTGGTATTGATCTATAAAAAAATGTATGTGAACAAAGTCTTCATGCAGTAATTGCCCTTCCCAAAACAGTTGAAATTGTGTTCGAATGAATAGATCATAGATTTCAAAGCTTTCTGATTTGACAGTGGTGCATATGATTTCAGGAATGCTTCAATTAATTTATATATATATATATATATATATATATATATATATATATATATATATATATACTGGAAAATCATATACAGTTGTACATGGCTTTTTACTGTCTTCTCAGGTAGAGTCTAATAAGATAAATACTGTTTTGTTTCAGAGACGGCTGGAATGATGGCTGAGACGCTGCAGTGTGATAGTTACTGCGAGCGTCTGTTGACCAGCCTCCGAATCCTGCAGCAAGATAGCACACTATGCGACCTCACCCTCATTGCAGATGATGAGCCGATCAGAGTGCATCGCTGTGTGATGGCAGGGAGCAGTGATTACTTCCATGCAATGCTCACATTAGACATGCAAGAGAGGAACAAGAACGAAGTAATGTCATTGTCATCATATTTATTAATTATTAATTAATAGAATATTTGTCTAGTTAAGTAAGTAATTTAAACTTCCCAATCACAGTCACCCTCAGGACTGGGTCAAAGTGACCCAGAAGGAGGGTGACCATATTAGTGGGACTAATTATCCATTACTTCACTTTTTCAGAAATAAGCGTATGATGAGCTTAAATGGTGAGGTTCTGTTTTAAAATCTGTATTATGTTTTCAAGTACATTTTTTTGTCTTGAAAAAACCTATGACTCTGGATGTCAGTGTGTAATCCATGTTGGTTATGTAGACATTGACCACCAGGGTTGATTCTGTGTCTCCGACTCACGATAGATTTATGTGTACTACCGGGTACTTATGATTATAGCTTTTAATTATTTTATGCTTCTACATATTTTCTTGTTGAGTGACATTTACACGAATCCACACAAATTGATTATGTAGGTGGCATTGACTGATATAATTGATCATGTAGGTGGCATTGACTGATATAATTGATTATGTAGGTGGCACTGACCGGCGTGCCGCTACAAGGTCTGCAACAGGTGGTCAGGTTTGCCTACAGCGGTCAGCTGTGCTGCACCGTCCAGAACATCTACGACATACTGCTGGCCGCCACACACCTGCAGATGACCGAGGCCGTTGACCTGTGCTGTCGCTACCTGATGAAGCTGACCACGGTGTCCAACAGCATCGACATGTACAACATCGCCGAGCAGTTCAACCTGCCGATGGTCAAGCAGAAATCACTCGACCTCATTCTCGGACACTTCAACGAGATTATCCAGCAGAACGAGTTTGTGCGCTTCACCGGCCACTTCCTGGACGAGATCCTTGCAGACAGTCGTCTGAACATGTTCACGGAGCTACAGCTCTTCCAGATGGCGCTGCGGTGGCTGGAGTACGACCGAAAGGGCCGGTCGGAACACGCCTACTCGCTGATGACCCGAATCCGATTTCCATTGATCGCTCCCAACGATTTGGTGGATACTGTGATGACAAATGACCTCATGAAGAGTGACCCACAGTGTCTCGAGCTGATGCTAGAAGCAAACAGGTATCACATGCTGCCGTCGAAGCAGCCGATCATGCAGAATGCACGTACGGCGGTGCGGTCCGACACGGCCAGTATTGTGTTGCTGGACACGGAGGAAGACTGTCTGAGGGTGTACGACCTGGCAGACGACTCGTGGAACTCGCTCGGGGCGTCCTACACCGAGACCTTCCATATGCAGGTGAGAGGTCAAGCAATCATACGTGTAATTGTTGATGGTTGTTGAATAATCGTCCTCGTTTGTATTTATTAAAGTTGCACTTGCCTGCGTAATCTTAATCTTTTTTACAACAGGTACAATTGGTGATTGCAGGCACAGAGGAGGAGATGCCATTACAGTACTCCAAAGTTAGCATGTATTTATCTTCTTCAGTTCGGCTGATGTGGTGCGTGCCTGCCTAGATGCTCCCATCATGTGTTGCTGTGTCAACTGCTCTCACTACGTCTTCCAGCCAGTCACTGAGGACTGCTCCCATCCTCTCCTTGGTTTTCCCCTTCCTCAGTTTCCCTTCACTTTGCCTTCTAAGATGATCTTCTCTCTGTATGTATGTAAGATGGGAGTGAAGTCTAGAAAAAGAAGCCAAACGGGTGTTCCAAGGGAAGAGGAATTTGAAAACGAAACCGCATTATAGTCTAATTATTGGTCATTGAATATGTCAAGTTTTGCCATTCCTCCAAAAATACACACCCAAGCAAAATAGTGTTTACAACAGTTTCATATTTTAATTAATAAGTATAACATTTAGTGTCAACTGAAATGTTACTAACGAATGTTAATTGAGTGTGACAATTTTTGACAGAATACACACACACACACACACACACACACACACACACACACACACACACACACACACGTATAATCTCTATGTATGTGTGTATGTATGTAACACTAGTATGTATGTATGTATATATTGACTACTACAGTAATCGTCTGCCTGCTACAGGTGTGCAGCCTGGATAACTACATGTACGTGTGTGGTGGCATTGAGCTGTACTCCTCCGACAACCCCGTCAGTGTCAAGTGCTACCGCTATGACCCTCGCTTCAACACGTGGAGTGAGATCGCTCCGATGCAGGAGCCCAGGCACCACTTCACCCAGGTCAGCGACGGCCGCTCCATCTTCGCCATCGGTGGCTACTGTAGTGGCACCTTCAAGAACACAGTGGAGCAGTATCTCGTCGACCAGGACAAGTGGATCGTGAAGACGCCTCTCGACGTACGACTGTCGGCGTCCGCCGCCACAGTGCATGATGGGAAGGTGTTTCTGTCGGGCGGCCAGACAGACCAGGAGATATCTCGGTGTTTGTGGTGCTATAACATAACGTCGGACACGTGGCACAGTCGTGCGTGCATGATGATGGCGCGCATGGACCATGCGATGTGTTGCCATGACAACAGGTTATACGTGTTGGGCGGGTATGATAAGAACATCATCAAGGCGTTCGACGTCAACACGGTGGAGGCGTATGACACGGAGACAGATCAGTGGAGTGTCGTGCATGAGAACTCGCCAAAGATTAGCGGCGTCCACTGCAGCATGGTGGCAGCACTGGTGTATTTGGTCGGCGGGTTCACGTACGACGAGAATAAAAAGCGAGACGACGTGTTCTGTTACAACATCGAGACGAATAAGTGGAAGGTCGTGACGAAGATGACCACACCGGCCATGTCAGTGGCCAGTTGCACCTTGTACATACCAAGACATGTTCTAAGTGACTACGTTCCCGCACTTCTGTAGGCCTCGGGTGTCACAAACCAAGAAATTTAGGTCCCTATGAGTGCAAGAATCAGTTGGTGCTTCTGATGTGGTTTTTTTTGAATCTACATTGTTATTGTATCAATATAGACGTATTTACTTGTGAAGTTATTTGCAGAAAACTTGGAATTTACTCGTACTTTTCAGCAACACAACTATTGGTCAAACTATAAATCCTTGTTCATACGCTTGTATACAAAGGTGTAGGCCTACATTTAACAGCGATAGTTTTCAGCCCACAGCACAGGCCGTAGGGGGATGTCCATTGTGAACTTAAACACATTTATAGTTGACTGTTGTATTGATAATTGAAGTCGTTGTGAACAATGTGAATGCTATATCATAATTTTATTTAAAACATTAAGGTCAGTGGTTTAGGACAAACAACACTGCCACTGGAGTTAACATACTGGTACTTGTGTCCGATTATTCACAAAAGAAAGCATACCAACATGATTAATTTTAATAGTTTTTGGGTACCATGCAGTGGTGTGCATATATAGGAATGTCAACTAATACGGTGGCATTGTACAGATTATTTATACTGCCTGCTTAGTAAGTTGTTACATAGAATACATTCGTGTATTGATATGGGTCATTCCTGTATTGTATACTATTCATGGTGACATCGCTCAGTAATCGAATTTCATCCTTGTTTGCTATCTTACATTCTTGTTTATTATTTAATTTATTTATTAAAAAACCGTTTTGCTATCAACAATTGTCTTTTCCACTTGGTGAAATGCTTTAACTATTAACCAAACATAAGAACATTAAGAAGTTAAGTTACTAGTGTGGCGTTTGGTCATTCTAACTTTTTGTAAATTCAGTGCAGAATGACAGTGCCCAGTAGGCCAATTATCAGTTTGAAAAATTATACCATTGTCTATCCTCTAAACGCTGTTTGTATGTTATCGCAATGGGTTTTCAAATGTTTTAGCTACTTAGAAACAGGCCTTGCACCATGAAGGTCGTAGTCAATATTGACCATGAGTGTGTAATGTGCTTGATACATTGGGACATAAAATCTTGCATACTGTATGTTTAAGACAATCAGACATACAAACCACTTTAGGTAATTATTGTCATTTATTGTGATGATTCTTTCAAGTCTGACCACTATATACACAAATTTAAAATACGCCTTCACCAACAGAATGTCAGGAGGAGGTTTATGGCATCCTAAGTCGACGGAGCTGCTCTCTCATCACAAACAATTCTCCCACCCATCCATTCCAACACAAGCAAATAGCATAAACATGCCTCGACTCCATATTTCATCCAAATATTATAAATGCACAAACATCATCTGTAAACATACAAAGTCAAAAGCATGTAGGTCACTCTACCTGTGACTATGGCGCAGGATGCAAACGTCATTGAAACTTCGACTTCCACATAAAAAAATTCTTTACGTTACAAGAATATCTTATCAAGAGAAAAACATTTATATTAATCCACCATCAAAGCTAATTATATAGGGACCAGACATCTTACCTTAAACTGACAAAAGCTCATCTGAACACAGAAATTGTACATTAACCCAGCATAAAGTCAATTATATGGGGTAAAAAACGTTTCACTTGGGGAGTCGATCTTTCATGGCAGCAAACATCAGACACAAATTGTGTAAAACATACATTTTAAAAATAGCAGTGATTCTTTCATTTCTCATTTCAACAATGCTGCCGTCAGCAAGAACCCAGATGTGCTGACAGTGGGCTGACTACGCGGTCAAAGTCTCTGACAGTCCACGTCTACTGACTTCACAAACACATACACAGAATGTCCACAAGTTATAGTGCTGCCAACGACGCAAGACGACAACACGGAGGAATTGGCAGTGAGCTAATCCTCACAAGATGAATACTGTCCGACACGTCGACTGTCTCTAGTCGCTCTGATGCTCGGAGCTGTGACAGTGACACGTCCACTAGACTGTAGTGTAACAAATACGTATGGCTGTAGCTACTTAATCATCAAACGACTTCCGTGACCCTTTGAACTCTGTGGATCCGCCGCGACCTCCCCGGAATCCACCACGACCTGCAGAGGAAGAATCAGCCTGATTACATGTTGGATTAGGTATCTTCAACAAGAGTTAGATCAGGTGTTTACATGCACTTATGCATAGAGGTCTAATCAAACACACATTTATTCTCCAGAAATCAATGCAGGCACAGTGTTGTATTTTACAATGATGAAACAACAGGTTATTCCAGCAACACTAGGACAAATGCCTCTCATTGCCTTTCAATCTTGTCATTACTTTGTTGTTTGTTTTCCTAATTACCCAAGAAGGTAACTAGGAAAACCAAACAATACGTAGATTGGAAATTACATGCAAAGGATAAATCAAACAATCTTGATTTAATGCTATTTGTTATGTTAACAAATATTTAACTGTCACAACTTGTAGTGATTTACCAATAAGTGTTAGCAATGTAATAATCTGGTTAAATTCCACATTATATTCATGAACCCAGCAACACTCAGACAAATGCCTCGTTGTCTTCAGAAATTTCAGACTCGTCATCTTGTCTCATCATTGCATTGCTGGGAGGAGAGCATGGAAAATGGAATGGAAACATGTTAATAAAAGCCAAGCATACCTCGTCCACCCCTGTCACCACCTCGACCTCGTCCACCACCAAACCCTCGGCCCCCCCTGAATCCACCTCGACCTCCTGCAAGAGAACGCAATCAAGTTACCACAGGCAATGTACAGTCAGCTGTACAACATTTACACCTCTTATCTCAAAATTATTTTGTTTGTTGTGCGTCTGAGCTTGAATTTGTTAAGGGCAGTGGTGCGCTATTGAAGTGTTACAATTAACATTATTATTACACACCATAAACGAACAAATGTAAAAAGTTCAAACATTAAAAAAGGTCCTTGGAACCATCTTCAAATTACAAATCTGAAACAGAACACACAAAGGGAGCATCAATTGTGTACCTCTATCAAATCCTCCCCGACCTCCGCGACCCCCTCCTCGTCCACCAAATGGCCTTGGTGAGTTCTGCTGTTCCGTTGCGTAGTCGAGTTTCAATTCGCGTCCGTCCAGCTCTGTGCCGTTCATAGCTTCGAAGGCGGCTGTGGCGTCCGATGGCGAGTCAAACTCCACAAACCCAAACCTGTAGCACAACACAAACAAGACCATCAGATACTACAGTCACTGGTATATTGAAGTCAGACCAACAGGAGCCCAACCTAGGTAACCTGATTGTAAACAACGATACAAATGTTCAGGTGTGAACACACTGAACACTACATATTTTGTTGATATCCAGTTGTACGTTATCTGTAACATTGCAACACTCAGACAAATGCCTCGTTGTCTTCAAGGAAGATCAGACTCGTCATCTTGTCTCATCACTGCGTTTTGTAATAAACTTGTCCACCTTGTTTGTCAAAGGGAATCAAAACTTTCGAATAAATGGAAACATTTATTATCACAAGCACAATAGTCCACTGGATATACATGTGACTGATGTGTTATCAAAGATAATTTGATTTCATCTGCATATTAAAAAAACATGCAAAATTGCATCTGTCACAATTTCCCTGTGCAGTAGAATTACAGCTCATCATAAGGATATCATAATTGGTGTCAATGACGCAAGAGTGCTGCCTAGATTAAACGCTGCACAAGTATATAAAGATCAGTCACATTAGTCTGATTAAATGTTATAAATTACAAATCCACTAATCACATACTTTGTACTGGCAACACTCAGACAAATGCCTCGTTGTCTTCAAGGAAGATCAGACTCGTCATCTTGTCTCATCACGGCATTGCATGGCAGATATTACCAGAAAGTAGAATAGAACGTCATCCATATGGACACATACCCTCGTGGTTTGCCTGTGTCTGGGAATGTGGCAATTCTGGCAGTTGTCGCACCGTCAAACGCCTCCTGAAGCGACTCCTTCGTCAAGTTGAAGCTGAGGTTCTTCACGAACAACACCTTTGTCTTGCCAGCCTCTGGCAACAACAAAGCAACAACACGATGCAGATGACAGGATTATCTCACAATTCTGAAAGATGCGGCATAAGATTCTGAGCAACCCAGAAAGCTTCCAAGTCACAACTAACGGACAATGGTTGTGACAGTTACCAAGACATAACCTACCAATCACAGCGTCAGATCAAACATACAAATTTGGAACCATCGTGAACTAAATGTGATAACAGCAAGCTTAGCCTGTATGTCTTAAAATGTCCACTTCTATATAACAGGAATGTAGGACGAGAACAGGATGAAAAAAAACAGTGGTTTTACACTTCATTATAAACTACAACTGGAAAACTTTACCCACTCCCCCCGGTAATAACATCAAAATTACATCGCCCAACTCACCTCCAAAGGACTTTCGCTGCTGCGGGGCTCCACCAAATGAGCCAGACTTCTTGGCGCCCTTGCTCTTGGACCCTGTGTAGTCAAGGAAGAGTGACCTGCCTCCCACATCTGCTCCTTGTTTCTCTTCCATCGCTGTGTCAACGTCAGCCTCCGTGTGGAATTCAACAAATGCAAACCTGAAATATTGTAACAATTATTTACACCCCCATTTAACTGTGTAAACTCTCTGTAAACAAGTGTGTAATTAATTAACTTCACATGAAATACTGCACAACACTCAGACAAATGCCTCGTTGTCTTCAAGGAAGATCAGACTCGTCATCTTGTCTCATCACTGCATTGCGAGGACAATTCACAATTACAAAAAAGGTAAATTATCATACAGTGCAATATCTAGACTGTCAGTCACCTTCGCATTTCACAAAGACAACTTTGTCTTTTACCTATGAACAAGTAAATCCTACCCATTATAAACATTCTGTACAACGCCGGTTACACATCAAGTGGTTACACATCAAGTGCCTACCCTCTCATGTTGCCCTCTTGGTTTAACGGCAGTCGAACATCCTTTGCGTCAGAGAATACCTCTGCCAACATCTCCTTTGTGACGTCTTCCGGCAGGTTCTTTACAAACAGCAGACAGTTGTCATCTGCAGAAACACATCATCAGATAAAATCGGTGACAGCAAAAGTGGGAACAATTTGTCATGGTACATACACAAAACTAGGCATTGTATCACCAACAAATGAAAATCATACTGATACATGGATGACGTTAGCTAAACTTTTCCAAAGCAATTCAACATGCGTTGTGTAAACCTTTGAAAAAAGTATACCAGTATACATTTACACATTGTATATGTGCCCATGAATGACACTGGAGACAATTAATTCCCCTCCATCAAATGACAGGCACAGAGCAATAAACACTCAGCCTCACCAGCCCTTTTCTTTGGGGTGTCATCCTTCTGGGGGGTCTTTTTCTCAGCCTTGGTCTCGTTCCTCTGCTTTGCCTGTTCAATCTTCACCTCCTGTCCTTTGAGCTTCTGTCCCGACAGAGCCAATGCTTTCTCTAGGTCACTGGAATCCTCCAAGTCGACATAGCAAAACCTGTAACAACAGAATAATAAGCATTTAACCCACAACATCCAGAACAAATGTTATGCTAATAAACAAGATAATACTAAACAATCAAAGTAATTTTTAATGTTGCAACGACATCACTACACCAATAGCTTGAAGTACTAAAGCATATCACAATAACTGGATAGATTTGAGTGACACACAGAAGAGTTGACCAGGTGAGAGGGCAACCAGGATTTACCTTGTCTAAAAAAAGAAACGGCTGTACAAGACTTTCAAATAAAAACAGCGACAAGCTCACGTTTTTGGTGCTTTGTGTCGGACGTCGGAAACGTTGATGCCTTGCTTCTTGAAGAATTTCCGTATTTTTGCCTCCTCGATATCCGTGGCTAGGTTGGCAACGTACAGCGATACCACTGTAACCAAGAAACATTTGCACCATCTTAGAGATAATCCTTCAACTGCTGAGAATCCCTGTCTTGCACATGTAAATATATGATAAAGAATAAATGAGAATTCAGGGAGATAACATTTCAAACCCATTACTAGACAATCACAATTACATTACGGTGCAAAAGGAAGATGTGCTTTCCAGAATGTGTTACAACAGATCTAAACAAGTGGCACAACCAAAACAGGTAAACCAAGTCACTCTGCACATACCTGTTTCAATCTTTGCCTTCTTTGCTGGCGTATCTGCACCAGTCGCTTTCCTCTTTTTCTGTGTCATTTCTGCTTCCTCGTCATCATCTTCCTCTTCATCATCTTCCTCATCACTTTCTTCTTCATCGTCATCCTCATCGCTGTCCTCTTCATCGTCCTCTTCAACTTCCATAGCTTTCTTGGCTTTTACAGCCTTAGCCTTTACGGGTGCAGCTTCCTCTTCCTCACTCTCTTCCTCACTATCATCTTCCTCATCATCATCGTCGTCATCATCTTCCTCCACTTCCACTGCCTGTTTCTTGTTGCCATTCACTGCCTTCTTTGCTTTTGTCACCTTCACTGGTTCTGAAAGACAAACAGGACTTGCACCCACTGCTCCAAACAACACAACTAATACAGTTCAACAATGTAAATGAATCGTACTGGACAAGTAAGTTTTGTAATAAACTCGTCCACCTTGATTGTCAAAGGAAATCAAAACTTCAGAATAAACGGAAACATTTATCACGAGCACAATATTCCACTGGATATACTGACTGACGTGTCATCAAAGATAATTTGATTTCATCAGCATATTAAAAAAAAACATGCAAAATTGCATCTGTAAAAATTTCCCAGTCCAGTAGTATTACAACTCATCATAAGGATATCATAATTTGTGTCAATGACGCTGTCTAGATTAAACACTGCACAAGTATATCAATTATGTTATAAATCCACTAATCACATACTTTGTACTGGCAACACTCAGACAAATGCCTCGTTGTCTTCAATGAAGATCAGACTCGTCATCTTGTCTCATCATTGCATTGCGAGAAAATTTCAGATGAAAAGTAATGTGAGAAAACTCGACGTACATTTGAATTTAATGGGGCATGTTTTGCCATGTGCCATATATAATATATGTTATCAAACTACAACTTTGCTTATGTAAATTGATAGTTTATTTAACATCAAACCGTTGATATGTACCTTCCTCCTCCTCTTCTTCGCTGTCATCATCACTGTCTTCTTCGCTGTCATCATCACTATCTGCGGCTGCGATGCCATTCATATTCTTCTTGGCGTTCTTGGTGACTGGCACAGGAACAGCTTCCTGGAAGAAAAAATTGGAACATTATGTAAATGACCCAAACCACTATTTTATTGACAAAATAAAACTAGCCAATAACGGCAAAGCAAGCCATCCGTACACGGAAAAGGATAGTTTTTTTTATTAATACAAAAGTAGCAAACAAACATTTCTGGCTAAAGGTGTGATTACAGGACACACTTTAAGATGTCATTTTAGGGATAAAACTAAGGGATGCTGTAGGTGGGTTGTTAGAAGACAGGAATGTTGAAAGTGATATTTGTTTGCAAATCACATGCTACCATTTAGAAGCTAAAGCCAAAATAAATTCCAAGTTCGTAAAACCTCATATGCATGCATTTAAAACATGGTCTCACAAATTGTTATCATCACTCCCTTGAACAAAACCATTTACAGACAACTTACAAGAAATATATACAGTAATGTAAACAGGATAGCAATGGCACCTCTGGGGTAAGTATTTGCTTTGCAACTAATGAGACTCACCCTTGCAAGCCAGGGGTTGTTGAGATGTTACTATACCCCTAAAGCTGGGGAGTGATCGAAGTCGAACATAGTTTTACTGTGGCAGATAAGGGAACAGTGCAAATATCTGCCCCAATTTGAAGATGGATACTCGAGTGGTGTGAATCCCAATAAAACGACCCATTCACACCCTAAACATTGCATGTAACATGAGCATCATAACATCGTAGCTGATAACACCCAAACGTACCACATGGCTGGAGGCAGACCACCCTCCTCGCTGGTGATTTCACTGACTGATGTTAAGAGGGATTTTTGAAACGGATTTGCCGGGGATAGAGAAGAGCGGGAACTGATGTAATCAGCCACAGAAACCATTGGCATGTAAGGCTATCCAATGAGACTTACCTCTGACGAATCTGACATATCCTCATCATCACTGTCTTCTTCAGGTTCAGGGACTGGGACAGGTTTCTTGGTCTTCTTTGGTCCTGGCTTCACAAACCCTGCGGCCTACAGTGCCAACAAACAAATGCGATGAGGGAATTGAACACAACATAAATTATTTTAAATGGTTTGTTGTTTATATGCTTGCTGTGGATAATGGTCCTAATTTGCTGTCCAAATATCCAATTTAGCATGATTACCATCATTTGACTTTGTAGATTCTAAAAAAAACTGCACGCAATTTATTGTGATCTAAAAATGCAGGGTATTTCAACCCGGACGCACTTGTACTGCATGTTTCCAAAATGTGTAATAAAACAAATTAATGCAATTTAGTTTACTAAATTTGAAAAGAATAGATATACAAGTTAAAAAGGCTATAAAAATCACACATCACAAGTTGGAACTGGGCAATCAGTTATTATGTTCACATAAGAACGACTTGCTAGACCAGCCAAATAACTTGAAAATGTTTTGAAGTGTAAACATGCATTATTTACGGCCTATGGACGTTATGTCCCAAGTCACATATGTCCTAGACGATATGCCCTAAATTTATTATTAAGTTTTTGTTATTTTGTCACTATATCATCAACAATATTTGGGCCATAAGTGACTTGGGACATAACATCTATAATTCCTATCAACTAACGCAAGAATGAATGTGGAAGAGCCAACGACGGCATCATCATTAATTTCAAGCACTGCATATTCGGCTCAGATGCCGTTGGCGCACGTGGTCATGGTGCGGTCGAGAACCGATCGAAACACTGGGCCAATAAAATAAGTTTCAAAGGCTAACATCCATATACACCAAAACATTTTTTAAAGTGATACATGTT
Source organism: Ridgeia piscesae (assembly GCA_025642075.2). Taxonomy (NCBI): domain Eukaryota; kingdom Metazoa; phylum Annelida; class Polychaeta; order Sabellida; family Siboglinidae; genus Ridgeia; species Ridgeia piscesae. The sequence goes on from JAODUO010000375.1 coordinate 733,284, forward strand.
ATAGTTCACTGCAACATTTATAACCGCCAACAATGTATAAAATGTATGTAATAATGTAAGAAATACCTGAAAACTGCCCCAACTGCGAGCACCTAGCCGAGCGACAAAATTGACATCATAAAATTAAACAAGAATTACATTTATCTACAAAAACAACCCAATATTTCGTGACCATATATTACATTAACATGTCACGAAACGGTTTTTATTTCACCTTTTTCGGTTTCGATGTTTTCAGTGGCATTTTCTGTGTTTGTATTTGCACTCCACGTGGTGAAACCTTCTTCTTGGTTTGCTGGTGAAGCGGAAAAGGAAAGATGATGCTAAATTCATGTTCGTATTATTGCTGTTCAATTTTTGTACAATATTGTACGATTGTGTAACTGTCATTAATTACTCAGATAAATTCATTAAATATTTTATTAAATCATATTATGATTAAATAGCACGTATGTTATATCTAAACAACGAAATAAGTGAAATTAAATAGGATGTACGAAACTATATAGATAATTCTGCGTCAAGTGCCGCCATAACTCGCGTGGTCTTTCGTTGAATTTAATTGTTGAGAAATTACTTAATCTTCGCCTGGTCCTTAGAATTCCATATAAATGGGTGTCCAAAATAAACAGAAACTTATAGCTAAATCCAAGGCAAGTTCAGCAAACAAATTAAGTTGTCATGCTTTTGATTTGTTTTCAGCACACAAAGATTTATTTTTTTCGCGTCCCGTGGCATGGCATCTCGTTCTACTTAGACTACTAGTACTAGTACTACGTCTACACGACGACAGTACTACTTCTAGTTGTTTCTAGCACTCAGCAACGTTCTATTATTAACTGACTAGTCTGTACATATTGTGGTTACGATGGTCTTATAAGGTCTCATTCAGAACATCATGCAGGGTGCATCCTCAGAATGGTTTAGTTGATACATCATAAGATGTATTCTCAGACTCAGCATGTTGAGGCTAGGCGGTATCTGGAAGAAGAAGAGTTAAATAAATAGTTTGGAATGGAACAAAATAGAATTCATGTCAAAAGAAAACTTCACAAAACTGTATTTATGGCAATGATGTTTTCAGAAAGCCTTACAGTTGTGACACAGGTTCTGGTGGTACCTGGTGATCTCTTGACTTTCGCGATCTTGGCCTGGGTGTATTGCATTAATAACTAAATTACGTAGTTATAATTCCATGAAACTGGATTCCTAAAAAAGGAAGAATATTTAAAAAACAAACCATTCAAACAGGTTCAACGCTCAAAACTTGGTGAATTATTAATAGGCAAGATATAAGAATGAGATCACGATGGATTGTCACAACATTTTTATTGCACTGCAGGTTCAATTATAAAACTTGGGAATTTATCAATATGTAAGAAATAAGAGCAAAATAACGACTGATCATCACAGCTTCTTTATTGCATTGCATAGTATTTTTGCAACATGATACAGATGCTGTGCCATCATACCACTTCATTATATTGGTGAATATCACAGGGCAAGATCACTGGCTATACAGGCTGAGATCACTGCTGCACAAGCCGAGGTCTAGATCGCGAAAGTCCAAGATCAACTATGTTCTATAAAACATTTATTTTCCTGTTACAACTACTACAAATAGTTTTGAACATGTTTACATCTGATATTTAATTTAGCAACACCTGGTGAAGTGGAGATGCTTTTTCAAGTTGCCGTTCCCCACATAGTGTTCACAATGAACAAGAAGTGATTGGAAATTAGAATCTAGCATAACGATGTCTTACATTTATAATTCTTCAATTTTTTTAATAAAGGAGTACTCTGGCCAAACGTTTTAATAGCAGAATTTTGATAAATGTCAATTGGTTTAAGGGTTATGTTACTTGGGATTGTGTTACTTGTTCTATTCACTGCTGTCATGTCTATCCTCCATCTTGCAGACTCCCCAGCCCCTGAAGAAGGTCAAAGGTCATGGCCAGGTGAAGACACCACAATCGGCCCCTCCATTAAAGAGGAAGAAGCTAGCCCAGGAAATAGACGAGGAACTGAGTGATGTTGATTTTGATGTGAGGGGATTTTTATGACATCAACACTTCTGGGCTCGTGCTATGACTGGTAACTTCAAATGTGTCACAAACTTACAAAACAGTAAAGGTTTAATGAGCGACTTAACAAATACATGATTAGCATACCACTAATACCACTGCATCATATAAATCGCCTTTACTTATTCATGGGCACTGGAAATGGAATTCTCATCCATACGATATACAAAATAAAAGATCATTTTCTAAGCCAACTTTTTTCATATATTCTCCACTCTATTATTATCATTTCAGGTGTCTCTGAAAAGACAACATTTAGAAAATGTCTCATGTTCATTTCCACTGTTGACTGTTGATAGGAATTATTGGAAAAGGTGAAGGTCGCTGAGGGAAAGCAGCCCACAAATGGCAGACCAGGAAAGGTTAGCTCATACTGACCATTTCATCGGTGATCTTACTTTTTAAGTCATCTCTCTGTATTTTTCATGCCAGTTTTATTAGAAAAATTTGGGAATTGAAGACCTGAACAATGCTAGACAATGAAATGTATTAAATGCTGTGATTCCTGCATCCAAATATTTACACTGTTCATGGTTAAGTGTGCTTTAAAATGTGCTGTATCTGTATTATTATATAACATTAGAGGATGGCTAAATTGGTTATGCACATTGTAAGATGAGATTTAATACAGCCACTCGTTTGTTTGAAAATGAAGCCGCAACAACCACTTGAAGAATTTTATTTTTAATTGTAAAGCCCTAAAGTGTATATAATTGAGTTTTTGGTAATTTTTTTGGCAAAGGTTAAATGGCCTGCTTATTACGGAGTGATGTGTATTTTTAACTAGTGATTCAGTTGGATTACCAGCTTAATGAATGGCGTCTAAAGTGTTAGATGTGGGGATATTTAATATTTTGTTGAACTAAGCAGGAACTGCATAAGTGGTAAATAAAAATGGTGTCATGTTTCAGACGGTGGAGTCTGAGGATGATGATAGTGACGAGTATTCCTTCGATGAGGATGGGGAAGAACAAGAAACATCTCAGGATGAAGATGATGATGATGACTTCGACGACGACGATAGTGATGATGACGATGATGTTTCAGAATCTGATGAGGATGACGAAGGTAATCATTTATTTTAGTTGACAATCATCTGTTTGTTGGCATGGTACACTTTTAGAATGTCGTCAATGACTATGCTGATTGAACTAGTACCACAAAGGCATGCTACTTTGTAGCATTGCCGGTTGCAGTGGAGTTTATTTTTTATTTTTACTGAATTTAACCAGATATATGTTAAAAGAAGGCAAATCCAAGTTGCTTGTCACCCAAAAATAATTTCAACATTACAAAATTATGTCTAACTTAAAATTACTTCAATGAGATTTGTACGTAGAATTATTGCTATTAAATATTATGGTGATTTTAATTTCTAGTTTCAGGTTCCGTCTTTGAATCACCAAAGATAACAGCAAAGAAACAAACACCATCAAAGCAGAAACTAGCAGAAATGAAATCTACTCCGAGTAAACAGAAACTGTTGGAAGCGAAATCTACTCCGGGTAAACAGAAACTGTTGGAAGCGAAATCTACTCCGGGTAAACAGAAACTCTTGGAAACGAAATCTACTCCGAGTAAACAGAAACTCTTGGAAGCGAAATCTACTCCGAGTAAACAGAAACTCTTGGAAGCGAAATCTACTCCGAGTAAACAGAAACTGTTGGAAGCGAAATCTACTCCGGGTAAACAGAAACTGTTGGAAGCGAAATCTACTCCGGGTAAACAGAAACTCTTGGAAACGAAATCTACTCCGAGTAAACAAAAACTGTTGGAAGCGAAATCTACTCCAAGTAAACAGAAACTCTTGGAAGCGAAATCTACTCCGAGTAAACAGAAACTCTTGGAAGCAAAATCTACTCCGAGTAAACAGAAACTCTTGGAAGCGAAATCTACTCCGAGTAAACAGAAACTCTTGGAAGCAAAATCTACTCCTAGTAAACAGAAACTCGTGGAAGCAAAATCTACTCCGAGTAAACAGAAACTCTTGGAAGCGAAATCTACTCCGAGTAAACAGAAACTCTTGGAAGCAAAATCTACTCCGAGTAAACAGAAACTCTTGGAAGCGAAATCTACTCCGAGTAAACAGAAACTCTTGGAAGCAAAGTCTACTCCAAGTAAACAGAAACTCTTGGAAGCGAAAACTACACCAGGCAAACAGAAGCTGTTAGAAATGAAGAAAGTGCCATCACAAGAGAAAGTTGCACAATCAACTCCAGGAAAACACAAACTTTCCGAACCAGTGTCAGCCAAAAAGCAAAAATGTCTGAAACAAAATTGGGTTCATTGACAATGACTGCCTCAGACCAGAAACTTGCAGCAAAGATGAAGAAGAAAGCTGCATTGCTTCTAGGTGAGTATTTTGGTTAAAAGGCAGTTTAAAATGACAAACAGTTGAATAAACTTATCTTATTTTGTTGTTGGTTTCAGGTGTTTTTCTCTCACAAATACAGTTAGATTTCTATGCCTTGACCTGGTGACTTCAAACCAATGCTTGGTTGCAGGAAGTGACTACTATACTATGCAACTTAGTGATCATCCCATGTGTAGCATATCCAAACATGGGATACAAATATTTTGAGTAAGACGTCTGCCTGCGGGATATGTTGGTTATGTTACATTGTGTTAAATCCTTTAGGTACGTTACCCTTGAAGACTTCATCAATGACAATGTTCAGTGAAACAGAACCTCCACAATAGAGCCTGGGTCTGACTATGCCTGTTATTATTAGTAGCTGATAAACTGTAAATTGAGAACGGAAGTGTTTAGTAAACACATGTACAGTTCTTGAATATGTGAGACACTCAAATTATCAGTCTCGGTAAAGTTGTTCTGTTGCTGCAGCTGCTGAATCGGAGGATGATTCAGAGGATGATTCCGTGGAGGAGGAAGAAACATCAGATGATGACGTAGATGAGGAATTTGATGAAGATGACAGTGATGATGATGAGGAGGAAGACAGCGACGAAGATGATGACGAGGAAGATGATGAAAGTGATGACGATGTTGAAGTAGCTCCTAAAAGTAAGTCTCAGAGTGATAGTGCCCGGTACTTGCATTTTACTGGCATTAATTTAGAAATTATTTATTAGATCTAATTTGTTGAAAGTAACTCTGATGTTAGCAAGTCAACTGGACCTGACTCCTGACTGCTATAACCATATGGCAGTATATCGAAATTATAAAAGAGTTATATTTGTGTGGTCCAAGATTCTTGCTATATGTGTATGTGATATGCTACGTATCAATCAGCATGAGTTTGTTCTGTCCAAGGGCTCTTGCTTCTCTTTGTTAATCTGTTACACAGCGACTTAATTCAAATAAAGTAGTTCAATCTATTACACAGAAACAGTGAATTAATTCAAATAGAGTAGTTCAATCTTTTACACAGAAACAGTGAATTAATTCAAATAGAGTAGTTCAATCTATTACACAGAAACAGTGAATTAATTCAAATAGAGTAGTTCAATCTATTACACAGTAACAGTGAATTAATTCAAATAAAGTAGTTCAATCTATTACACAGAAACAGTGAACTAATTCAAATAAAGTAGTTCAATCTATTATACAGTAACAGTGAATTAATTCAAATAAAGTAGTTCAATCTATTATACAGTAACAGTGAACTAATTCAAATAGAGTAGTTCAATCTTTTACACAGAAACAGTGAATTAATTCAAATAGAGTAGTTCAATCTATTACACAGAAACAGTGAATTAATTCAAATAGAGTAGTTCAATCTATTACACAGTAACAGTGAATTAATTCAAATAAAGTAGTTCAATCTATTACACAGAAACAGTGAACTAATTCAAATAAAGTAGTTCAATCTATTATACAGTAACAGTGAATTAATTCAAATAAAGTAGTTCAATCTATTATACAGTAACAGTGAACTAATTCAAATAAAGTAGTTCAATCTATTATACAGTAACAGTGAATTAATTCAAATAAAGTAGTTCAATCTATTACACAGTAACAGTGAATTAATTCAAATAGAGTAGTTCAATCTATTACACAGAAACAGTGAATTAATTCAAATAAAGTAGTTCAATGTATTACACAGAAACAGTGAGTTAATTCAAACAGAGTAGTTCAACACAGTAACAGTGAATTAATTCAAATAGAGTAGTTCAACACAGTAACAGTGAATTAATTCAAATAGAGTAGTTCAATCTGTTACACAGAAACAGTGAATTAATTCAAATAGAGTAGTTCAACACAGTAATAGTGAATTAATTCAAATGGAGTAGTTCAACACAGTAATAGTGAATTAATTCAAATGGAGTAGTTCAACACAGTAATAGTGAATTAATTCAAATAGAGTAGTTCAATCTGTTACACAGAAACAGTGAATTAATTCAAATAGAGTAGTTCAACACAGTAATAGTGAATTAATTCAAATGGAGTAGTTCAACACAGTAACAGTGAATTAATTCAAATAGAGTAGTTCAATCTGTTACACAGAAACAGTGAATTAATTCAAATAGAGTAGTTCAACACAGTAATAGTGAATTAATTCAAATGGAGTAGTTCAACACAGTAATAGTGAATTAATTCAAATAGAGTAGTTCAATCTATTACATAGAAACAGTGAATTAATTCAAATAGAGCAGTTCAATCTATTACACAAAAACAGTGAATTAATTCAAATAGAGCAGTTCAATCTGTTACACAAAAACAGTGAATTAATTCAAATGGAATAGTTCAATCTATTACACAGAAACATTGAATTAATTCAAATAGAGTAGTTCAATCTTTTACACAGAAACAGTGAATTAATTCAAATTGAGTAGTTTACAGAAGTGGTGAAGACTACCAAAATATACAAAAAAAGCTTTATGAATGACATGAACAGGTGATCTTGCCAAATGTCTGTAGCTAAATCAGTTGTAATGAGATGACGGCATTGTGGCTTCACGCTTGATGTTTACTTCTTGAAACAGAACAGAAACTGGCACCAGCAGAAGCCGTCAAAGAGAAGCAGACGGAGAAGAAACTGGTGAAGAAGACAGATTCCCCAACAAGTGAGTGTTATAACGTCATGAACAGTGAGATCCAAGTTGTGGTGTCTTAACAGTGATGTGTCTGTGTAGTGCAACATGTTCAGTTAGATCAAGTTGTGCTGTCTTAACAGTGATGTGTCTGTGTAGTGCAACATGTACAGCTAGATCAAGTTGTGGTGTCTTCACAGTGACATGTCTGTGTACTAGTGTGTAGTGCAACATGTACAGCTAGATCAAGTTGTGGTGTCTTCACAGTGACATGTCTGTGTACTAGTGTGTAGTGCAACATGTACAGCTAGATCAAGTTGTGGTGTCTTCACAGTGACATGTCTGTGAACTAGTGTGTAGTGCAACATGTACAGCTAGATCAAGTTGTGGTGTCTTCACAGTGACGTGTCTGTGTACTAGTGTGTAGTGCAACATGTACAGCTAGATCAAGTTGTGGTGTCTTCACAGTGACGTGTCTGTGTACTAGTGTGTAGTGCAACATGTACAGCTAGATCAAGTTGTGGTGTCTTCACAGTGACGTGTCTGTAATAGTGTGTAGTGCAACATGTACAGCTAGATCAAGTTGTGGTGTCTTCACAGTGACGTGTCTGTGTACTAGTGTGTAGTGCAACATGTACAGCTAGATCAAGTTGTGGTGTCTTCACAGTGACGTGTCTGTACTAGTGTGTAGTGCAACATGTACAGCTAGATCAAGTTGTGGTGTCTTCACAGTGATGTGTCTGTGTACTAGTGTGTAGTGCAACATGTACAGCTAGATCAAGTTGTGGTGTCTTCACAGTGACGTGTCTGTGTACTAGTGTGTAGTGCAACATGTACAGCTAGATCAAGTTGTGGTGTCTTCACAGTGACGTGTCTGTGTACTAGTGTGTAGTGCAACATGTACAGCTAGATCAAGTTGTGGTGTCTTCACAGTGACGTGTCTGTGTACTAGTGTGTAGTGCAACATGTACAGCTAGATCAAGTTGTGGTGTCTTCACAGTGACGTGTCTGTGTACTAGTGTGTAGTGCAACATGTACAGCTAGATCAAGTTGTGGTGTCTTCACAGTGACGTGTCTGTGTACTAGTGTGTAGTGCAACATGTACAGCTAGATCAAGTTGTGGTGTCTTCACAGTGACGTGTCTGTGAACTAGTGTGTAGTGCAACATGTACAGCTAGATCAAGTTGTGGTGTCTTAACAATGAAGTGTGTGTGTACTAGTGTGTAGTGCAACATGTACAGCTAGATCAAGTTGTGGTGTCTTCACAGTGACGTGTCTGTGTACTAGTGTGTAGTGCAACATGTACAGCTAGATCAAGTTGTGGTGTCTTCACAGTGACGTGTCTGTACTAGTGTGTAGTGCAACATGTACAGCTAGATCAAGTTGTGGTGTCTTCACAGTGACGTGTCTGTACTAGTGTGTAGTGCAACATGTCCAGCTAGATCAAGTTGTGGTGTTTTCACAGTGACGTGTCTGTGTACTAGTGTGTAGTGCAACATGTCCAGCTAGATCAAGTTGTGGTGTCTTCACAGTGACGTGTCTGTGTACTAGTGTGTAGTGCAACATGTACAGCTAGATCAAGTTGTGGTGTCTTCACAGTGACGTGTCTGTGTACTAGTGTGTAGTGCAACATGTACAGCTAGATCAAGTTGTGGTGTCTTCACAGTGACGTGTCTGTGAACTAGTGTGTAGTGCAACATGTACAGCTAGATCAAGTTGTGGTGTCTTAACAATGAAGTGTGTGTGTACTAGTGTGTAGTGCAACATGTACAGCTAGATCAAGTTGTGGTGTCTTCACAGTGACGTGTCTGTGTACTAGTGTGTAGTGCAACATGTACAGCTAGATCAAGTTGTGGTGTCTTCACAGTGATGTGTCTGTGTACTAGTGTGTAGTGCAACATGTACAGCTAGATCAAGTTGTGGTGTCTTCACAGTGACGTGTCTGTGTACTAGTGTGTAGTGCAACATGTACAGCTAGATCAAGTTGTGGTGTCTTCACAGTGACGTGTCTGTGTACTAGTGTGTAGTGCAACATGTACAGCTAGATCAAGTTGTGGTGTCTTCACAGTGACGTGTCTGTGTACTAGTGTGTAGTGCAACATGTACAGCTAGATCAAGTTGTGGTGTCTTCACAGTGACGTGTCTGTGTACTAGTGTGTAGTGCAACATGTACAGCTAGATCAAGTTGTGGTGTCTTCACAGTGACGTGTCTGTGTACTAGTGTGTAGTGCAACATGTACAGCTAGATCAAGTTGTGGTGTCTTCACAGTGACGTGTCTGTGTACTAGTGTGTAGTGCAACATGTACAGCTAGATCAAGTTGTGGTGTCTTCACAGTGACGTGTCTGTGTACTAGTGTGTAGTGCAACATGTACAGCTAGATCAAGTTGTGGTGTCTTCACAGTGACGTGTCTGTGAACTAGTGTGTAGTGCAACATGTACAGCTAGATCAAGTTGTGGTGTCTTAACAATGAAGTGTGTGTGTACTAGTGTGTAGTGCAACATGTACAGCTAGATCAAGTTGTGGTGTCTTCACAGTGACGTGTCTGTGTACTAGTGTGTAGTGCAACATGTACAGCTAGATCAAGTTGTGGTGTCTTCACAGTGACGTGTCTGTACTAGTGTGTAGTGCAACATGTACAGCTAGATCAAGTTGTGTCTTCACAGTGACGTGTTGTACTAGTGTGTAGTGCAACATGTCCAGCTAGATCAAGTTGTGGTGTTTTCACAGTGACGTGTCTGTGTACTAGTGTGTAGTGCAACATGTACAGCTAGATCAAGTTGTGGTGTCTTCACAGTGACGTGTCTGTGTACTAGTGTGTAGTGCAACATGTACAGCTAGATCAAGTTGTGGTGTCTTCACAGTGACGTGTCTGTGTACTAGTGTGTAGTGCAACATGTACAGCTAGATCAAGTTGTGGTGTCTTCACAGTGACGTGTCTGTGAACTAGTGTGTAGTGCAACATGTACAGCTAGATCAAGTTGTGGTGTCTTAACAATGAAGTGTGTGTGTACTAGTGTGTAGTGCAACATGTACAGCTAGATCAAGTTGTGGTGTCTTCACAGTGACGTGTCTGTGTACTAGTGTGTAGTGCAACATGTACAGCTAGATCAAGTTGTGGTGTCTTCACAGTGACGTGTCTGTACTAGTGTGTAGTGCAACATGTACAGCTAGATCAAGTTGTGGTGTCTTCACAGTGATGTGTCTGTGTACTAGTGTGTAGTGCAACATGTACAGCTAGATCAAGTTGTGGTGTCTTCACAGTGACGTGTCTGTGTACTAGTGTGTAGTGCAACATGTACAGCTAGATCAAGTTGTGGTGTCTTCACAGTGACGTGTCTGTGTACTAGTGTGTAGTGCAACATGTACAGCTAGATCAAGTTGTGGTGTCTTCACAGTGACGTGTCTGTGTACTAGTGTGTAGTGCAACATGTACAGCTAGATCAAGTTGTGGTGTCTTCACAGTGACGTGTCTGTGTACTAGTGTGTAGTGCAACATGTACAGCTAGATCAAGTTGTGGTGTCTTCACAGTGACGTGTCTGTGTACTAGTGTGTAGTGCAACATGTACAGCTAGATCAAGTTGTGGTGTCTTCACAGTGACGTGTCTGTGAACTAGTGTGTAGTGCAACATGTACAGCTAGATCAAGTTGTGGTGTCTTAACAATGAAGTGTGTGTGTACTAGTGTGTAGTGCAACATGTACAGCTAGATCAAGTTGTGGTGTCTTCACAGTGACGTGTCTGTGTACTAGTGTGTAGTGCAACATGTACAGCTAGATCAAGTTGTGGTGTCTTCACAGTGACGTGTCTGTACTAGTGTGTAGTGCAACATGTACAGCTAGATCAAGTTGTGGTGTCTTCACAGTGACGTGTCTGTACTAGTGTGTAGTGCAACATGTCCAGCTAGATCAAGTTGTGGTGTCTTCACAGTGACGTGTCTGTGTACTAGTGTGTAGTGCAACATGTACAGCTAGATCAAGTTGTGGTGTCTTCACAGTGACGTGTCTGTGTACTAGTGTGTAGTGCAACATGTACAGCTAGATCAAGTTGTGGTGTCTTCACAGTGACGTGTCTGTGTACTAGTGTGTAGTGCAACATGTACAGCTAGATCAAGTTGTGGTGTCTTCACAGTGACGTGTCTGTGAACTAGTGTGTAGTGCAACATGTACAGCTAGATCAAGTTGTGGTGTCTTAACAATGAAGTGTGTGTGTACTAGTGTGTAGTGCAACATGTACAGCTAGATCAAGTTGTGGTGTCTTCACAGTGACGTGTCTGTGTACTAGTGTGTAGTGCAACATGTACAGCTAGATCAAGTTGTGGTGTCTTCACAGTGACGTGTCTGTACTAGTGTGTAGTGCAACATGTACAGCTAGATCAAGTTGTGGTGTCTTCACAGTGACGTGTCTGTACTAGTGTGTAGTGCAACATGTCCAGCTAGATCAAGTTGTGGTGTTTTCACAGTGACGTGTCTGTGTACTAGTGTGTAGTGCAACATGTACAGCTAGATCAAGTTGTGGTGTCTTCACAGTGACATGTCTGTGTACTAGTGTGTAGTGCAACATGTACAGCTAGATCAAGTTGTGGTGTCTTCACAGTGACATGTCTGTGTACTAGTGTGTAGTGCAACATGTACAGCTAGATCAAGTTGTGGTGTCTTCACAGTGACGTGTCTGTACTAGTGTGTAGTGCAACATGTACAGCTAGATCAAGTTGTGGTGTCTTAACAATGAAGTGTGTGTGTACTAGTGTGTAGTGCAACATGTACAGCTAGATCAAGTTGTGGTGTCTTCACAGTGACGTGTCTGTACTAGTGTGTAGTGCAACATGTACAGCTAGATCAAGTTGTGGTGTCTTCACAGTGATGTGTCTGTGTACTAGTGTGTAGTGCAACATGTACAGCTAGATCAAGTTGTGGTGTCTTCACAGTGACGTGTCTGTGTACTAGTGTGTAGTGCAACATGTACAGCTAGATCAAGTTGTGGTGTCTTCACAGTGACGTGTCTGTGTACTAGTGTGTAGTGCAACATGTACAGCTAGATCAAGTTGTGGTGTCTTCACAGTGACGTGTCTGTGTACTAGTGTGTAGTGCAACATGTACAGCTAGATCAAGTTGTGGTGTCTTCACAGTGACGTGTCTGTGTACTAGTGTGTAGTGCAACATGTACAGCTAGATCAAGTTGTGGTGTCTTCACAGTGACGTGTCTGTGTACTAGTGTGTAGTGCAACATGTACAGCTAGATCAAGTTGTGGTGTCTTCACAGTGACGTGTCTGTGAACTAGTGTGTAGTGCAACATGTACAGCTAGATCAAGTTGTGGTGTCTTAACAATGAAGTGTGTGTGTACTAGTGTGTAGTGCAACATGTACAGCTAGATCAAGTTGTGGTGTCTTCACAGTGACGTGTCTGTGTACTAGTGTGTAGTGCAACATGTACAGCTAGATCAAGTTGTGGTGTCTTCACAGTGACGTGTCTGTACTAGTGTGTAGTGCAACATGTACAGCTAGATCAAGTTGTGGTGTCTTCACAGTGACGTGTCTGTACTAGTGTGTAGTGCAACATGTCCAGCTAGATCAAGTTGTGGTGTTTTCACAGTGACGTGTCTGTGTACTAGTGTGTAGTGCAACATGTACAGCTAGATCAAGTTGTGGTGTCTTCACAGTGACATGTCTGTGTACTAGTGTGTAGTGCAACATGTACAGCTAGATCAAGTTGTGGTGTCTTCACAGTGACATGTCTGTGTACTAGTGTGTAGTGCAACATGTACAGCTAGATCAAGTTGTGGTGTCTTCACAGTGACGTGTCTGTACTAGTGTGTAGTGCAACATGTACAGCTAGATCAAGTTGTGGTGTCTTAACAATGAAGTGTGTGTGTACTAGTGTGTAGTGCAACATGTACAGCTAGATCAAGTTGTGGTGTCTTCACAGTGATGTGTCTGTGTACTAGTGTGTAGTGCAACATGTACAGCTAGATCAAGTTGTGGTGTCTTAACAATGAAGTGTGTGTGTACTAGTGTGTAGTGCAACATGTACAGCTAGATCAAGTTGTGGTGTCTTAACAATGAAGTGTGTGTGTTTTGCAAAATGTTCTACCCTATCAACAAATAGTGCTACAGTGTGCCCAAACATCATTTCCACATGCATTGAAATTAGATAACATGTCCTGGTCCTCCACAGTGTCGCTCAACAAGTAATAGTATATCGTCCGAGCTCCTCCTTGAATAAGTTCATGTCTTCTAATAAACCAACCTTTGTGATTGCAGTCACAGACGAATCTTTCAACACTGAAAAGTCGATGCTGGGTAAGATTGCAACTGATCAATGTTTCACTCAACCCAGCTGACAGCAACTGATTCTTTTCTTCTCTGTAATGTGTTGCTCTCAACTGATCTCTTGAACTTTGTAGTTTCTCTTTCACTTTTTAATTTCTCCCCTTCATTATGTGTTTGAATTCGCATACATAGAAATATGTCCAGGAAAAAGGCAGAAATACACAATAATTCATGCATACAGAAATGTGACAACAGGTCATGTAAGTCTCGTACTTGAAAACTAGGTTGGGGGCAGGAACTCCATTTTCTCCATGTTAAAAGATAGCTCTTTGTTTTGCTTGTGGTTGTAATAATTGGGGTATGCCAATGTATACATGTGTTATGATTATGTGTATTTAGACAATCTGTCATATATAAGTGATTATCGAACTGTTGTGAAACCACAACGTATAGCAATGAAAATCCGTTAAAAGACACGTACGACCTAAAATCATTAATACTATCTGGGCTACATAAATCGCTATGACAGTATGGTAAACTCAATATTAAATCAGACAGTTAAGATAAGAATTTTTGCTACACAAGATATTTATAACCTGATTTTCCTAGTATGAACTGCTATCCGAACGGTATTACTGGTATCCAGCCATATGCTAAAATGATTACCATGATATATAATTACTAATAAAACATCCCCAATCGCTTTATTTTATTTTCATAAGTCAGAAACTACAACTGTCATCCGCGTTAGAACTGTCCCCAATCAGCTCCACTCAGGCGGAGTCTCGCCATGTATCGTAACACTTACAGGCCTAGTTGACAAACATAGATTAAATATACTTTTACATTTGCTTGAATTTTTACTGTCTAACCACACAGTTTTACCTGTCCAAAAATGGACGTAACCCATCCAAATAGCACTGTGTGCTCCGGTGTTTAAAAGCCCTGCCATTTCTGATACAGAGGAGAGAGACAGGAGGACACTGTTTGTGAAGAACCTACCAGATACAGTCACGGAGAAACAGATCACATCTCTGAGTGCTGACATCATTGGCGTACGCATCAGGAAGTCGTTCCGGCAGAACGCCAAGAACAACCGGTATGTCAGCAATTTTAATGTCTGTTTCATGATTTAGTACATTCGTCAGTGGGTAATGGTTGCTGCATGGCTAGACGGTTATAGAATATCGACTTACTCAGTGTCTGGAATGTGGATAGGAGTTGGAAGTATGTGTTTTTTTAAGAGGCAGTAAAACAGGATATCTTTGTTGGTCCGTCTGTCTGTCCGTCCATCCATTTGGGAGTGTGTCATCAGACCACATATGAAGGCTGAGATATTTGGCTAATTAAATGTCTTACCAGATACTAACGGTTTCGTGAGAGAAAATACACATTACGAGAAACCATGCAGATTCATTCGAGAACGTCACTTTGTGTTAACAGAAGTATGTTTGTAACTGGTAGTTACCGTGTCCATGTCTTACACTGAGGTGTCATTTATAGGTCCATGATAGCTGAATGTATGGTGTCCAGCTTGCACTAAATTTGAACTCAATTTGCCTAATTATGTGGCTTTTTGGGCCAAGCATTAGTGCTACAATAACTCTTCAGTGAGACAGAGTTGAGGGCTTCACTGCTCTCTCCCTCTGTTTTACCATGAAGACACAGTGTTTTAATGTTTGTGATTACTGTCTGTTTTTGACATTTTAGGCTTAATGTAAGCAGTTTACAATGCTGCAGACATTAATCCATTCTGGAACTTACATATTGTATGTTTCATAGTAGGATCGGAATTTTGTTGCAGATTTGCATTTCTGGAGTTCAAGAATGAGAAGATGGCTACAAAGAACTTGAAACTTCTGGAGGGGAAAACGATAAACAACAACACGCTGGTATTTGACTTTGTGGGCCAGAAAAGCAAGAGCAACCCAAGATCGATGACGCCTGTGGACCCAGGTTAGACTGGTTTACTGGTCATGGCAGAAAGTGACAGTTGGATGCAAAATGTTTGTTCTTGCCCAAGGACTTTTCCACCTACAAATGTTGGGAGGGAATGATGTCTACATGAACAGTGACTATGACACTGATCATATGCTTGAAATTGCAATTTAGTCTGTTATTCATTTAGGACGTAGTCATTAAAATTCCCATGTAGTTATTAAAATTCCCATGTTTGCTGTGGTTGAATCTGTATGCAAATTTTGCAGTTATTTACAATTTTGTTCTAGTTTATACACTGTTATGGTACAGTTTCCCCCCCCGCATATTTAGAGAACATCTTTCAAAGGCCACATTTCTAAATGAATTTTGTATTTAAAGATTTATAACTAGGAAACTGTTGTTTGAGGAGAGTTGTGTGAATTCAGGAAATACAGATGAATATATTCACTTTGCAAAGTGGAGGTCAACAATATTTTAGCAGTATATTTTTTTCTTCTGGGAAAATGTATGCGTTGTGTTTGCCAAAATACAGATTTATATATCATGTCTGATTCAGCTTCTTGTGGTTATATTTTCAGATGCAATTGATCCCCTGAAGTTGTTTGTGACTGGGTTTGAGCGGGAGATGACAGAGGAACAGCTTGAGGAGTCTCTTCCCTTCCGCTAACGATGTCTCATTACCAATACGCAAGTCAGACGGCAAGCCTCTTGGGTAAGACTCTTTATTTGGTCTAAAATCCAAATGCCAAGTTCTTTCAACACAATACAGGATCAATCGGGGTTATATTGAACCTGCAGACAGTAATACTATAATTATTATGTGTGTAGCGCATGGCTATAGTGTCATACTTTGAATCTGATGCTACCATGTAAAACATTGGGGAAGTTTTTATTTTTATTTTTTCATTCTACATTGATGCTGTTCTCTCAGCTATATGAATGAGTACCTGGCTGTAGACTGTGGTGGATATTTGTGTACGGATTGTCATTCTGCATGTATGGCTGGATTCTTCCAAGGGATGTCAAGATAGGGTTCAATTGAACAGGTCTGTCAGGGAGTAAAGTGTAAAGTGCTTTGAGCATGTCTGAGGATTGGATACTGCGCTATATAAGAACTTACATTCACTTTTGGATCTGTTTTACGTGACATATTTTTAAACATACAATTCCTGATAAAGTGGGTATCTACATGGATTTACAGGCGGAAACGTTTCTATAGAAAATGACATAGGATCATCATGTTATGTATTAAAATGAGATTTTAATATTAGTTACATAATGTCAGGCACTTACTTTTCAGATTGCTGTAAAATTTTACAGTTATGGTGTTCTAAGAAGCTATAAAATTGTGACAAAATATGCATGAAATCTTACAACGAGGATTGTCATTGACATAATTTGCCAGCATTAAACATTATTTATTTACACATGGACTACATTACTACATATATGTCCAAAACATCTCCTTTGACGTTGTGATTTAACACACAGATCAGTTACATAGACTACAGAATTGTTTACTTAACATAACCGATTACAGTTGTAATTGAAATGGAGTGTAACGGTAACTGCCATAAAGGATATAACTAAAGTTGCGTGTTGCAGGTTTGGCTTTGTGACGTACACGTCAGCCGCCAAGTGCAAGCAAATGCATGACAGCATGCAGGGGCACGTGTACAAAGGACGGTCACTCGTGGTATTGTACGGCAAGAAGAGGTCAGAAATGGGCAAGAGAAAGAACAAGAACGAAAACGGTAATTTCTTGTCATATGGCCTTCGGTAAACACCAGCACTACAGGTGCGTTGTTTGTAGATGTTCTTAATCTGAACATAAATAAAAAATATGAATTAACATCTGTATGGATGATCTTGATGCCCTAGTCCTGAGTTTCCCGTGGTATTTCATTGGACTGTCACAATCTGCCATATTCATGATATTGGCTTTCCAGAGGTTTAGATAAAATCCAATTTCAGTCAGGGTCAGTGCAACTCATGCTAGAGTGTGTTATCCTAGGTGTTAATTTCAGAGTATTTGCGACACATGATACATTGTGTTTTCACAAACTTGTGCAGGAAATTGATTCACGTGGCGGCTCCTTTCACTACTTCGGCGTCATCCTGATGTGTCGTTGCCAGTCGGGCCGCAGCTGCACTAAATTTGAACCCGGTTCGCTGAAACCTTTAGCGTTTTGGGCCAAGCATTAGTGCTACATGAAATCTTCAGTAATGGGGAGTGATGTAATTCAGTACTCCGTGTTGCTAAGAAGATACATACATTTTATGAGGCGTGAAAACTTTTTCCAGGGCATAATATTGCGAATATATTTAGACAGTTATTAATTTTAATAATTCAGGTACATTCTTTTAGCGGTTTACTATGATAAATTCCTGAAGTTTTTAAGCCTCGAGTAATGTTGATGATAATGACCTCATTTGTTTACCACAGAAACTCCAAGCAAAAAGAAGAAGAAAATGATGGCAGAAGAAGAAAGCTCCGATGATGATGACAGCGATGAAGCTGATGACGATGATGATGACGACGATGATGACGACGACGACAGTGATGAAGATGATGACGATGATGAAGAAATGGATTCTGAGGACGATGATGAAAGTGAATCAGATTAAGCTGTGCCTAATCTGCTTAATAATCTTGCTTGTCTGATAGTCAGTAAATGACCACACATTCAGAGGACCAAGCATGATCTGTCAGGTCAAGACTGGTATATATTATCCTGACCAGCAGATCGTTTTATACAGCAGATTGTGTATGAAGATTGTTGCAACAACCAGCCCGTAGAAATTGGTTGTATGAATGTTTACATGTGGTTAGTGGGTGTGTTGTAGCGTAGCATTATTTGTTATGTCCTGAACATAATAATGCAACTTTTATATATGAAAATATCATGAGCTGGAAATGGTGAATATTGCGTCAGATGTTGTCTGAACTGTACTTTTAAAAATTGACTAACCCCCTCCATCAATTATGATGGAGGGGGTTAGTTACTTGTCTGAAGTTTATGAAAACCTACTTATTTCGTTTTGATGATAGTAGAGGTGTTGAGTAGACAAACATAATATTTCTGAAGAAAGTATTCATTGCCATGACGACGCAATCATGCAAAACCACTGAATACGTATTTGCTATAAATTGTTACACCAATTATCGCATGCAAAATCCTTGCATTTAATCTGATGAAAGTATGTGTTTAAATAAATATAATTACATGTGAACTTGTGTTGTAGTTTCATATTAATGTGCTAACTTTGGGGGGCAGTCTAGCAGTATCTCCTCCACGGTGTTAAAGTCCACTTGTGTCTCTGTATTTACTCACAACCTTGTGATATTGGCATCTGATCTGCCAGTCAGTGATGTATTAAAATTAAAACTTAGCTGTTGGCAGACAGGACTTATAATCATTACTTGAATGTCTGTTCTCCAAAAAATTCACATAATTATGGTAACTTTCTTTGTAAAATGTACTTCTCGGTATACAAATGCAAACTAAACAGATTATATTGATAGCTTGACACAAATATGTGTTCTCTGTTTGTCTTCACAATACTATCTCCATCTATGTAATTATGTTATAGCATCGTAATTTTCTGAAGACTTGGTGCTCCAGGGAACTTTGATATATACATATATGTCGCACTGTCCTGCTTCTAGTAGAAACACACTGGATCCTCCGTCCTGTCACACTTAAAGATAGTAGGAACAGGGCAGAATCATTCTGTTCTGCTAAACAAAATAATACATATAACATGATTGCTTATGTTAGGATTATCAGCTCACTACTCAACTGCAGATGCTGGTCTTAAACTTGTGTGGGGATACATATTGGCTACGTAAGTTATTTAAATTGGCAGAAATTTATTTACAGAGAAGTAGGTTTTTAAATTTATTTGTTCATGGGATGAGTCATTGTTGTATGGACAAGTGAATTTTTGCTTCTACTTGTTTGTTGGACATGTAGATAATTTGACGAATATCGAACCATGCCAATAGTTTTCTACCCATTAGAGAAAGTTTTATGACCGTTAATTATATTCACTTTACCAGGAAAACCTTAGTCCTACTGGTGATAGTGGAAACGAAGTCGTCTGTCATTGTAATGCAGAAATCTGCTTCAGGGGTCAGTCAGCACAGTTAATTTTCCCATTGGCCAGTTTGTAGATTTACAAGAAAACCAGACGCAGGAAAATTTTAAAACTTGTTGCCTGCTACCGCACTACTGGTGTCAACAAGCCAAATCACTGCAAAGTAACCATCCGTTTAGTAAAATCAGCTACAAAAATGCACCATTTCACTGTCGATGGCTTCCACAATCACACCTAGAAATCTGACAGCTCAAATGCACTTATGTCAGCAGGTGAATGTTGGAAAAAATCATTTCTAAAATAAAACTGCACTGTTTCGTCTAACCAAACAGGAAGCCTAACAGTGTCATGACCCTTCAGTGGTGTGTCGCTTCATGGCCGTGTGTAGATATTGAAATAACATTTTATGAAGTGTTAAAATATTATAAGGAAATATATGGGGAAATGATAGCAACAGGGTGATGTGTACCATTGCTACTGGGGTTCACTATATGCCCACAGGCCAAGGTGTACCCCCGCATTAAGGTTGAAGGCAATATATGACGTTGTCACAGACCACCCTAGCAGCTTTATTAAGAAAGATGTACATTCTGACAATCCTGTGTCAGCAACCATTATAGCAATCAAATACACATCATTTACTTCAACAGTTGTAGCATAAAAGCCCATTAAAAATGTAAATTAGTTCAAAGCTGACTAACAAAATGTAAAGTGGTTAGTCTGACACCGGTAGCGGAATAAAGTATAATGCAGTTAATCTCGCAGTGGAGAAATAACAAAATATCAAAGCAGTATGTCATGAAGCAGAACAGAGCCAAATTGAACAGTGCTTATTGGAGATCAATAGATTAAAACATTCACAATAATTGTGACAATCAAATGGATTAACTTAATAAAAAATATAATTCAATATTAAATACATTAAAATCAAATGACTGCTTCCCAGATGTGTTCCACCATGCTCCACTTGATAGATAATAACACAATGGCAGAAAGTAACTGCCAGACCATGAACAAACATTGCAAATGCACGGGAATAGAAAAACAGTACAATACAGACACCATCATATGGCACGGAGGCGAACAGAAATGGCAATGTCTATTCTGCACCACCACCACGAGTTCTGTCTACTGCACAATATATGTAAACAGTTCTATAACTAATCACACACAGTTGCACTTGGAATCCCAATAACCCAGACAAGTCACATCATAAAAATAATCTCAGCATACCTTGATGCAAAACTGTCACAAACAATCATTAACAAGTCATAATAATGCTCTTGACCGGTAATGTTGCTATACATTCAGTTGACTAAGGCCTGAATAAATAACAATTGCCAGAATCTATTCAAGTAACAAGACCGGGAATAACAATGTGTATACTCACAGTGGTCTTCATGGAAACTGCTAATGTTACCCAAATGTAATGGCATGATGGGTTAACTTTCTACTGCATGTGCTGTCAATGGTGATAGGGCTAACATTCTACTGTGCTGTTAGTGGTGATAGGGTTAATTTTCTACTGCACTGTCAGTGGCGATAGGGTTAATTTTCTACTGCACTGTCAGTGGTGATAGGGTTAAGTTTCTACTGTACTGTCAGTGATGATAGGGTTAAGTTTCTACTGCCCTGTCAGTGGTTATAGCGTTACGTTTCTACTGCACTCTCAGTGGTAATAGGGTTTACTTTCTATTGCACTGTCCGTGATGATAGGGTTAACTTTCTACTGCCCTGTCAGTGGTGATAGGGTTAAGTTTCTACTGCACTCTCAGTGGTGATATGGTTAAGTTTCTACTGCACTGTCAGTGGTGATATGGTTAACTTTCTATTGCACTGTCAGTGGTGATAGGGTTAACTTTCTACTGCGCTGTTAGATTACACACAGCAAGAAACACATCTTGCCCAGCACTACTGAATGGTGCCGCTTGTTTATAACAAAAAATCAACAAACGGGTTAAGAAACACCACCCCTGGTCTGCTCTGCGTTGCCTTACATGATAAAGTCGCAGATACAGTGTATAACAGTCTGGACTTGCCCAATTTCCTGCTACGATAACATAGTAGGCAGTGTAAACAGGCCCAAGAATAGACGTACCAGTCCCCAACAACTACACCCTGACACATCTGCTATACGGTGTGACTACATGTACATGCGTCAGCACATACACAACTGATTCCTTTTTAAAAAGAAATAAAACCCAACAAACGAGCTGCACTTAAAAACAAACGTAACGTAAATGGGGCATATCAGGTTTCACCGTATCCACCCTGCTATCAATAGCATAACCTTAAAAATATCAACATATCCGTTACTGAGTATAATCTCAGTAATAAAGTAATTGCAAACGGCAAGGAATGTTAGAACACAAGTGTGGCCTCACTCGTGGCGTCAGTGACAGTAGTTTGCAAAGTCACAAAATACGTTACAGACTACATAAGGCGGGCCTGTCCTTCACCACTTATCATGGGCAAAATATATTGCTACAATAGCGCCACCTGGTGAGTGAAGTAGACTAATGTGAATTGAATACCAATCCTGAATCGTAAGAACTAAGTATCACTTGGCCCACATCACATAGTCACCGGACACATTTGAAGTAGTTCTCAGCACATACATTTCTGGAGACATTCCACTGTATAAATGAGACCATCTCGTGCGGTCGAAGAGTTTACTGCAGTCTCTTGATGTTGGGGTCTTCGATGGCTTTTGAGGGGTCACAAGTGAACGAGACGGTGATCGCATATCTGATGCCGCTTGACACCTTCTCCACATAGTGAGGGTTCTCTGAACCGGAGGTGAAGAATGACACACGGCCTGTAACACAGGTCACATGACCATTCTCACATGGAATTTATTGTTCATGGCTTCAACATTTGACTAAGATTCTGAGATGGAATTTATTATTCATGGCTCCAACATGTGACCAAGACTCATAGCTGATGTCTCACAAAATATGCTCCAAAGTAAGTAAATTTCGTACAAAAATGAACCATTCTGCCCAATCTGTGACAAAACAGTACGACAGACTTCTCTAGTTGCAACCACAACGTCCACTATTACACATTAATTGTTTCAACAATTATCCACTATGTGGAGGCACATGTTATGTGTAATCTTTATGGTTGATGCCTTAGCATTTCAACAAATCATTGATCATTGATTATTAAATCAAGATTTGTGCGGTTTTGGTGTAACTGACAGCAAACATTTTTGACAGCAGTGAGGTGTCACTTATGTCAGATCTAACAAGTAATAGCTTATTTAGATGACTTGTTTTTTATGGCATTATTGACGTATTTTGTTGGATGTTACTGGGAATGATGGTAGTACATAGCACCCACATTGTGGAAGCAAACCTGCACCTAACTGTGGCAGCGTATTCCATCATTACACTAATTATGAATAACATAACTGTCAAATTAAATAAAACTTAACAACAAATATATCTTACCTGTGTTGCTTGTGTATTAAACTTTCAGAATATATAATGCTATTAGTAAAATGCATATTTGCCACGGAAACCTTTATTTAAATGATGCAGTCAACCTTCACGTCAAGTCACTGGGAATGCAGTAGTCAGTAATCACAGCATTCACGACTTTAGTACTGAAATGGCAGATTTTAATATTTTGCGAGGCACATTAAAATTTGCAAAGTGTGTTTTGGGTTCAGTTTCTACACTTGCCTAGTCTTGGTTCAACCGTGATGTTTCTTTCCGGAGCTAGGAACACAAAACGTCCTCCGCGGAAGTCCCGCCCGTAGTCAGCAAGGTAGAGGAGAGACGTGTAGTGAAATGAGCCGTATGTCTCCTACAATAGCAGAAATAAAAATTAAAGTCATTAACTGCTGATTGGATAAATGGTAGCAATGTGATTACATGTGAGAAAGGCAGGTTACACACATTCAAATACACAGGACTCTCATTGAGCCATTCCACTTGCTATGTGCGTTTTTTGCTCAGGGTCACAATCTTGTTAAACCATGTTAAATTTAACATTTTATTATTGTATTCGACATTATTGTATTCTTAACATAACATTATGTTGAAAATAGCTGCCCTGGGTAGTTGAAATATTAGCACAGATATTAGATCAATTAGACCTATTAAAATATTTTGACCATAATAATTTTTTTCAGTTAACCCAATACAGGTATTGGTCATGATATTATCTTCAAAATGCCAAAAATATCACTAACAGATCTGACACACAATTAAGCCTATGGCAAAGGAGACATGACAGGTCTCTTGTAATCTTTGTTGTAAACAAAGAGTCCATCAGCTTTACAACAAAAACCATGTCCTACAGTAAAATCTACATCCATTCTAGCGAACCAAATCTTTTTTAATTGACCACACAGGATTCATAGTTTTATCTCACTTCAGGACTGAGCCAAAGTGACCTGAATATCAAGGTGGCTGCATTGGCAGGACATTTCTCTCCCTTACTGCTGTGCAAACACTTTGAAACTGTTTAGGATTACCTTAATTACAAGGTAGTAGCAGTGGTGCAGTGACTAGAGCCTTGAACTCTCGACTAAGAGAACCCGGGTTCGAATCCTGTGCTGCAATGGCAAACCTTGGGCAAGTGTTTTCACTCTACATAATTTTTTTTTATGTTCCAGTTCTCTCAGTTGTATGAATGAGTAGTTTTGAGTACTGGCTATAGACATTGGTGGTTGTTTGTGTACAAATAGTCTTTATGCATTAATTGCAGCTTGGCTGGATGCTTCCCAGAGATGCTGAGATGGTGTTTGATTAAACAGGTCTGCCAGGGAGTAAAGTGTAAAGGGCTTTGAGCAATCCTAAGGATTGGATACTGCGCTGTATATGAACTTACCTTTACTTTTTTAAGGTAACAAGGTAACTTTATTATCAAGGTAAACAAAATCGATTGTACAAAGGAATACCAGCTAGGCAGCCGATGACAAAATGAATTCTAGTAGAGATGGAGGGAGTATGACAGATAGACAGTCACCTTGTCAATGTGCACCTGCCAGTACTCATCATGTACGGTCTGCGCTGGCCGGGGCGTCATCTTGGAGAAGAATGTAGGAGACGTCAGGTACAACTTGTCGACTGGAATACCAAACTCCCGCGCTATGGCCCCATGGATCTTGTTCTTCACCTGTCTGTGCAATACAGTACTTTATATGTGGGGTGAAAAACCAATATACATACAAATATGGATTAATATAGATGTACCAAATAATGGAGCACAATGGGTGACTTTGCGTGTTTGTTTTATATGAAACGTGTTGTTGGTGATTATTGACACTCTTATTGTTGTTAACATAATCACCTGACTTTAAATGCTGCTGATGACACTTTTATTTTCAGCTGAGATCACTATTCTTTTATGTACACTAAAAAGCTGTTATAGTTCCTACTAAAAATATGCTTACAAAATTGTTGAAAGTGAGCAATTTTAATAAAGTTGCCCTTTTAAACTAACTGGAACACACACCTGTAAATCTTGAAATCTTTCGCTGTGAAAACTTCTCTCCCCGTCCGACGTATAAGGCTGTTAGCAGAAGCATAGATAGTTGTTAGATCACAGCTCAGTTGATACATACAAAAATCACTGTCCCCAATACAATCATATATATATATATATATATATATATATATATATATGGCCTTTTAGTGAATCTTAGGGTTGGCAGCAATATATAAGTTCACAAACTCCTAAAAATATATGGCATTATGTAAACATCACGTAGTTAGGAGACCTCCGGGTATTGTGGTGAAAATAAATTGCAACAGTGCTGCCACCTATTGAGTAGAACATTTATCAATGCACATTAACACAACATCAGAAAGGAGCTGTATGGTGAACACGTTTGCGTCTTGGCAACTAGGACACGTCATTTGAACCTGGGACCCATTGGTCGTGGCTTGCTGGTTTGAGGTATTAGTGGCCATTTTGGATAGTTCAAAATTGTATGTTAATTAAGGTGCTAAAATCCAAAGTAAAATTCTGTTCAGTAGTGTTGCAATAGTCATCAAAATTATAACAAATATAATAAAAGTACAAGTAAAACACATGCACACCATGTGTTGGTGCACGATAACATATATTGTTATAATAAACACTGGCAGATGAATCCAGAGACTGGAGAATCGAGGCTATTATGTATAAACTACTCAGTAGTACCAGGTACTCACTTGTAGATATCAATGAACTTGTCGCCCTTAGATAAAGCCCCAGAATGCAAGTCAAGAATTGAGGCCTACAATAAACACAAAACAGGGTCATTACTTACTTAGATACACAACATTCGTATCTCAACGGCAACACATCTTTTTAAGGAAATAATTTATATAAATTCACGAATATTACACACAGTCAACAGAAAAAATGCAGTGTTATCACTAATTGCTTGTCGTGTCCACTTACCCCTCCGTACGATTCACCCATTGAGAGTCCTGCCTTTGCAGTCCTGTCCAAACAAACGTTTAATTTTAATAAATCAAACTTGTCTAGCACACAAAACACTGAAAAGACGCTCAGTTATTTTTTGTAACAAACGATACTTTATCAAAAGAACACACTGTTCATAATGATGCAATCAAACCTTGGCATATTACACAATGGGCTTGACATCTGGTTGTTAGATTAACAGCAACACAGATGTCTTTACGGTTGTACAGGCATCTTAGTTATGAAACATGAAACTTGTTATTCTACTTGTGTGATTTGCTGATGACAGGTTCTCTAAAATTCTAACTGTCATTTCTGATATATATAATATAAAATTATACTGTTAAACAGAGAGAGGGAGTACTTCTGAACACTTGGTAAACTCTAAGCTAGTATTCAGTTGGCAATCATTTTCAAAAAATATCATAACTGTCATGTCAGCAAAGAATATGTTGTACCAAGAACAATGCTTAGTACTATATACAGTTTGTAGTATAAGTAATGGCCATCAAAACATAATTAATCAAAAATATTATAGAATGTTAAATTACAATTAATTAATAAAAATATGATTATCTAACCTTAACAGATATTCAGCTTCACTGATAGTGACAACATTGTCCATCACAACTCTGCCGCACCGCGTAGGGACACATACTGCAACAGCAAACTCATTCACTAACAACAAGATTGCCCTTTGTTTAATAAAATTATCAGAAAAAATTTCAAATGAAAAAACACTCGCACATACTAATAATTATTATGTCTTTGCATATTTCATAATAGATAAGCTGTTGATTTACCTCCAAATGCGGCCCTCTCCTTGGTGTAGTCGGATGAACATTCCACCTCCATATACTTTCTATCGACCGTGTCTGACACCCCAACAAACACATCCATCAATTCTTCTTCCCACAGGAAATAAGCACCAACAAGGAATGAGGCAGCAACAATAACAGAGCGAATGACAATACGCTTCACAGCATCTGATGACAGAGAGATGCCAATTTTCCGAGATGCTTGTTTTTTGTCTGATATACTTCTGTCAAAGGAAATAAACAACAATTAAAAATATGTGTAGTTTTTTGCCAGAGTCTATACTCTATAGTGATGACATGATGGACTAAATATAAACAGGCTACAAATTGTATAGAAAAAAGTAATGACGGTGAGGTTTTATTAAGACCTGTGTGTGTGTGTGTGTGTGTGTGCGTGCGTGCGTGCATGGTGCATGCTTGCGTGCATGTAATGTGTGTGTATGTAGTGTGTACATGTGTATATGTGTACATGTGTATGTCTGAGTGCATGCGTGTACTTGTGTACATGTGTATGTCTGAGTCCATGTGTGCACATGTAATAAAGTGCCTGTGTGCATGCATGAGTACGATAGTATGGGAGTACGCATGTGCATGAGTGCAAGTGAGTACATGTGTATGTCAGTCTGTGATGGCCGAGTACGTGCAGACATTTACGCACACACCTGTGTCTCTGTAGAGTACAGTACAAATTTAACTTGAATAGTTGTCCATACATCATTGACACTGGGCTGACTAGCTGTACACACATGTACACATAAAATTATATGTTGTCATTGACACAATTAAAGCCAAATTCAATTAATGACAGTAAAAGTTCACGTATATGCATTCATTTACTCACTACTGTCAATAATGATCCCGATCCGGGCATTAATAAAATAATATTCATGGCTTGATTATTCCCCACCATTAAGTTTGCACGATTAACATCTTATTATAATAATTAGACTTACTTTATAAGCCCAATATTGATAAAATTATCATGTCAGCTTTGGGGCACACAGTCCACTATATTATAAAATAGTGGTTTATATAATTAATGCTGCATTATGTGCAATACACACACCCTAACCTAACCCTTATTTTATAATAGTAGAGACAGCAAAACGTAGCATTCTGCATTATACACGCCCTAACAACTCTAACTCCTAATCCTAACCCCTATTTTATAATAGTGGACTGGTCTGGTCTCTGGATTGGATTGGCTGTGCGCCCCAAACCAAAGCTCCAATATGGCTTTTATAATTTGCCACCTCTCAAATTGTAGTGGCGCCAATAAAACTGTTTCAACCTCAGAAACTGAGAGAGACGAATCATAGAAATAAAACAATGATGAAAATAACCGTTTAGATAGTCATTTGATCGACAAGTATGGTCGACCACGCTTTAGCTACACACGGCACACGTGTCAGTTTACAAAGCGCACACGTGTGGTGACCGGCGCGTGCCTGGCTGGACATACGTATTGACAAACAGCGCTATTTACCCTAGAGTCTCCGCTTTGCTCAGAGTGTCTGTCTCGGTCTTTGCTATTGGTGGTGTCCGCTTTCGTTTCGTTGCCATTCTGCTGTCGTAAGAAAATTCTTCTAAATAGTTTACCCTGCAAACGTGCACACCATAACAACACAAACGTCCCCAAACAAACCCCTTTCGCCGATCTCGTGTATCGTACAAGAGTAGGCCAGCTTCTACGAGTATCATTAAAACCGTTACTACGGCCATCCAGGTACACGAGTATAATCATAGCTTTGGCTTGAAAGAGACGTTGGACGGTAAAGATGAGGTATCGGCGAGACGGAATGGGGGGCTGGGAGATAAAATGGCAGGGTGGAGGGGTGAAGGGGTGAAGGGGCGGAGAGACGGAGAGGTGGAGAGATGGAGGGTACAGGAGAAGGGGGAGACATCTCGTCGTACACGTGCATGCTTGCCTGGGTGGTTTGCAGTTCTTAACCAAGGCAAGCACAATGGGGGTTTGATATTAATCGCAACTACTTAACAGTGTACATATGCACGACATAGGCATGTTTGCCCGTGACCCATTTAATATTAAGAATAATATAAGTATACACTTTGTTGCGCCTGTATCCTAGGAGACCAACCTCAAAGTAGCCTCAACACAAGATATATTCAAATTCAATAAGCAACTTTAACCATCGCAACAAAATATGAATACGCCAAAACGCTATTAACGTGGACACGATAAGTAATAATAATAATAACAACAGAATTATTTTGTATAGCGCCCTGATCAATAACATTGCTCTAAGGCGCTTACGAGCATGCACAACATAGACATTTGGCCTATTATATTAGTCAAGATTAGATTATGTCATCACCATCGCTGTGCAGCCATGCACAGGTGTCCCGTGGTTGGGTGAAATCCTCAGCATGCTGCTTCCACATCTGCCTATCTTGCGATGGTAGCTAGACCTACCCTTCTAGTAGTCGTCTAGTTCGTCTCTCCACCTTTCATTCGATCCTTTCGTGGGGTTTTCAGGTGGTGATACGCAGTGTCCATCGGTTATCTCGTATCCTGCTGATGTGCCCAGCCCAGGTCCACTGCCGTCTTCTGACTTCTTCAATCACGTCTGTGACCTAATTTTTTCTCTTACACAAATGTTTTTTTCTTCTGTATCGGTATGTGATGTTTAACATGTATTACTCCTTTCCATCTTTGTTTTTACGGCTGCTAGCTTTTTCTTTGCTTTGGTGGTGAGTGCCCAAGTTTCCGCGCCGTATGCAATTGCTAGAAGTACGCTTGACTCCTAGATTTGTCTCTTCAAGCAAGTTCCAATGTTACCCTTGAAGATGTCGCGGTGCTTGGCGAATGCTCTCCATCCGGCCGTGATTCTTCTTTGAATCTCCTTGTCTTGGTTTTTGTCTCTGGTGCTGTATCACTGTCCCGTGCAGGTAGATCGATGTAGCTTCGACCCGAGTGTTGATAGGGTATATTAAGACAAAAATCATTCTAAATAATATTATAGGCCTGTAGGGCCTATTGAGATAGTAACATAAAATAACACGTACAACGTGTAAAGAATTAAAAGTACAAGATAAATATTAAACCAAAACTAAGTAAACACAAATAGGCAAAGTAGTAAGTATCCTTTTTTAACGACGGCGGAAAAATATTTCCTCACCGCAAGCTTATCTCTTACGAATTATAGTGCTCAAGTAGCTATAACGGGGCATCCTCAAAGTCCCTTCACGTCATATCAGAAATAACTGTATATAGATTTAGAGAGAGCGTTTGGTCTTGCTGATATACGAACCCAGCTGGTCTCATTGACGTCATTGATAACTAATGATGTTGCGGCCACAGCCGACAGTTCACTGGTGCGATGCTTTAATTAGTAAGTGCTACTGTACACACAGCGACGTCACGGCGTCTACGTGTAAGCACTGTTCAGCACCACTCGTTGAAATGCGATCTGGTAAAAAACAAACAGTGCTAGAAAGAAAATAGCGCTAGTCAATTAGATGTGGCGGCATTGACGTCACCGACATACCTGCGTTCATCGAAAACCGTAGGCTCTATATTGCAGTTCTGTTGGAGGTTGGACCATTTTTGTTGCAACATGCAAGACGTCGGTTTTGTCGTAGGCTCATTAGGCCGGTATATCGCTCTAGACAATTTGTAGTTTTCCGAAATTGTACAGGCTCAAGTGTCGCTTAATTATGTGATTTGCAAAACATGACAGTAAGGTACATTTGCAACATATCCTTCCCCAGATTAGGCACAAGTACACACGCATAGGGTCTCGAATAGTGGGTTTACATGACGGACGCATATGTTCATGACTGCGTGACGCACGCACGCACGCACGCACGCACGCACGCACGCACGCACCACACCCACACCCACACCCACACCAACATCCACATCCACATCCACATCCACATCCACACACACACCACACCACACCCACACACCACACCACATCCACATCCACACACCCACACACCCACACACACGCACACGCACACGCACACGCACACGCACACGCACACGCACACGCACACGCACACGCACACGCACACGCACACGCACACGCACACGCACACGCACACGCACACGCACACGCACACAGAAGCGCGGACCCACCACACACACTATCATCCTCACCACTACCACCACTACACTCACTCACTCACTCACTCACTCACTCACTCACTCACTCACTCACTCACTCACTCACTCACTCACTCACTCACTCACTCACTCACTCACTCACTCACTCACTCACTCACGCACGCACGCACGCACGCACGCACCCACGCACGCACGCACGCACGCACGCACGCACGTGCCACACACACACGGGAACTAATGTTCGGCAAATCATCTTACGCTAATCAGACATCTGCGGCGGGCCGCCAACTGCCGGGTTTCCGTGGCAACGACGGGCGGCGTATTGACGGCTCTCGCACTCCGCGAAGGGGCGCTAATGAACGGCCGACGTGCGTACACGCAGCTATACGTAAAGGTCTCCGCTCCGCCCTGCCGTCAAAACCGCGTTGCTGTCGTCATCGCAGGGACGGGTTCGTCCGTCCGTCCGGCCCCGCACGCACGCCGGTGCTCGAGCGCAGATCGATAATCTATCAGCGCCATCGACGGACGCCACTCACGCTGGCGGCGGCCGCTCGCGCGTGTTCCCGGCCAGTCGTGTCTCCGACGGTGATGTCAGCGAGCTGACGATGGCGATGTGACTGTACTGGGCTGCTCCGTGTTTGCTCTGATTGCGCAAAGGTACTCCGTTGTGGTGACGCCGAGAAATGGCCGGACACGCAACGTACGGGTGACAGTGTTGACTGTTGACACGCGCTGTTGGTTGTAGCTCAATTCGTCGCTGTCATGTCGTGTCTGTCATGTTGCCAACGAGCCAACGGCGTCAAGCAAAATACCCGACCCAAGTGTAGGTAAGTGAACGCACGCGGCACTGACAAGACAAAAGCGGTTACTTGATACTTCTAGGAACTTACCGTCGGGACAGGCCCATCGGGCGGTATGACGTCTGACCTGTGCCGTATGCATGCCTAACGATGGGCTGGTTTGGTTCAAAGTGAAGCCCCGGGGCT
>JAODUO010000375.1:770000-788591 GCA_025642075.2 Ridgeia piscesae
TGCTACACACCGTTTTCTAAATGACTCTGCTCTATAGCAACACCACAGCTGGCATGTATCGAAGTACAGTAGGATTTAAATAATTACATTTTACAGATTCTGTACACATGTAAAATTTTAAGATCAATATTTAAGGCATTACCCTGAGCATAAATTATCATGTATCGCCTAGACATATCACCATTGTCACTGAGATTTTTACACTTACTAACCCTTGCCAATGTTTCACCATTCAACACAACAACGTTCGGAATGTGTACATGTATCGATCATGTATGCATATCGTCACTCAGCATACATGCATCAAAATTTATTTTAACAAGGAACCTAGGTATGTATAGCTAGGTGTCTCGTGTATGTCATATTACAAATAATAATAATCTTAAATAATAATAACCAAAACACTAAAATCTAACGAAACTTTTGAAGTAATTAACGTACTATTATTGTTAGTTGATTTGATTGATTTTTGACACTGGAGCGACTTCTCAACTTCAGTGACGTCGATTATTTGCGACAATCGGAAACGAGGCAGGGAATTCCTCCGTTGGTGATTAGCCGATCACGTGACGCCGTCGTCGGGTTTCCTGTCTCGGCTAAAAATGTTCTGCCAACAAGAGGAAGCAAAAGTCCAGCGTTTTGTGGGTGGATGTGTATTGTGCATTTCGGTTTGAGTGCGTGCTGTAGATAAACAATGGGCGTGCGGTTGAAGGCGAACTGGACGGACAGGATCCGAACATGGTAACGTTTCTAGTTTCGTGTTTGTTTACGGTTCTTCGTGAGACGTGACTGCGTCTGCTGTGCTCTATTTCAGTACTTGTCACTGTCACTGCTGTCGTCCGACACAGTACACAGTACAGTCGCAAAGTAGCCATGTGTACCTGTTGAACTGACGTTCCAACTTCCAGATCTCTCTACCGGTTACTCTAGTAATGTTTGATTCTTTGGAACCTTGGATAGCAGTTTGTTTGACTATTCTAAAGTGACCTGGCCAATTAAATGCCAAACACAAACTTAATTGACAAAGACGTCAAATTTAATCCGTCAAATGTAAACACTGACTTGCTGCAATGGACCTTCATAGCTGAATGGAACTGCCAGTGAATTGAACTGCCAGTAAAGGAAGTAGGAATCAAAAATAATTTTCATCCCAAATCATCAAAATGTCAAATGAAATTGTTATTATGCAGTCAGACAAAGCTATATACAAGGGGATATTTTCTTTCTCCCCAAACTTAAATTTTTTCCATCATGATAAATGTATTACAAAGCCTTTATATAGTTATTATAACAAAGAAGAGTTATAAGATGCAAGAATGAAATGTGGGTACACATGAGTGACATTACTCAAACTGTAAGACCTAATTGGAGACACAAAGGCAAGATGAAGTATAAGATGCAACAATTGTCAGAGGTTGAGATTAAGGCATTCCAAGAGACGTGGATCTTCAGATTCTGCACAATTGGTCATACTCATGGTTGTGGTTAGACAGTTAAGGTTAATGATGAGACATGCACATTTCAGACATGGGCAGAACTTAACAATGTGAACCGGCAACACTCGGCAGTGTCCCACTGGTCACTTTGCACTGACCGCTGAGATAATGGAGAATTCTGAGTCAGGTTGCACTACTCTAAGTAGGACGCTCAGTAATCGACTCAGGCTGCTCAGGTAAGATGTGGTTGTATCGATAAGAAAGATTATCTTCACTGTGGACATTGTTACGCATTCTTCCCCTGTGACTGATGTTTTAGACAAGGCTGCCATCGATGCCCATCCTCGATTCATTCTGATTCTCCTTCCATTGCTGATCTTGTTTTGCCGCTGCCATTCGTCTCCACGTGTCTTATCTTCCAACCCAGTGAAATGTTTCTTCATACAGCTCTCCCATGATCCCAAGTCAGTCTTGGTCTTCTCCTTCTGCCCACACTAAGCACGTCCACTCACTTCATTGGTTACACCACTTCATTGACCTTTTTGGTCGGTTTGCTCCATGTATCCTGGGGACTGACCCATGCCATTGGAATAGTTTTGTCAATGTGTCATGGAAATAATTGTCACCTGCGATAGAACATTTCTGAAAAATCCTAAAATAAAACAATCTGTTTAATCATTTTGTAATTTAATGATTTCCTTATGGGAAACATGCATGTTCCCAGTCCACTTTGTATGACATACCACAAGCTTCCTGCTGAAAGTCTCAGGTGCCATACATGTGTAAAAATTCCACGGGTTGATGTTAGACAGATTGTCGTTGTAGTACAACTTTAAAATATTTTCTAATTTTTTTGATGTTAGCATTGTTTTTTCCCTGCCAGTCCATTATAGCTAAAACTAATTGAGTGCATTTCACTTTCCTTCGATTCTGTTCTCTCGTGTTCTGAAAGCTAAAAACACCAGGACATGCCATCATGATATTTTGCCATTGTTTCACGGAAATAGTGTCCTCTATAAATGTAACACGGTGGCAGGTTATTGCGTTGTTAATAAGATCCTTAGATTGAACAACCGATTTGGTTTAGTGGTGGATTTTCTGTATTAGCTCATTACCTTAGTGAAACGATCCGCAAAAGTTAATAGGTGGACGAGTGCAGTGGAAGGAGGCAGCGAATTATGTACATTGATTGATGTAGAATGTTGGTCTGATCACACGCGGTGGTTCAACAAGACATTTCTGGTGGCAGCAGCAGTAGCAGGTGTTACACAAATAACAGTTTGAACAAAACAAGTTTTACTTGCGATAAATCACAGCAGACTGTCGACATTTTGTAGCAGATCAGTTGTGCTGTTGACTGTGCAATCATTTGCAAATAAGATATTTAAAAATACATTTCTTGGTTGATTTGACAGCTGAATTGCATGTAAGCTGCATGCTATTTGCACAGTTTTTTGGAATGTTTTTATTGCAAATACATTGGTGGACCATGGGTCAGATTCTTGTATTGATGGCATGTTTCGTGACAACTAGATATAATGTATTTGTAGTGAAGAATAAGCTGTGGCAATTAGCAAATTGATTTTTCAAATATTTTAAATAATGCAATGAATTGGGGTTAAGAGAGCAAGTTTCCACTTAAATTCTTTGTTTCCGACCCACCATCAATATGATTCTTGTTCTTTAACACACAGTACTTTTTTTAACAAATGGTTGCATATGCACATCTTGCGTGACCACCACACGTCTTTGTATGACTAATTTGATAGTGTAATATATTATACAGTATCGTGTTGTACTATTTTTGTCATAAATCAAACTGCAGTAGTAATTTGTTTTGACAGATGTGTTGATCAGTTAGCTAAGTAATTAACTGCCTCATTAATTACAAGGCAGTCATTATTGTCTTCTCTCTGGTGACCTGGTAAATTGACATTCGAATTGTTGTTCGATAACATGGGTCCCAAGTCCCAACTTAACTCTGTCTGACCAACTTGCTTTCTTAGATGCTAGTGATGTTGAATTCCCAACCCAAGATTTTCCCAGCGTCATTGTGGCCCCAAAATGTCAGCAAAGGCTATTTATAACTACACTGGTGGCTGACAGCTGATACATTATAAAGAGCATATTGCTTGATTGGATGTGAGATCATGTGACAAATCATGTTTTATGCCTTGTGGAATTGCGTCATATAACATTGCAAGCAATGCCTCATACAACTCTGCAATCAACGTAATCAGGCGCATGTGTTTTCTCCTTGAAGTCAGAAATATATCATTAATTCCAGTTCAGTTATGTAATTGCATGGTTTTAGAGCAGTGTGGTACAAGATACAAGAAGCTTTATTTAACGTTGGTTCACATGTGAATTTCATAACATTAACTCATCTGAGCTATTTCCCGACAAAATGGTACTTGTTAAAATGCATGTCTGAGTATAAAATAGTACTTACACGTATGCATTGTAACATATCACAAATAATGTAGAAATCTGAATTTAATTTATTGAATTTTTTTGAAACACAGGAGACACTGTGTAGTATTAAATGATGAGAGGGAATATAATTAGAAAGCCAAAGCTATATAAAAACAGTGCTTTGATGTTGTGGTTTGTAGGCACATCAGAACATAGTTTGGTTAAATTATACCTATAACTATAAGGTGACTATAAGTAAAGGCAGTCTAAACTATTCCTTCAATTTTACCGTTTTTATTGGGAAAACAATTACCAGGTATTTGTCTGTCTGGCAATGGAACTCTGTGAAGCAATATCACTTAGCTGCTGTGTCTAGATTGACATCAGACAATGGTGCCTTAGTGAGTTGTAATAGATCTCAGTTATCTGTTTGATTAATGGCCTTGTGAGACTTAATGTTAGTCTCATCAGACACGATTAATTCCTCTAGGAAATTTATCAATTTTTATGTGTACGTTGATCTTGTAGATCTCTCGGAGTGCTGCCAATTTGCAACAGGCAGATGTTGTCCTGTTTATTTGTTAATGAATACATTTTAATATGGTTTAATATGAGAATAGGTAGAATTTTTGATTAATGAGCATGTATGGGGATGATTTTAAGTGTTAATATCTATACTGTGATATCTGTGATTTTAATGTTTCGATAATGGTTAATAATGCTTATATCTATGTTTTAGTATGATTTTGTTTCATTTTTATTGTAGTGTTTATCTTTGCATGATTATATTTGTATGTGGCACACCGGCAGAACTGTAATTTCCCTGCAGGGATTAAATAAAGTATTCTTATTCTAATTAGTCTTATTATGGTTTTGTGAAGAACACACAAGTATTGACTACATTTGTTTTGTAGGTTTATGAACCACCGGGCACCAAAGGGCCAGGCATACATCCCAACTGATATTGAGCACATTGCCAATGTCGTCACGCATGGGGTAAGTAGAAGGTGTTGCAGCCAGCGTGCTCTAGGCTCACGTTCTGATCACTCTGATTTCAGCAGTGACCAATGTGTCTTTCTGCCGGAGTCTGATTTAGTTACCCGGAGGTACTTATTTAGTTAATCTGCAACATTTTTCAGATATCTCCAGGATAGACCATTCGTTTCGGAGGCCGTTTCCAGCATGAATTGTAAGGATAGAAATGTACAAACGACTATTATTACCATGTCCTACTACGTTTACGACTACTACAACCAGTGCTGTCACCATTGCTGTAAGTAACACAGCAGTAGTTCATCATGATCAGTTCCAACTCTTTGTTTTTCATACCTGTAATTTCTGTTGGGAGACAACGTTTTTAAAACATTCTGGAAGAAAGTGTGATAAATGTTGTTGTTTTTACAAATTGAACATACATCGAAATGGCAACACACTAGTCTGTAGATCATAATTTTATTTAGTTTTATTAAAAGGCAAAACTGATTGGAGGATCTTGTAGCATAACAGTAGGAAATTGTATATGAGGAAACAATGCGAGCATCATGGATTAGGAAGTACCACTGTAGTGAAGTAACTTTTGGAAATTCCTTATGCGATTCTTGTACAGATATCATTCAAATTGCATCCGTCTGTAAGAGTAAGGACCACATTAGAATTATTAACTTCAACTGGGCTGTGTTAGTGTTGTATATTCATTATAATATTGCCAAATTTGCCATATCATGTCACTTGCTGTTCCTATACATGGAGAATCATAGCTTAAAGCAAACCATTCAGCGACTTCTGCTTAAGTATCTCAACTTTAATTTAACCCATACGTGCTGCGTATACTGTCCTGCACCTCGCATTGTTTTTGATAAGCAAGGAATTTGCTGGGCAACACATATTACAAGCTTCATGCATGAGATACACTGCAGACTTGCAGGCAGGTTAGCTACAGATGGCCTGTAGTCAGCACAGTTAATGCGTGTGTTCTGTGAGATTATAGACAGTGTTGTTCACCTGATAATCCTAATCTTGCCCAGTAGTGCTATACACTGTAGGCCAGTAAATGAGATTATGCACTCATAAACTCTCAGTTTGCTGTTATTTGTTTACAGTTTGTTATGGAGACGGTCGATACATCGTCACCGATCTATGACATTGGTCATGCATCAGTACCTAGGTGTAGTTCTTAGAATATAAATATCTCGATTAATATGTGTAAGTTCTTCTGTGAATTTCTCATGCATATGTAATCATCTTTATGTGTCAGTTATAGAAGGTACTGTAGTACTCAGTAAGGGCAGTACAGGTGTACTGCGAAACACAAGAAAAA
Organism: Ridgeia piscesae; assembly: GCA_025642075.2. Taxonomy (NCBI): domain Eukaryota; kingdom Metazoa; phylum Annelida; class Polychaeta; order Sabellida; family Siboglinidae; genus Ridgeia; species Ridgeia piscesae. The sequence goes on from JAODUO010000375.1 coordinate 776,169, forward strand.
CATATTTGTATGTTATTTTCGTACATGTTTTGTTTGTTTGTATAGTACCGTCAAAAGATTCCATGATGTCGTAGCAATAGTTTTTATTTGTAATTTTCAGCTGTATTTATTGGCAGTATATTTTAGTTGTGAGATGATCATCACATCGTCTTGGTAAAATAGGCTAACAATTATATGAGTCAGAATGTCTTAGATATACAGAAGAATAATGGAAAAATTTATAACACATTCCCTACTCAGTAGAGTAATGTCTTGCAATCTTTACTCAGTGATCCATTATACTGAACACCGCAAATATGTCTACTACCATCGACCTACTAAATGCATGCCAACACTAAACAAAAATATAACCACTAATGGTACTGGTTAATGGTAACGTGTGATTATAGGCATACAAAGTCATAGTGAAAGTGTGCCACTTTGCCATTGCGTGCGCATATAATTAGGTGTGTTTATACGAGTGTTGAAATGAGGAAGAAGGAACACACACATATTTAGAAGAACCGAGGTGTTTAGAAGAATGCACTTATGCAACTCATAACTCTTTAGCTATGGAGTAAGGTACGGATAATGTATCGTCTTCTTCGGGGGGGGGGGGGGCTGTGACCTATTTAGGTGATCTCATGTGGCATTTTTGTCAGGCATGGATTTAATGAATCACTGTCTGAGTTATAGTTAGACAGTGCTCATTACCCGCAAAATTGTAATTTATTACATGGTTGCAATTGAATGCAACCCAGGTGGTGATGTTGCAGTATTCTGCAGATTAATTTATTTGATTGAGCAAACAAAATATTTTGTTATTTAAGTGTAAAAAACTATTGTTAAGGAGTAAATTTAAAGAGCAAACTTGGGCTTACTTAGGAATGTTGGTGAAACTATGGTTCTATTGCTAACAATGTCATGTGAATATCCCAGACCCCTAAACGTATGTCTATACAAGGCTTTACAAGCCACTCAATTAATCAGGAGGTAAAACGTGAGCAACTTTCAAGCTTGAAGGTCCTAGATAAGCACGTTCTTACGAGACAAAAGCTGGCCAACAGTTCCACAATACTACAACTACTATCAGTGGCTAGACGACTACTGCCATGTAGTACAATGTGTAGGAAGACGGCATGATTCTTTGACAGACACCTTTCCAACATCTTTGTAATCCACACATTTGGTTTTATTGTTCTCACTAAATATTATCAGGGTGATCATTTTTCTTTGTATCTGTAACGGGCCATGGTGCACAATTGGTGCATTGATTTTCTTGACACTAGAAGCCAGTCAGCGCCAGGAGTCTAAAGCAGTAATTACACGGTGACAAAAGCACCGTTAACACCAGGCCAGCTGAACCTGAACCTGAACCCGTCCGTGCTAAACATTGTTCATTATTAATGTAAGAAAACACTTCACAGAACATATAAAGGTGGTAGTTTTGCACAGTCATGGCAAACAAATACATTATGCATTCAACCCAATCTTGCTTTGTACATAATATATTACGTAGTGTGTATGTTTTTACATAATTTATATTAAGTAGTAAACTAAGTACTAATGCTGGAGGAAAATGTCAATTATTTTGAATAACCTATACATATATAAATATTAATAAATTTATTTGCTATACACAGTAGTTTTAAAACAAATAATGACAATGCTTTCCAAACATTTATGTGGATATATATTTATAAAACAGGTTTCATCAAATTGTTATTTTATTAAACTTGATAAAATGTACAATGTTTTGTTTTTGTATTTGTCATGATTGAAGGGGCCTTCTTTCTGTACTCTCCAAAGTACTGGATTCCATTTTAACATGCCAGAGTAATATGTAACCCTAGATAATATAAATCATGCCCAGTATTTACTGAGTTACTGAGGTGACTATTCAGGTAATTCAGGCATGTCACCTTTTAGTGCTGTGACGTCTACACAGTTCAACGTGCTATTTCAGTGGTATCATCTTATTTCCATGTGTGACATGTCAATCAGTTATGTCAGCAGTGGCGAATATGTAATGTACAGATGTTATGATCAACGACAACTGTTGCTAGGGGAGACTGCATCTTTTTCCACCTGACTTGACGATTTGACACCTGCCCATCAATAATCCTTAGGGATCTACCATCTCAAAATAAGCCAGCTCTCTGTTTTGGTTGTCTGTGGGAGACTGTTAAATGCTGTCATTTTCTGTTAAATTTGGTCTCAACAAGTGCAGTACTCTGGCTAGACAGTGGTGCTTTGTGCATTAATTGCAACATGGCTGAATAGTTCCCAGAGAAGTTGAGGTGTTCGGTTGAATAGATCTGCCAGGGGGTAAAGTGTAACAAGTTTTGAGCAGTTCTGAGGACTGAATTATGTGCATTTAATAATTTTAACTATGTTGCATGTTGAATCAAGATTTATATATTACATTAAAAACAGAAATGTTTCTTAAGTTACACATTAAAATGCCAGTTATAAGGTTGGTGATCCAGGACAGTTAATAAGAGACATTTGAATAATAATCAGCACTAAAATTAGTTAAATTAATATTAAGTGTATAAATAAATTCAATACAGTGTAAATAGATAAACAATTCTTTAAACAGTTTTTTTTATCGTACATAATGTAATAAAAATATGTGCTGAAATGGGTAAATAAATAAGATTAAATAAAAAAATACAATATGTACATGTATATGGAATAAGTAATAGATAAATAAATAAGTCATAACACACAATTCTTTCTACATGAATTCTGTTGCATACATAATACAAAAAATTCTAATGGCAGAGGATGTAATTTTTTGAAAGTGTACAAAGATTTGTCATAAAAAGTCTTATTTCTTATCACTTGTCAGGTACTCAGTTTTTGAACAGAGCCAAGTGAACTGGAGATATATCAAATGAATGAACTTGCCCAATTCCGTGGAATTAACCTATTAATCTATTTATTTATTTACATATTTATTAGTTTTTGTTCTCAACGATCCTCTACATTTATATATATATATATATATATATATGTATATATATATGTAGTATATATATATATATATATATATATATATGTATATATATATGTAATAATATATATTATATATATATATATATATATATATATATATATATATATATATATCATAGTCGGATCTTAGTCATGCTATTTTAATATTTAAATTTAATTTATTTATATGTGGAATCTACTTTTATGAAAACTGTACATCGAAGTGGCATCTGTGGTCTGACACAAGTGAAACAGACCTGAATTACATCACGTCTGCAATGCAGAAGTACTCGTAATATATAAATAAATGAACTTGCCCAAGATTCAAAATGGCAACGCAGGATTCAAACCTTCAGCTGAGAATCCACTGCGCACTACTCTGCCAAAAAAAACCACAACTAATCACAACATGCTTTGCAAGAATGTCTCTCTGAAGTCAAGTCAGAGCATCTACATGTCGGTGGCCATCAATGTGTAAGTGGAATGTTGTTGTGTTTCAGATGTGGATTCTGCCGAGCATGCTGGGAATGGTGTGGATGTTGTCGCTGGCGACAACCTCGTTGCAGTACAAGACATCTCTGGTGTATGGCTTCGCTCTGCTCGCTCTCTTCACTGTCTCAACAACTTTCCACACTGTCAGTTACACGGGGCGATGCCGGTAAATGTTTCATTTAACATTCTCATCAGGTCTTGTTTTTCTGGGGCTCTTTGTTTCTCCATCTGGGCTCCAGAAGAAATTTTTAGAAGAGGACACAGTTTGCATAAAACTTGCAGTTTAATTGCATCTGTACAGCTCCCATTATGCATCTGTGCAGACGTCTTGAATTGCCATCTTGCATATATAGAGAGTTCATACTCACTTTTGTTCCTAACTGCTTCACTCCACTTTACGGAGCCAATTTCTAAATATTAGAACACAACTTGTCAAAATGATGCAATAAAAATCAGAGGAATGCCTGTGGATGAATGAGTACAGTATTACTCATGACAGTTGGCATTTCAACACTACATGTTTTTTGGAATGATGTCCACAAATAATTACTTTCATGTATTATGTTTTCAGGCGCCTAGTATTTTTTACATTTACACAGAGTATATAATGACTGCATGTTTTGGCAAAAATAGTCCTAGTTTTGATCTGAATAGTGTCTGAATATGTACAACCATTAAGGTTACAACATTTTGTGGATATTAAAAAAAACACATTTCTGTTGCAGGAGCCTGAGGGATTTCTTCCACATAGGGGACCGAGCTGTCATTTATGTCTTCATTGCTGCTTCATATACACCGTGGCAAGTAAAACTACAATAAGTGAATGGTCTAAATATTACACAGTTTAATTAAAACAGTTTATGTGCATAAATATGTGACATGTATTATGTTCGCTGAGTGAATGATTGTTCATTTTGCAAAGTGGACTACACATTATTTAGTGTTTTAGCCCACAATAATGTTTTATTCTTTTTATTTATATACTTATTTTATTGTCCTTATATGCTTATTTATTAACTTATTAATGTAATGACTATATTATTTACTTATTGTTTTTGCCCAAAATAATGTTACAAATGGAAGGATAGTGAACTTAAGCGAAGTATCACTTTTAACAGTATAATATACTTGTAGTCCTTCCTCTGCATGGATCCAACACTGTGTCTTGATAATAACATTCTTAGTTTATTTCGTCCTCTTATTTCACGTATTCCTGTTAAATCTCATTCATCATACCGATGCCAATACCATACAACTATAACATTTTTAATTATAGATTTTCACAACATAAATAACAGTTTGTAAATGTCGAATTGGTTGTGTGTTTCAGGCTGGCTCTGAAGGATTGTGATGGCTATGAGCAGTTAGTGTTGTGGATCGTGTGGATATCAGCATTTCTTGGAATCATCTACCAGTACCGCTTCCACGAACAGTAAGTGTATTACGTCCCTGAAAGAGAAAATATGTAGCTTTATGTGTTAAGTGCTAGGCTCACTGACATTTGTCGTACCAAGAAATTTTATTTTAAGGCACAGCTGTCTGGATTTAAACTTTTTCACCCATAGCATGTTTAAGCTAATTAAAGGGAATGAAACCACACTTTTTGTTTAGGTGTTATGCACATGCAGGTGTGACAAACTAAGTATTTGCAATTGTAATCAAATTTTCACATAATTGGTTTATTAAAAAAAGTTGGAACACACAATTCGTGTATTCCATAGGCAGCACTATTGTCGATAAACCTAAATAATGTGTTCTTGTCTTATTCTCATGTATTTTACAGCTAGTTTTGCACACATCCAACAGGGTTTTCATTTATCCTTTCAAGGGATTGACTCATGGATGAATGTCCCAACACCATCTCTTGTGCTGTCGCAGAAGATTCCCCGAGCTTCTTTTTAAAATGTTTTGGTCAACATGTCAATCCAATTGATATCACACAGATATGACCTTAGTAGTTGTGATGTGGAGGTTTCGATTTCTAATTCCTCCTTTCTTGAGTTGGTCGACAAATGTCAGATATCGGGCATAGGTGGTCATTGAGTCTGAGATTTGGATAGGATATGACATTCTGTACGTCAACAAAAAGTGACATCAACAAAATGAAAAGAAAACATTTAAAAAAAGCATATAAAACTTGCCATAGAAACCAGAGGTGTTTAATTCATATTAGATTCTAGAAACAGAAAAAAAGGCAAGTAAAGGTAAGTTCTTATATAGCGCAGTATCCAGTCCTCAGGACTGCTCAAAGCGCTTTACACTTTACTTCCCTGACAGACCTGTTCAATCAAACACCACTCCATCTCGGCTTCTCTGGGAAGCATCCAGCCATATGCTACAATTAATGCGCGAAGGCTGCTAGTACACATATCCACCACTGTCTATAACCAGGTACCCATTTATACAGCTGAGTGAACTGGAGCAATGTAGAGTGAAAAAACTTGCCCAACGTTTTAACACACGCAGCTCAGGATTTGAACCCCAGTTTTTGTAGTTGAGAGTGTGAAGCTCCCCCCTGAGCCATTGCGCTCTACAGCGGTAGTGCTGATGGTGCAAGTCCATGTAGTAGTGGTTAGATGGGACTGTTTGGGATTAACGGCAAAGTACACTACCTGTGTGTGATCTGCATTGATTTATGCAGTGACCTGTCCGTCCATCATTTGGACGGGTAAAACCTGTTGTGGATGAGTAGAAATATCGGTTGACAGGTAAGAAAATGAAGCAGCAAAAAAGCTCTTCCAAAATCATAGATATTGTCAGCTACGCCTTAAAAACGGGTGTCACATGCGAGTTTGTTTATTTCAGGTCATGAAGCACATCTCAGTTGGCTTGATGAGTTAACATTAATGTGTCCACCAAAAAGTACTTCCTACTTAACGCCATGGTCCTATGTCTCAGGTACAAGTGGCTGGAGACCCTGCTCTACCTGGTCCTGGGAATCTGTCCTGCCATCATCGTCCTAGAGATGGTGAGTTGTACGTTCAGTCTCCACACACATTACAACTGCTTAGGTGTTGTGTTTGTCAAAATGACAAAGGTACAAAAAATCTATCCCAACAAATTGAGAAACATTTGCTTCTTTTGTGGTTCTCGATTTGTTGTAGAGGTAAAACGTTGTTTTGTACATCAGCGGAAACTAATGACTTGCCTTTGGTAATTATGCAACAGAAGTTACACCTGTACCGAGTGGTCTGTGTGTTGACCATAGATTTGTGAAAATATGGATTCAGACTGAAACTGTTCACTATCACAGGACATATATTACACTCCTCATGTCATGTCTGCAGTCACCAGTGACTGACACTGTCAATAGTTAAAACAATAAATAACTGCCTTTTTACAAGTATTGAACAAAAACAAAGAACAGTGCAAAGATGCAAATAAATTGAGAAAGAGGCAAATGGACGTGAGAGGAGAAGGAGGAACAAGGAGGTACAGTGCTCCAAAATAAACATATATATAATATCTAAAAGTATACAGTAGTTATGTAGCACTATATTCTCTATGATGTTGAACATTTTAAAGGTTAATAGTAAATGTACACAGTAACTACACACACATACACATGCAGGCATGCACGCACTCAGCTCTAAAACAAAACATGGGCCCTGTGGTAAAGGTATAATAATAATTATTGCCTTCATGTTAATAACATACTAACAATAAATGTTCATAGTAGCATATAATATTATATATAACATTGAAGATAATGATAATCTTGCTCTTAATCCTTTATTCACATAATTGTGGAGCGTAACGTGCAGTGATGTGAAAAGTAAATATAACATAATCACGAATAACAACTAACAATCATGGATAAATGCCTTCGGTGCTTTCTTAAAGACTTTGGATTTCCGAGATGGTTCCTTCATCACAATGTCATTCCAACATTTTGGACCAGTATATGCTAATGTATAATATTTGTGTGACAGAATGGTATTTTATAGACGTTTTTCTGCGTAGTGCTGTATGTGCTGTCTTGTTGCAGAAAGAGAGTTCGGGTCTGTTTGAGCTGACGCTGGGTGGCATTGTGTACGTGACGGGGGTCGTCTTCTTCAAGTGTGATGGCCTCATCCCGTGTGCTCACGCCATCTGGCACTGTTTCGTCTTCGTGGGCGCCATCTTCCACTACTGTGCTGTCTGCAAGTATCTTCTAGGGCCGGCGAATCTCCACACTCAGTTCTTGCCCTGATTGTCACTCTGCTGCTCAGTGTCGTGTGGTTGGTGTATTCGTGAATTTGTCACCGCAGCACTGCGTGTTGGGTTGTAAGCGAACGGTCAAGGCAGGCTTTAAAAATGTGAACATGCACAGGTAGAAATCTTATAAAAATTGCACAATAGCTAGAGTCGTATTGTATAATTATTGGGTAATCGATATTGGAAGTATTAACAAGGCAGCAAGCAGGATCTTGATATGATATTACAAACAGTGTTATTTTTAGCAGAATATTGGAAACATTTAATGAGAAAACAGATATTATCGACTTGTATATTTACCTAGAAATATCCTAAAAACTAATACATTGCTAATCACGCACACACACTTATAGACGAAAACACACACACTATACACACACACACTATACAGTATATATACATATGTACATGTTTATTACAAAGTTGGGTTGTGATTTATATAGTACTTCCTGTGATAAATTTAGTCTCATATAGCAACTTTATCAGATACTGGAGCATATAGACTGGGTTTTGCTGGCATAACCCATCTTTCTTGATGGTACTGATACTAGTTTGACAGTGTGATCATGTACATGTTTAGTATTTATTAATACATAGTTTTGGAAGCCATGTTTACAAACAGTAACTATTTATTACTGCATGGATCAGGTTTGAGAAAGCATTATGGGATTGATGCAAGTTCTAAAAAGTCTCCACGTTTGTTGCATGTGTCCCAAGCTGCCAATGTAACAGACATCGTTTGATATTATAGACATAGCACTGATAAGTAAATAAAATTATCTTGTAGCGTTTACAGTTGATAGATAATTTTATGAAACTCATCTTTCTATTCTCCTTTTAGTCAATTTGAACAAGAGAACTTTTAGGTGGATGCCAACTTTTTGAAGTTTGTTAAAGGTACGTTTTTATAGTTGTTGTTATGTGGTGCTGAAATAGGTAATGTTCAACTACTGATCTGCCTGGTACACCAATGTTTGTCAAAAGTCACCAAAATGTCACTGCCATCCGGCAAATATACTGCTGATATACCACGTATTGTGAAGACATCATTTCATGGTGGAGCAGTCTCGTTATAAAATAAAAATGTAATAGCAACACCCAGATTATTCTGTAATTGTCCACTGCTTATTGTCAGTGTAGATACAATTACATGAAACGCTTTCAAGGTGGATTTTGGGTTTGTCTTTCAATCACAGGGTGTTGATTCAGAAAAAAATATTTGAAAAATATACACTGGCAATGCTATTTTCATTCAAAGCAGAAAGGTCTATTTTTCAAGCAGCTGTCTGGATATGCCCTTTAACTTACTCTCTGTATTATTTGTTGTTGATATGTGTTTCCAACAGATTCGGTCGATGGTGACTTGAAGTGTATTGTTCACCAAAGAAGGTGTTTATATGTATACATGTACCCCTGCAGAACTGTTGACTGTGGCTTTGCCATTTGTTCAGGTGCTATTGACTGAACTGTGCACTAGATGTACTAAATCTACACTTCATATGCTGTCTTTGGTGGGCTATAGTGTCCACATGAATTTCATATACTATTTATTAATAGCTGCACCTCATCACAAATGTTCAAAATGCTATGCACTGTGCAATCGTGTTTTGAAATGTCTGTCACAGTTTGAAACAGGCTAAATGTTTTGCTAACAGAGGATCTATGTGTCTATGAATACGGCAACTACAAGTCACCATTTGTGTTTGTGTTATGTCATCAGTATTATACGCTGGGTTTTGTGTCTTGCGTATCTTTCAATTGACCTTCAGCCATGAAATAAGACTTGTGTGCTAAGCATTATTTTACAACCATCGGCTTGCCACAGAAATTGTTTCAAATTATGCTAGGTCATTTTCTGGGTGACGTTCAGGCAACAAGTGAGGGCTCAAACACACGTATAGTGTATTGATGATGACCAACATTAACAGTATTAATGAAACATGAGTTCTGTGTAGCCCTTGGTCTCGAGAACCTATTCTCTCTTCAAGGTTGCAGGGTGTAATTATCTACGTGTACAGTAGGGAGATGTGCTTGAAATGATGTAGTAATTTGTCTGTGTTTATAAGTATGGATGGTGTTTTAGCAGGAATTGGCAGTACACTGTACTCATTTTAGATGTGCTCAAACATTGTACAGGTGTACATTGCCAGTGTTCCATTGCAGCAGCCGTTATCCTATTGTAATGATGCTGAGGTAGACGTTGTCGTCACATCAGTTGATTCTGTTCTATTTTGAAGATAATCCAAAATAATACAAGCAACTAATTATAGTGTGCCTAATTTCACACCACCAATGAATCATCAGACCACCGTAGTTATGATGAGTACCACAGCACGGTACCTTGTTGACTGTTGAACGTGGAAGAAGAATAAAACAATCATTATAGTCGGTTCTTATGTGTTACTTTTGCTTTCTACACATTTACCACCTCACGCGGTGCAGGGTTTGCCAAATTGACACTGACAAAAATGCCCTTCCTCCCAGTGGTGTCACAGCATGCTAAATGTCACTGCGTTATCGTTTCACATGAAAAAGCCGGCTCTGCACTATGTCTAAAGCGGCACATGAAAAATATATGTTGTTAAAGACGCAAACGCAATATGTATATTCAACTGTCCGTGGTGTATGCTGTTCCGTGCATGTTGGCTGCAAGTACAACAGCGTGTACATCAAGTTACTTCAGAAGGCCTGCCCTAGATAACAGTCAACACTGAAAATGATGTATAGTCTTTAGATGTACATGTTAATATGAGGACAGTATTCTAGAAATCGGCGCCAAAATGAAACGAAGGACAACTTGATAATAGAAATGGTTTGTTGGAAATTAAGTTGTTTGCATAACACATTTTCCAAAAATAGATTGCCATAGTTAGTTCAGATGTAAAACTACATTTGCAACAGTTCTCATGCTTACATGGAATAAGTGAGAGAGAAAAACAAACTAAAAATCTTGCATATTAAATATAACAAAGGCATACTTTAAAAAGGGTTTGGTAACAGCAATGTTTTTTCTAAGCTAGGATCTGCAATGCAATTGATACAGCTTTTATAACGAATGGTAAAACTATGTGTGCGTTATTCAGTTATACATTACTCAAGAATGCTTGTGGATTTATGTTGAATTACCATAATGAATGCATCTTTTCAGAAACTGTATAACACTGTAAATCATTGTAAGATGTACACAATAAGTTATTTTAATGTACTCATAGTTTTTGCGATATGAACCTTGTCATGTTGTATACAGCTAAGTTACATTTAGAGTGATTTGTGTGTATTTGTGTGCATTACACTGTATTCCCAGTCAGTGCAGTTCAGTTTGTTACAAGAAAGAAAATACTGTAGTGTGCTTTTTATTTAAAACAGTTACGGTGTATTGACAAATGTGTTATTTTAAGTAAGTTTTATTAACAAATTCACCTATACAGAATAAATTGTTATATAATTCAGTCCATATACATTATTTTATGTGTACTTGGTTACATACACTTGCTATAAATGTAACTGATTAATATTTTGAAATTATTCTATTCTGTAATAGATTTTTTCATTAATTTGAAAAATTTAATCAGTTAGTTTTCTAACATGACATACTTTATGTAAGCTGTGTTTTATATAAATGAAAATTATAAACCATTACACACGTTAGCTAATGTTTAAAACCAACTTGATATGAGATCCAATGTGCTGTGTATATTCCGGTGGGTTATCTTTATTATAGTTGGCTATCTTTATTCTAATGGGCTGTATGTTTTGATGGGTTATTTTTCTTCTGGTGGGATGTGCTCTCTCTTGCTCTCTCTCTCTCTCACCCCTTCCTGCCCACACCACTGAATCGATATTACCCTAAACTATCCAAGTGAACAAAATGGTTAGACAAACAACTGACAATGCATTTGCATTACAACACAGTATTCTAAATGCAATCAGTCACAACTGTATTTTATATTATTAGAACATTTCTTAATGGTGGTTATTACAACAGTGGTCATTTAATACATATTAGGTTTTATGTAGGGTATGTGTGTGTAAAATAGTTATGACCTAGCTTTATTGACTAATACAATGTCACTTTATAATAGGACTGACGTGGACTTGTTCAAATTAGTGTCTTCGCAAGAGTGACACTGTTGGTGGCACTGCAGTCAAATAACAATTCTTATTTACTCTGCTAATTTCTCCTGTTCAAGGTGTCTGTTTGTGGCCATATTCTCCTGGTCTATCCCATATCCTTTTTTCTTGTTCAGTGTCTCTGTGCCAGGTGGCCTTCTCTTCATCTCTTATCTGGTGTTTCTATAACAAAGCAATGCTAACAGATATATAAGCACTACGTGAGAACAATATAATAGTTATTAAAATATAATGAACAAAAGCAAAATAATAAAAATCCATCAATACATATACAATATATATATATATTTTAAAGATTACATGAGTCCTCCAAGATATAGATTTTTTTTTATCTTTCAATAATATATTTTTTCACAAACAAAACTTAGAACGAATTAATTAGTTTATCGTGAAACTGAGAAAACAGAACATTTAAAAGATAAAATCTTATAATATTTATATAATTTAAAAAGAGATAATGAAAAAAGAGGGTATCCGGAAGTGGGAGACACTGGGAACATTCTGCCTATAGTACATTAGTACATAGTACAGTATCTAATGTATCTACTTGGGCTCGGGACTCCGCTTTGGTTTCTCCATACAACGTTCCCCTGGCGAGAAATTCACGACCTTCCCAAAACCCTT
>JAODUO010000376.1:0-40000 GCA_025642075.2 Ridgeia piscesae
GTTAATGAAAACCATACATGGTATTTTCAACTGTAGATGCTTGTTATAACAAGCATAGAAACGGTATACTTGCAGCTGTTGATATGCTATAATTTTATATTATACATATACCTTATATTCTTTTTATTTCGTTCCTTCTGCAAAGTTTTGATTGTAGGTTGAAAATGAAAATGAATATAACACGAGGTAAAGACAAGAGGTTAAAGGTAGCCACTAATAGACATGAAGCCAACATTGTTTTGTCTATCCAAATACAGTTCTTCAATAACATCTTGAAACATATCATACACATAATAATGATGAACACCTACCTGGTAGACTCTCTCTTTAAGTGACATGTACAGTCACTGACAGTAATCTTTGTGCCCTCGGTTGTCTAGAAGGCTAAACATATCATAATCAAAATACTTCTTAAGACAAACAAATCTTTTTATGCATGATCAATTACTTAAGAAGATAAACAATTTAAGAGAACAATTGCAGGAATTGCTAAGCCCATAGCTAAGGCTAAGTCAATAACTAAATTATAAGGAAGGCAGAGTCCCAACTAGTGCTGGTTCGATATTCGATATATCGAAGTATCGCGATACTTGCGAAAGTTCGATACCGATATTTAGTGGTATCGCGATACTTCGATACTTTTGGTATCGAACGCCCACTGTTCGATACCTTCGATACCTTCGATACCTACGATACCTTCGATACCTACGATACCTTCGATACCTTCGATACCTTCGATACCTTCGATATTTCGATACTTGACATCGAGTCCATTCGACGATGTCGATGCGAAGACGCAACATCGTTGTTGATGACGACGTTGTTTACGGGAGCTATCACTACAGCGCTTCGCAGCCTAAATTGACTTAGGCGTGTTTGTTGGTTCGATATTCGATATATCGAAGTATCGCGATACTTGCGAAAGTTCGATACCGATATTTAGTGGTATCGCGATACTTCGATACTTTTGGTATCGAACGCCCACTGTTCGATACCTTCGATACCTACGATACCTTCGATACCTTCGATACCTACGATACCTTCGATATTTCGATACTTGACATCGAGTCCATTCGACGATGTCGATGCGAAGACGCAACATCGTTGTTGATGACGACGTTGTTTACGGGAGCTATCACTACAGCGCTTCGCAGCCTAAATTGACTTAGGCGTGTTTGTTTAAAAATAATATAACATAAAATGTGAATTGTTTTCTAAAACTTTATTGTAGAGTTAGTTTGTATAATAACTGTTTTCTGTGAGCGATCTTAGCCTAGGTCAGATAGAAAGCTTCCTTGCAGAAAGAACTCAACAGGTTGTAATAAATGGATCAGCATCCAAACCAATTAAAGTCACCTCAGGGGTACCACAGGGAACCGTACTGGGGCCCTTACTTTTCTTACTTTACATAAATGATCTACCCAACAATCTCACTTCAAACGTTCGCCTTTTTGCAGATGACTGCCTACTATATCAACCAATTAAATCAGACAATGACATTTCTCTCCTCCAAAATGATCTAATCAAACTTGAGGAATGGCAAAACACCTGGCTTATGAAATTCAATCCCACCAAATGCTTCACAATGACATTAGCCTCAAGAAAACCGACACCAAATATTTACACCTTCTGTGGCCAACAACTTAAATCTGTTCAATCACATTGTTATCTTGGTGTACAAATATCAAATACATTAAATTGGACAGCACAATGCAACTCAGTCGCTAGGAAAGCACAACAGACTCTAGGAGTCATTAGGAGAAATCTAAATCAATGCCCAACCCACATTAAGTCAATAGCCTACACAACCCTTGTCCGACCAATACTTGAATATGCATCAGCATCATGGGATCCACACTGCCTAAAACATATTAAAACCTTAGAAAGAATCCAAAGACAAGCTGCCAGATTTTGTACACATAACTATTCTAGAGAACCAGGAACAGTAACCCAACTTTTTAAAGACCTCCAGTGGGACACCCTCCAAACAAGAAGAAAAATTAAAAGACTTAGCATAATATACAAAATGGAACATAACCTTATAGATATCCCGCTAGATCACTATATCCAACACAACACTAGAACCTCACGTAAACATGACAGTCAGTTCTTGCAAATTAGATACTCTGCAAACATATTTGGAAGCAGCTTCTTCCCAACAACAATTAAGGAATGGAATTCTCTCCCCTCAAACACTGTCTCAAGTAAATCACTAAAATCATTTCAGAATAGTTTAATCCAACATGTTAACAATTAAGTCAGATGACCCACCATGCGCACTGGCGTGATGTGTCCCTAGGACATTTTGCCAGTTAAGATACAGATACAGATACAGAGACTTCGCTTAGCCTCGTTATCCAAACCAAGGATCGTACGTGACGCTCTCGCTTGGTGGCACTACCATGTCATCTTTCTCCCTACTTTACTTACGGTTACGCGTACAAAAACACACATCCAATAGCATTTTTATAGAGTGTTTATTGCACGCACTAGTATTTATGAAACTAGTTTAATAATAATATTGTTAATATAAATAATTATTCGAGCGCGATGCGGAGGCTTTGTTTATCCGGGTTCCGTTTGGTGGCGCTGTTTTGTTGTTTGGTGGCGCCACCATTTGCCGTACACGACGCCCACAACCAAGACGAACGACAACATGTCGAACGTTCATCGCTAATTTGGCACTTTTCCAACAAAGACTGTCTGCTATGCTAGAAACGTCTCAAAGATAGTGAGGGAAATACATCGAACATGTCACCAATCAAGAAGCTATCAAAACGTGATGATCAACTTTCATCGTACGGCATGTGATGTCGACGTCGTCGACGTCGTGGACAACGTCGCATTGCCATTGACTCGAGAACGTGTTCTATCGAAATATTCGACAATGAGCAAGCAGTGGACATCAAGTTACAGTCGAAGCGAATCGCCATCGATTGCCGAATCTACTAAGTAACTGCGGCCACAGCGTCAAGAAGTGACATATACGACGTGACTGATTAACGATGACGATTCGCTTACTGCATCTACTGTCACTGTGACACTGGCACTGGCCAAACAGGTTCACCACTGGCAGAGCCAGAGGTAGAGGAAGAAACTGACCTGTTCTTGAAAACAGTTGCAAAAACATAATGGGGCTTGTTATGTGTACTTGATAACGTGGTAATTTAAGTTTTATATTTAAAAAATATTGGTGTGAACTGGGAAGTACAATTGTAATTTAAATTAATATTTTTTCAATTATTAATTAGTGTTATTTTATTGTAATCATCTATACAGTTTTGATGCTAAATCACAATTATCTTTATGATAGAATTAATAATAAAAAGTTATAACAGTGAGGGTTCAGCTGTGCTGGCAGTGACACTATTATAAGTGATAGGTGTTTTTATATAATAATAACATATTATTTGTATGTTTCATTTGTTTCAGCTGTATTTGTTGATGGTCATTTTAGGAGACACATTGACTTGAAATTAAGCTGCTATATTAAAGTGTATTTACAAACAGCTGGGGTGAAGTACTGTTATTAATTTAAAATAATTCAGTGCAATTAATTAATTAATTTGTCACTAGGTATTTTATTGCAGTTGTCTTTATTGTTTTAATATTATATTACAGTTACCTTTTAGTTTTACAACAGTAATCAATTATATTGAAACTGTTGTTTGGGTACTTACATAAATTGAAAATTGCATATTAATCATTGTTTGCATGACTATAAAATTGTCACATATTTCCCTACAAGTGAAACATTTTGTGTTTCTGTGGCATTAGTCTAAGTGGATAATAGTGTTTCTTTGAAGATCTCTACTGTACTGAATTACATTTATAAGGTAAATTTCGAGTATCAACTAAAAATCTAGTATCGATTGATATCGAAGAATTCTGATATCGAACCAGTAATATATCGATCGGTATCGAAGAATTCTGGTATCAAACCAGTAATATATCGATTGATATCGAACCAGCACTACTTCTGTTGCATACTGTGCTTCTACTGGGAACTGTGTTCTATGTGAAAATTAGACTTAATTACAACGTAAGTATCGAGTATCGAACAAAATTCAGGTATCGATCGGTATCGAACAAAACCTGGTATCGAACCAGCACTAGTCACAATTCTCTATGTATAAATGTCATGGCATTTACAAATGCGGTTTGTGGTGCGGACACGGGTGCAGCAAACTGAATCGGTCCATGTAGCGAGAAAAACGCATCCGCACACGAATCGGATAGGACATTACAGACGTGCTTTCCCAACTTTCTCAATGGCGGAAAGGTATTTAGTCAAGTTGCCATAATTATGAACTTGCAATGTTAACTACTGTAAACTTTTTTTTATGGAAATGTATTTTATATAGTTAGGAGAGCAAATTAGCTTGGTTGCACCTTGTGCAACCTTGAGCATTTCTCAGAATTCAAAATGGCGGTCTCGGCCATCTTAAATTTTGGCAAATGTTCAACCTTTGATCTCGATGACATAGAGGGTCGTGTAATACCTTTTTTTAAAGGTTTTCCAGGACGGGGAGTCTATTTCTGAAGTTATATTTTCGATACGGGGTCAATGTCAAGGTCAAATCAGAGGTCAAAGGTCACATTTACTTGTACAACCTTTAGCATTTCTCAGAATGCATGTATATATTAAGGAAATAAAACAGATGTGAATTTGAATTTATTTGTCAGCCATTTCGATATGCAAGTATATACACTGTATATAACAAGGAAATAAAGAGTATATTTATTTTTCATCGACATCGACACATCGTCTTCGATATCCATCTGCTTGCTGATGAAAGGACTACAGCAGATGTCTCCTCCCTCGTATTTGCAGTA
Organism: Ridgeia piscesae; assembly: GCA_025642075.2. NCBI lineage: Eukaryota > Metazoa > Annelida > Polychaeta > Sabellida > Siboglinidae > Ridgeia > Ridgeia piscesae. The sequence goes on from JAODUO010000376.1 coordinate 4,837, forward strand.
GTCCGTGCATGAAAGGCCTACAACTAACTACATCAAGGAGTGTTTGGGGAGCAACTGGCGCTGTTGAGACGGCCGGTGTAATGGCGGAGCCTTCGATATTCCAACCAAAGTTGGGAAATATTTCGAGCTTCTACAGGTGGATCACGTTGGTCCGCGACCTTCCACAGTAGCATCTGAAGATGAGCTCGTAGCACATGCAGCTGCAGGTTGGCATCAGTCGGTGGAAGTTTCTTCAGTGGCGGAGGTTTCTTATGGCCACGGTAGAAGTGAGCACGTGCGTCATTCATTGTTGTACATCCCTTCTGTCCGTAGAGGGGTAAGAAGAATGTGTATGCTGCCTCCTGGAGCTGAGCGTGGATCGCCCCAGGCTGACCGAGCACTTGATCGAGACCTGGTATATCTATCTCTAGGAGCTTGAGCGCTGACTTTTTTCCTTTTCCAAAGGGGTATGACACTGTATCGCAGCCTGATAGTGCGTGGATACCGAGAAGTTGACTGCACTTTTTGGGACATAACCGCTGAACAGTTTCGTTGATGTCCAAGAGATCGCCATTCCACTTTTCCATTTGAATCTTGGCGACAACGCGCATCCTTGATATCCAGAACTCCAAGAGAACGAAGACGTCGGTATCATCACTGAGGATTCGGATGGTCTAGGCGCCTACTGCCACTGCTTTCAGCATGTAGCTGCAGAGGGTGACGTCTGCCTCCTCATGAGTAACGACACAGTCCAGCATGTTGACGAGTTGTGTGGAAGGGGTAGCTGCATAGAATGTTGTTAAGCAGATTCTTGTTCTTGGAATTGTGAAGAATAACTTCTCGGCATGGAAGTGGGGTGTTTGGGGTTAAACGTACTTCGTTGGCTCTTCCTCTTCTCGTCCGCTCATGGTCATTTGCGCTGGGAGCATCTTGGTCATATCTATCGAACAGAATGATTTTCTTGGAGACAGGAGTGCCGAAGCTTGCCGCCAGGTCTCCTGTAGTCTCGGAGACTGGCCAGACGACGTGACACAGAAGCTGACCGGCATCAACCAGCACCACGTCTGGAGCATATGGAGTCGTGACAGAGACACTGAGAGACTTGACGAGCACGGCCTTGTCACCCTTCCTCAAGCAGCCGTACTCATCGATCAGGGCCGGAGGGACTGGACTCAATTCAAACTGGAAGACATCGGCTATATCAACGCTGCGCTGCTGCCCCAAGACTAACAGCCGACTGAACAGCGTCATGACGTCGTATATGGCCTTCCCTTTGACAGTGACTGCCTTCTTGAGCAACTCCATTGTTTTGACCTTCTTCTTTATTGTTTTGTGGAATTCACTGCTTAGCGAAGCGGAGAACTGTCTGCTCTGCTCACTCTGGCCAATGCGTTCTGAACATTCACTGTGTCTGTCGCCACTTGGCCATTGCAGGTGTTATAGACACCTGGTTGCTGGTCATCGAGGGGGTGACTGTACTTCTCCAGCTCCACCGTCCAGTCTTCTTCCCTCTCCTTCCTCATTGTGCTTATTTTTCTCCTCCCCATCTACTTCACCGTGTGGCTTCAGCTCCCCCCAGCTTCATTGTATATATGTTCCATGGCAATATCAAGGTGGGCGCACAAACTGAAACTATTCACCCACACAGCCACTTGCTCAGGACTCGTTGAAATGCCCTTCATACCTCCAAAACCCTTCCCTCGCTTGATATATGTCTGCTCTCCGAACTGATCTGCTGGCACTGCGGTCCCCCAATCCGAGTGACGACAGACGTGTGCACCTGCCAATAGGTCCTCCTTGGCACGCTGGGGAAGGTGCTCCATCTGCGCACATACCAGCTCAGGTAGCGGGCATAATTGAAACAAAGTCACTACATTGAGACTTCAACAACCTTTTGGAAACACCAGTGTCAGTCAGCGTAGACGTTCTCTTTCCCTGCTCATTTTTCTACTCATCGAAGCATAGCTACAGTGACATGATTTGTGAACTAGAATATAACTTCCAGACAGAGTTTTGTACAGTTCGTCGTGCATCATTTTGCTTGTAGCGACGATCTTCTGTACAGCCACTGTCTTGAATGTTTGTAGCGCTCCACTGGCGTTACATGGACTAAACAGGCGTTTTCCCCCTTCAGCAGACATGATGAGTGTGACGGCCTGGGGTAGGTTTTAAACCACTGATTGCAAAGCTTGGTGAGTGCGTGCATGGCGGAACTTTGCGGGTTTAATGAACTCCGACCCATTGCTCAACCTGCACAACATCCTATGATACCCAGGACCTACCTACATGTAGACATATCAAACATACATGTACCTACTTATCCATCCCTGACATTCTGGAATAGGTAGACAACGAACCACAAATAATCGGTCAATAGAGGTGATTTGTTTCCTGATTTAGGTCAAATTTGACCTTTGACCTCTGATTTGACATTGACCCCGTATCCAAAATATAACTCCAGAAATGGACTCCCCATCCTGGAAAACCCTTATAAAGAGGTATTACACGACCATCTATGTCATCGAGATCAAAAGTTGAACATTGGCCGAAATTCAAGATGGCCGAGACCGCCATCTTGAATTCTGAGAAATGCTCGAAGTTGCACAAGTTGCAACCAAGCTAATTTTGCTCTCCTAACTATATAAAAATGCATTTCCATAAAAAAGTTTACAGTAATTAACATTGCAGGGTCTCATATAGTAAGTATGAGAGCGGCAACTTGACAAATTAGCAGCGATGTCTTCGGCTTCGCGTCGTCTAAACGGAAGCGCCTTTTACTAGCATGTATTTTATATCTATTTAATGTATTATTATGTATTATCATTTTAAAGATATAATAATTATATATAATTATTTACGTGCTTAGACATTATATAATTATGTATCTTCATAAATTACTTAATATATTATAATCTTTTAAATATAATATTATCATACGTACATGTACTTATTTTGTGTGTGCGTGTGCGTGTGCGTGTGCGTGTGCGTGTGCGTGTGCGTGTGCGTGTGCGTGTGCGTGGGCGTGTGCTGTTTGTGAAAAATTAACTAATAATAAATATTGGAATCCTACAGTGCTCCCATCTCGTGGCGCCGTCAAAATTAGTGCTAAATGATCTGTCTTCCGCAATGTATGGAACCACTCAAAACGCATAACGCTTCACGCATCCGCAAATCGTATCCGCATGCCACATCCGTCCGTATACGAAACCTTAGCTTTACTCTAGAATAGACTAGAGACGCTGGTTGGCATTCAGGCCAACTATGAAATAAAACTAAGATGATAGTTTGCTATTAAAAGTATTCAACACTAAACTTATATTAACAAAAAGTAAACATAAATACAAATTTGCAGTTGTTGATGAAGCAGGAATTTGGCAGGATTAACCTCGATTATCCAGGTTCCTGATAAGACAGCACCTTTTACCTCCCACACGGATAACATTCAAAAGCCGACTAAGTAGCTAGACTGTCTTCTCGGCGTCGTTACGTGTAGAGTAGAGAGTCGGTTAAACGAGAATACCACGGAATCTGCTTGTAACTTGCGCAAAACACGAAGGGTTAAACACGCTGTGTAATTAACCCAGATCCATGGATCGAGTGCTAAATCCTTTTGTACATAGCACCGTATCGCGATATGATGGAACTAATATTATTTGATAAAGCTTGTTGACATTGATGCGTTCTCACACAGTGGTGTATCAGATCAATGCAGCCAGTGTCTTTAGAAGGAACGCTGTCAACGCAGGTCGTGCTTTGTCCGCACTCGTACATCGACGTCAATAAAAGACACGATCATCGCGTTTTAACGAGTCTATCTATCAATGTTGACTGGACCTGACATCATGGATCGAATCGTGGTACGACGCGCGACAGTAGACGACTATGACGGTGTTAAGCGCATCAGCAAGGGTATTTACGAAGGACGCGATATTTTGCCTGACGTGTACTTCAAGTGTATGGCGAATCCGGCTAAGAATGGCGTGGTGGCAGAGTTGGACGGCGAAATCGTGAGTACGCAGTGATCGATGTATTCCTTCTTTAGTCGATCTAAACCAACGGTGTTATGCGTGGGCCAACCTTTGTCCAGATATCTCACTGCGGATTAATATGTAAGACAAATAAAGTAAAGCTCGTAGTCTTTGTCGAAGTAAAACGATAACGCGGCATACTGGTATTCTACCAAAATAGCCATGAGAGAGAGAGAGAGAGAGGGGGGAGAGATGAAGAGAGGGAGAGAGAGAGAGAGAGAGAGAGAGAGAGAGAGAGAGAGAGAGAGAGAGAGAGAGAGAGAGAGAGAGAGAGACAGAGAGACAGAGAGAGACAGAGAGACAGAGAACAGAGAGAGAGACAGAGAGAGACAGAGAGAGAGAGAGAGAGAGGAGAGAGGAGAGAGGAGAGAGAGAGAGAGGAGAGAGGGAGAGAGAGAGAGAGAGAGAGAGAGAGAGAGAGAGAGAGAGAGAGAGAGAGAGAGAGAGAGAGAGAGAGAGCGTAGCGATCGCAACACCGTTCAACCTATGTCACAGCTTAACCCTTATTGGTTTTATATATATATATATATATATATATATATATATATATATATATATATATACAGGTAATTTATAATTTCAACACACGACTTATCTGACAGTATTAAAATTATTCTGAAAATAGCATAACGAGCATAACAATATATTTTCTGTGGAAAAAGCCGAGCTGAATTTCTTAGTTACATAGGTCATCTAACCGTGAGTGAAAGACCGGGTTGTCAGTTTGAGTTAAGATAACATGTTTACAAAGTGAAAATGAACAAAGATGAACATACACAAACTTAATAATCATACATGATTCTAAATTCTATACTATGAATCATGACAATGATACTTTACTCGGAATATTAAATTATCTAAAAAATTGGTATATAATTTGTTATAATATGTTACACATTTTAGCTGTATATGTGGCAACCTGTGGCTAGAGGACATTTTTAAATTTCCAAAAACAAACACAATTGCTGTTAAATTTTCGAAAACGCGGTAAATATGTTTGAGAACGGAAGTATCCAAAATAGCCACAATGTAATGTTATATGTCTAGATAGGTGTCATTTATTGCATCTCTTAATCACTAGATGCAACCACGTAAACCGAATCCAAACGCTGTGCTGTATTCGCTGACCGGCTATGGCCGACCTGAGGAGATTCGGGGTGACCGTCAATGATCGACTTGAGTGCTAATCTGTTAACGCAGTCCAGTAAAGTATTTCACATCCTTGTTATAGAACACTAAGTAATGCATATGAAAAAGAATAAACAACTTGGGCGTATATAGTTCCTATCTTTGTTCCTATTTTTGTGTCAGGTGGCGTTTGAAATGGTGCATATCGTCGACGGCGGACGCACGGCAGTTGTACAATCCGGACGGTCTTCACCAAACATCCGAGGAAGAGGAATTTTTGGTTTGATGGAAAAGCGCCATTTCACCGACATTCTCTTCCCGAGATTTCCTCGCATTGCACGCATGCGCACAATGTCAACCAAGACAGATTTCTTTGAATCGAAGGACGACGGAACCGAAATTATAATGAGAAGGGTGCGTGACGTGGTAATCTGAAATAAATAAACTTCAAATTAAATTTGTTTTGCTAGGAGAACAATGACAAGAAATAACTAGCAGAGAGAAAACTATGCATTTTGATTCAAAAAGATTAATGAAAACAATAAAATAACATGATCGATTAAATTAATTTCAGCATCTTAAGCATTTCTCATATAACCTTTACATATCCTTCTAAATGTCAACACACATGCGGGTTTATTCAAGATACATAAAATACCGTTTTGTGGTTATTTTGCAATACATGCCAGAACTCAGTAATGTATAAAATACAAATTATAAACTACATAAACTATTAATTAATTTGTCTCTTACTTTACCGGTTACTTTCTTTCCTGCAATCATATCATGTATATATATATGTATATATATATATATATATATATATATATATATATATATATGTATATATAGCTTCCAATTTAACAATTCTTTTCAGGAGTGTAAATGTAGCCGTTACTGTTGATATGGTAGAATAGACGTCAGGGTCAGACTTGCAATATTACGAAATCTTAGTAAATATTTAGATAAATATTTAAATATTGATACAGAACAGATGCTAACTCCTCTGTCAGTTATAATGGGTGAGAGTTATAAAACGATAACTGACACAATAATCACTGACCCAACACATTCCGTCCACAACCTTCTTCATGCTGTCGATTCAGAAGTGTATGTGAAGTGTACATATAACTTGCCAAATAAATTTGTTGGTTGCGCCTTTGAGCTTGAACTTTTTAAGGATATAGGCGCTATAGAAGTTTTACAATTATTTATTATTATTATTTATCATTGTTATAACACAAGTCATTCTAAAGGGAATTTTCGACATGTGACGTGATTGCAACATACCAGGGATTAAATATTCGCATCAGCGATAAAGACGACAGAGTGGCAGCTTTGCCAGATGTGTTTTATTCTATTCTATGTAGAAGTCTTACTAAATAAATTTTAAGAAATTATTTACGTATTATATTATCACCACCAAGGCACATGGTATTTTATTTCGACCGTGACAACGATGTGTCTGCCAGAGGCATCTATATATTAATGACACCTGATAGTCACATAGTTACTCTCTATCTGTTTCGTCAAAAACGGAAACCACAGCCAGCAGCTGTAACCATCGTCGTATCATAATCACGAGGCACATTAAAAACCATGAGTGAAAGTTGTATTATTAATGTCACTATCCATACATTCTTCGTTAACAGGTCGTTATTTCTCTTGGCGACGTTCCGGTACCGTTGGCCGATTTCGTGCATCGTCTGACACCGCAACGAATGGCAGCCCTGAGACAACAGCTACCGATCGACAGCCTAGCACCTGCGGACGGCAATACACTGAAGGACATCCTGGCTGCTCCTCTGTCTACGAAGCACCTCTTTCCAGAAGGGGTGATGGTCACAGACGTCGACGTTTTCGATGCACACGGAAGCAACACGCGCATGGCAGTCGATGGATGCAGCGCCATTTTTGTAACCGGAAGTGCGTCATCGATGTACGAGTCGCTGTCGTTTGGTCATGGCGCCGCGTGTCAACTCGGATGTCGCTACACCATTGACTATTATGGGACACCGGATCATTCCGTGATCCTCGCTCACGTCTCGCGCCACCTCCCGTTGGTACGTGAAGTCTCGCGAGGGCGACCACTTCTGATTCACCTGATCGTTGCGGAGGCGATGCTGGGGGAAGTGCTTAGGCGACATGTGAACGAATTCGCTGTGGCTAATGTGGCATCGACTGGTCAAAGTCCGAGTTACTTCAAGTTGTACACGATGACTCACCCACTGTCGGCACCAAACCCAAGACTCTGACTGTCATTTTGCAATTTCTCGCAGTTTTATAGGCAGTCGTCCAAAACTGTCGATATAAACTGGAGCGCCATCCCGTATGCAGTAGTTTTTCAGTCAAAGTTCTGTACTTTGCAAATTAAAATAATACTGTAAAACAATTACACCACAATATTACTTAAATAATGTCTTAAATAGAAATCGTTAACATAGTAAACTATTAGTTTGTGTTGTTTGTTAGTAGTTCTTTTCTGAAGTATTAGTATTTGCATTGGTGTTGATACGATGCTGAAGCCGTCACCGATAGCGGTATCGTGCTGCGAAATACGAGTTAAATAGTTCAGTTTATACACAGCGAATGCTATGAGGTACCTGTACTTAAATAGTTCCTTTGTTAGTATAACATAACACTTCATAACCATTGCCGTTCACCGTCCCCTCCCTCCATTGTCAACCGACATGGTTAAGTAGCCCACTTTTAAATCCCGTAGGTATTGCCAACTCAACGTCTGCCTGTGACAGTCCCCCAAGGTACAGTTTATGAAAATTCTATTTGTTTAAAAAACCGGAAACCGTGCACTGAAGCTAAAACATCTTGACCATTGGCGCATCCCAGTTAGAAGGTATGTATGAAAACTAGAGTGGAAACGGCATTATTAATGACAGTTCCGGTTCCGTGGGCCAATTTCATGCGTCGTTTGACACCACAGCAAATGGCATCTTTCAGACAACAATTACCGATCGACAGCCTATCACCTGCGAACGGCAACACACTGAACAACATCCTAGCTGATCCTCTCTCTAGGAAACACCTCTTTCCGGAAAAGAGATTATGGTAAGGGACAACACAGCGTTGCAGCGCCTTGTTAGTAAGCGGAAGTGCATCATCGATGTACGTGTCATTGTCGTTAGGTCGAGGCGCCGCATGCCAAATCGGGTGTCGCTAAACTGTTAACTATTATGGCACACGGGATTATTCGTTGATCCTCGCCCACGTCTCGCGTCACATCCCGTTGGTGCGCGAGATTTCGCGAGGGCGAGGGCTTCTGATTCAACTGAATGTTCCAGAGGCGTGGATGGGGGAACAGTTCAGTCGACTCTTGAAAAAATTCACTGTGGCGAATATTATGGAATCGAAGAACCCTAGTCCGAACTATTTTAAGACCCAAAACTTTGATTTTCATCTGATGTAAGACCACAGCGTCCCTAATAAATATAAACGGCAAAGTCGCCAATAGAAACAACATTATGCAGGTTTTTTAATATCTGTGAGGAATTGAGCAGTCTTGAATGAGTAGAAATTATGTATTTATGCCTCATGGTATCGTAGTGGTCAACGTATGACAGATGTTAGTCGGTGCATTTCTGCGTATTAATGGTGCCTACAGGTGCCATTTTGATTGGTAATAATAATCAACTTTGGTTCTAGCAGAAATGTAGGGGCCTCAGGTTGGAAAGGGGGGTTATGGGAAACTGAGGTATTAACATTTCACGCATTGTCACAGCACTTCTGTTAATGGAGACTAAATATGCTGTGAAATTGTCAGTAGCAGATTAGCATCGATTACCAAGGCCCCGTGGAGTGGCGGCCTTGACTACTGCCTGGGAAAATTATGCTCTGTATTTGTGATCAGAGCATAATCCAGGGCAGCATTACCTCATAATAGGGTAGAGACGCTGATTTTGAAATACAAAATAAATAAAGATACCCTTTTATTAGATAATGTAATAGTATAAAAATACCAACATTTGACCTTGTACTGAAACACGTCACACATAAGATAAAAGAAAATTTTATGTTGTTAGTTTTTCATCACATTGTTTCTTTTCTTACTATTATGAATATAAGTATTTTATAAATTAGTTTCGTTATCAAAAGCACACAAATTATATAAGCCTTAATGATTATTGCACAACTTGTGAATTAATCCAATGCAGTGATGCCGTTTGATTGCTTCGAGCAGAGTCACTACATATGGGTTACATAAGCAAACCATATTTTCACCAGACTATCTTCTTGGATAAATTATGCCGCCGAGCGAGAATCGGTTAAAAGAGATTAATAACAGATCTAGTTAGGTTTCAATGGCATAACCAGGATTTTGCATTGGAGGGGGCCACCCGACAATCAAGCAAATTATGTATATATATATATATATATATATATATATATATATATATATATATATAATTATGTGTATGGCTAACCAAAACATATTGGGACTCTAAATGCTGTGGACTGACAATTAACCCGCCTTAGTTAAATATGTTTTAGGTCGACGCCGCCAACCGTCTCATGTCCGCGGTTATGCTTAGCAACAGATAACAACATAAGAGCCATGGTGAATGTTTCTGGAACAAAGTTGGTGCACAAGTCACGGACAGAGTGGTTGTCCGACAAGCATGCCGACTTCGACGGCACTCTCCGCCTCAACACAGGCATTTATGGCGGCTACGATCATATGTCTGGCACCTACTTGATGAACCAGAATAATCGGAACAGATCTGCGCAAATGGCGTAGTGGAATGTGCAATGAGTGCAAATATATGAATTGCAAATAATTGTTTACCGTATTATGCACCCCTTGATTAGCATAACAAATGAACAAGCACGCACGGGTGTAAGAAAACACGGACGCAAAAGCAAGTGAGATTTAACAAAACTGCCACCTAGAGAATTAACTCTGAATGGCAGGTGGACAAGGAAGCCCTTTGGCTTATCGAAAGTCCAACCTACCTAGCTTAAAGTCCACATCGTGATATGTAGAGGTAGCAAATTATTCGTGTAAGAGTTTTGTATCAAGTTCAGAATTTGTCATTAGCACGCTTTGATTTATACAAATTTCCTGCTAATATTTAGAAGTACTGATTGATGCATTAAATACACTTCAGACTTTGAGTTGTTTCAGCAGAACAACCAGCTGTGTGTAGCTCGCAATGTGTACCTTTCTGTCCCACAAGGGCCCTAATGCCTACGAACAAACAACGCGGCACGTAGGTAAACATACACGATGTGTTGACGTATACACAACGGCCAATCGGTGGGCCTCAGGCGAGCCAACGGACGTCTGCTTCCTTCGGTGAGTGCGAAGCACATTTCGTTTTAACATATACGTATTTGAACAACACCTCTCACCCCAACAAGAGTATTATATGTATACTTTGATCAACACCGACAACAACAGTTGTATGTCACATACCAGTCATATAAAGATAAACGCTTCGGGTGTTAAATTGACCGCGAGTTTATCAACGGCATCAGGTTAACCATCACGATGTTGACAGACGTAGAATTGACCATTAGGTGTACATCACTGACTTTATCAATCACACGTCCATTGGCTCCACCAATTGGTTGATCTAGACTAAATTAATACATTATATGCGTAAGCACATAACATTATACAGGCTTCGTGCTGTTTGTTCCGTTGTACAATACCGTTCAAAGGTTAAACGCAGAATACACTTTCACAAGTGGATACTAATTTCGTGTCAGTCTATGCACATACAGAGTATGTCCTCGTAACAGGTATGACATGAACAATGGCTAAGAAACAAACCGTTTAACTCGACCGGAACAACACGCCTTTTCACCTGCGAGGTATAGCCAAAATGTCAGGTCAATTCTCGCAAAAACTGGCCGAGATTTTGTGACTGGTAGCTCCATCTGGAAATGCAAAAGAGGGCGCCACTTGTGAGCGTGCGTGTATAATTATATCCAGTTAGTGAGCGTAACAAGCGACAGTTAGTATGAACGCTGGGTTAAGGGCATGACGATTTGTAAACGCCAATAACTTAAACATTGTGCGAAAGCTGTGCATACGTCTACTCACATATTTATGGAGGACAAAAGTATCTTACGATAGTATAAAAATATGATATTTCGAGTCTGGAATCCACGTACAGCCATTTGAAAACAGTGAGCTTCTCAAGTTATCCAACCGCGACACGAATTTAGGAAAATGTATCCTCGATACATGCACAAACTGACGATGCGTGTCTGTGAGCGTGTATTCCTGCTTGCCTATGTGTGTGAAGCTACAGTAATTAACAACAACATGTATTATTAGTATTACCCTTCAAAACAATGCCATTAAAACAAAATCATAAATTATGTAGAGCGCAGTGGCTCAGGGGTAGAACTTCGGAAACTCTCGACTAAGCGGGACCTGGGTATGAATTCTGTGCTGCGGTGTTAAAACCTTGGGTAAGTTTTTACACTCTACATTGCTCCAGTTCACTCAACTGTACAAATGAGTAACTGGCAATAGACAGTAGTGGATATGTGTACGAGCTTTGAGTAATCCTGATGATTGGATACTGCGCTGTAAAAGGACTTACCTTGTTATATGTTTCTAGAATATAGTGCCCTAGTCATGGACAACGTGGTTGTACGACCAGCTACACCTGGCGATTTCGACGACATTGTCCGCATCAGCAAAGGCATTTATGACGGCTATGATCTTCTGCCTGGCACGTACATGAAGTGTCTGCAGAATCCGAACAGATGTGCGCAAGTGGCGGAGTGGAACGGAGAAATCGTGAGTGCAGATATTCGAAATGTAAACTGTTTAACGTTTAACCCGTGGATTGATACACAACACACACACGCACGCACGCACGCACGCACGCACGCACGCACGCAAACACACACAACACACACACACACACACACACACACACACACACACACACACACACACACACACACACACACACACACACACACACACGTTTATACGCCCGTGAACACATACTCTGAATATGTCACCTTTCCATTCCATTCCATTCCATTCCATTCCATTCCATTCCATTCCATTCCATTCCATTCCATTCCATTCCATTCCATTCCATTCCATTCCATTCCATTCCATTCCATAATTAATACGTAATCGTGTTCAAGACAAAATCAATTATAACAATACTACTACGCCTGAAAATGTAGCAATTACAACGAAACAAAATACAATATTGGTCAACAATAATATTCAATGGAATTTGTTAATTTGTTATTGATTTCTGCACCAGGTGGCGTTCAGCGCAGTTCTTGTTGTTGACGGCGGTCGAACAGCCATTGTGCAGTATGGCCGTTCTGCTGAAACAGTTCGCGGAACGGGATTCTTTCATCAGCTGGTATTGCGCGAATTTGCTGAATTCGTCTATCCGAAATTTCCACGCATTGTACGAGTGCGGACGTCTTCAACCAACACGGACTTCTGGGACGCTAAAAACGACGGGACAATTATTGAGATAAGAAGGGTACTGTTGCAATGTTAATTTATTACGGGTTATTTTGTTAAATGTGTCGCTACTGCAGGTTTTGTTGTCACACACACTGCTGCTAATGCTTCCTGTAGAAGATGCAACCGGCATAGCTATTTAGCTTAGTATTAAAACGAAATTAACACATACAATTGGAACTTATTACCGCGCTACATTTACGGAGTGATAATAATCAGGGGAAGAAAAGTTTGCTTTCGGAAGCCAATGTGACCATCATTAGTACAGTATTGTGTGTCTCTGTGACAAATGGAACGCACGATTAGTGGACTGTTAATGCATTCCTATGAATAACATTAAATTAATGTATTAATCTTCGCGCACAGGTGATCGTGTGTCTCGCCTTTGACGCTGTTCCGTACGAAGATTTCGTACGTTTGCTGACACCGCAACGAATGGCAGCCCTGAGGCAACAGCTACCGATCGACAGCCTATCACCTGCGGACGGAAATACTCTGAACAACATCCTGGGTGATCATGTCTCGAAGAGACAGCTCTTTCCAGAAGAGATCATTGTGTCGGAAGACGAGATTTTCGACGCACATGAGAGCAACACGTGTGCGATAATGCAGAGTTGTTGTGCTTGCTTTGTTGGTGGAAGTGCGTCATCGGTGTACACGTCGTTTTCTTTGGGACATGTGTTCTTTTGTCCTATCGGCCGTGTCTGCAGCATTGACTACTATGGCCCAAAGGACGATTCCCTGATTCTCGCTCACGTTGCACGTTACCTGCCGTTGGCACCCGATATTTGGCTAAAGGGACCAGTCACTTTCAAAGTGTATGTGAAGGAGGCATGCTTTGGGGCAGAAACCAAAGGACGCTTTCAGCAGTTTGCTACCGCTAACATAGCCCCGCACGGACCTCCAGTACGATACTTGAACATCTACACAATGACCCACCCAATGGTTGTACCAAACTCACAATTATGACTTCCAGTCTCTTCACAGCATTGCGTCGTTATCAATCTATTATTACAAATGGGGTTGCCACCCGATAAACTGAACGCCTCACTACCTGACACCGTCTGGCGAATGTTTTAGACTTTTCAATGCGAACAAACTTAAATAACTATCGTTGCGTTTTTCGGAATATCTCGCCTGCTGGCAGAGCAAATGTAAATGGTTCAAGGAAGTGGATGAAGAAAAAAACGACGCTATATGTAGTGGTCCCCGGCGTCTCTGCCTACACGTAGGCCCTACAGATAACGATGCATAATCTTGCTTCTATGTTTGTTGAATGTTTCTCCTTCACGGACTTCGTGCGGGATTAATATATAACTCTATTTAAGAGTAAGAATTAAGAATTTATCTTTTTGAACTATACCATTTTTCAATAGCTATTGGTCTTTTAATGGTCTTCTCCTTCTTCGCTTTTTCCCACTAGGTGGGGTCAGCGGCCCGAATTCGTGATTTCCACAATGTTCTGTCCTGGGTCTTTTAATGATATTATTTGTTTTTAACACGTAATCAAGACAATTTTTATTCGAGTTGGTTTGTTCCACCTAACATTTATGTTGCGTTTTCAACCTTCGAGTCTGATTCTACATATGTTGACAGTCAGATGCAGGACGACATGAACAATTAGCAGGTTTCCTGGGCTGCGAATTGTTTTCAGTTTTATAATGTCAGAAGATTATAACAATTGCTCATCCGCTACAGCAGTCGTTCGCAATCCAATTTCAGGAATTTCAGAAAATTATTTGAAAATAAAGAATAAGATTAAAAATTAACAAAGAAAATTGTCATTCCTGTTTATTTTATGTGTGACGTGTTTCAGTATAAGTTTACTTCTGAATAGATTTTATAATATAGTATTTTCTGTCAAAGGTACAGGTAAGTTCTTATATAGCGCAGTATCCAATCCTCAGAACTTTACTTCCCTGACAGGCCTGTTTAATCAGACACAATCTCAACGTCTCTGGGAAGCTTCCAGCCAAATGCTACAATTTATGTGCGAAGGCTGCACATACACACATCCACCACTTGTCTACAGCCAGGCACTCATTTATACAGCTGAGTAAACTGGAACAATGTCGAGTGAAAAAACTTGCCCAAGGGTTTAACACTGCAGCCGGATTTACCCGGGTCCCGTTAGTCGAGAGTCCGAAGCTCTAGCCCTGAGCCATTGCGCTCTGTTGATAAAAGGGTATCCAGGGTAAACTCGAGGTAAATGGAAGAATCTCAAGGAATGTTATTAATATTGTCAGCATCGGGCGTTGGACCAATGCTTGATGGGTTAACTATGTTTTTTTTGTTTCAATACTACAAATGCACCATACACATGACATTAAACACTAACAACCGTACTATTTGTGAACCACATTAGTATGAAATGTCATGTTGCCACTATTGAAAGTGGGGCATGTGCGGCTTGTAACGCTCAGGTTTTCTTAGCTGGATAACTTATAAAGCATGTCACTAACGTAACGCCACTCGAGCGCTTTATGGGGTCTTGACACAGTAACGCTTTTTAATGTATTCACCCTGTTGTTTACATCTTCGCGAACTCCCCCTCGCGACACAGTTAATTGGCCACTGTCCACGTGTGTCTGATCTGTCGTTACATTAAGTTCAACGCGTGACAGATGATCTGGGGTCCTTTGGGGGATGGAGACGACCATCCCTTACCATCCATTACCATCCATTATCATCACTCAACATCCCTTGCCATCGTGGCGGGGAAACTGCGATAAGATCGATACGAAGAGCTGCTCAGGCAATAAGGGCGGGAAAAATGTTATTGCCAGAGCAGAAATCCGCAGAGCCGCTCTGGCAGTAAGGGCGGAAAAAATGTTATTCCCAGAGCAGAAAACCGCAGGGAGGGACCTGCATAAAATTGACTTACACTGTTTATGATGGTGCATGTCGATTGTATGTATAATAGGTAACGAGATAAGATACCCGTTTACGGAAAATTTAAATATATATCCATGCAGTCAAATATTATGACAATTGTTTAACTTTGAGAAAATAATACCAAATGTTGTGACCACTGCACAGCCTGCTGTGTAGCATAAGTTCATACCGGGCCTGGATCACTCAACTGAAATGCAGTTGCAAACTGCTATAACCTTAAAAGTTATCAAACATATTTGTAAAATAAATTTATTGTTTGAGCTCAATATAATGTGACAGTTGAGATGGGAATGACTTTGAAATTTCATTTTATATCCAATATTACCGATATGATCTATTTTCAGAATTATTTGTCGGACCTTTAGCAACTTTTTTCTAGTCAAATGCCTTCAGAGGGCCCAGTAAATTGTTCTGCACCCACGATGAAAGCTAGTGTACTCTTAACGTCATTTACTATTTTCTTGTGAGACTTTTCAGTAACGTATTTTATGTAAGTGTTTTTACAAGTTAACAGACGCAGATGACAATATCAATGACATCAGCGACATATCTCTCGCATTTGACGTCTTCTTGTCGGAGCATCGCGGATGTCCGACAGAGGTTTCGTTTTGTTGTTCGGTCGGAGCGGGCGCTTCTCTGTCGACTTTGAGAAACATCTAGTTTCGGTTCACATAAAGGCCTACAATGTCGCTGAAGGCGAATGACGCTTCAAGCATGTTCATCAGTCCCATGATGCGCCATTGCCGTAGATGAAGACGAGGGACGCTCAGAGATCGCGGGCCGGTGTTTCGGTTGCCATTCGCTAATCGTTGATCCGGCGTCTCAGTGACGTCAGGTCAGTGATGTCCCTAGAAACATGCAGTATTGAACACCGAGCAGACCAAACATTCATAGCCCCTTAAAATTAATGAAATTGTTTACGATTTAACAACATATCGTCAAGTCCACTGCAGCCATACTCGTGCCCAAGCACGCCCTCAAAAATAATTATAACAACCGAATCTGAATACCAACGCACCGAAGCGTAGCGATTCCACCGGCGAACAGCACGGACACGTGAAACACATGAAATGCAAGATAACCAGTAATTATTTAGATAATTATATGAAACTGAAATGAAGTCGTGAACAGAGATTTTTACTTTTTGCTAACATGTCTACAATTATGCGAGTGTGCCAGCGTTCTGTTCAGCATTCGGTGTACAAGAGAACTGTTGCTGTTTTTAACAGACGTGTTATGTAGTGTCGCTAATTTGGAAGACAACCTTTATGAGAAGCAAATGAAGCTCATACAAATGTACCATTTTAACTGATTAATGTGCGGTCGCATTCCGATTCTTTGTAGAGGAACTGTGTTCAATGTGTAATTCGCACGAACATTGGATGAATAATTTAAGTTTCACAGAAAACACGCAAACAATGTTATAGTTTATTAACTAAGTAATTTAACACGTTGTATACTAATTCTATATAGAGTGAATTGGTTAATAATACCAGGGGAATATAACCTAATACGTGTTGTTTAATTGTTTTGCTAGTCGTCTAATTTGCAACACAGAGCTAGTCATCAATGCAGCCAGGCTTATAACATGCACCAGTAAACATGAACACATCACACCAGTGTTGAAGGAGCTGCACTGGCTGCCAGTTGAGAACCTTCACGATGTTGGTATTGACTCTTAAACGCATCAGTGGTTTGGCTCCATCTTATCTGGCAGAATTTATTCAACCACGTAAGCATGACGGACGCCTACGCCAGAACTATGCGCCGACATTGCACCAAGGCATAACAAAGAAGTGTATTGGTGATTCGGCATTTGGCGCAGCAGCACCTCGACTGTTGAATGAATTACCTGTGAACATTCGTGCATCCGGGACATTATCTATGTTTAGAAAGTGTTTAAAGACATACCTTTTTATTAGACATTTCAATTAATTCAAATTGTTTTGAAATTATGGATATTGCATTAGAATTTCTTTTTTGTATCATACACATTTTAATCAGTGTTTATATTTTATATAAATTTATAAATTTATATATATATATATATATATATATATATATATATATATATATATATATATATATATATATATTTACGTACACAGTTTTAGTAAAGGTTTACAAAGGTTTACTAGTACATCTTACAACCAACAATGAATATAATTTATATTAATTTAAATAATTTACATTTATATTTATTAATATACATTTAATATATTTCTTGTGCAGTGCATCGATCTGCCAAGCTGGAATTAGCGCTATATAAAAACCGTATTATTATTATTATATTATTAAAAACAACCTTAAAATGGTGCATTCTGAAGGGTGTTTTAACCTATCCCTGGCAAATAAAGAGGAAAGAAATGCAGTATTGCAACATAGCAACATGTAAACATGTCCACAGGAAGAAATAGCTATGAGGTGGAAATTCTTGATTTTCCCCCTCGAAAAGCAGCAACTTGTTACTGACCTCACTGATTAAGTAGCAGAGCAAACAGTGTAATTCCCACCACAAACAACTGTACAACTCCCATCTCAAACAATTGTACGGATACCATGTACTACAACTGTAGAATTCCCATCTCATAAAATTCCCATCTCAAGCAACTGTACAACTCCCATCACAAACAATCGTACAACTCCCATCTCAAACAACTGTACAATTCCCATTTCAAACAACTGTACAACTCACATCTCAAACAACTGTACAATTCCCTTCTCAAACAATTGTACAACTCACATCTCAAGCAACTGTACAGCTCTCATCTCACACAATTGTACAGCTCCCATCTCACATAACAGTACAGCTCCCATCTCACACAACTGTACAGCTCCCATCTCACACAACTGTACAGCTCCCATCTCACACAACTGTACAGCTCCCATCTCACACAACTGTACAGCTTCCATCTCACACAACTGTACAGCTTCCATCTCACACAACTGTACAGCTCCCATTTCACACAACTGTACAGCTCCCATCTCACACAACTGTACAGCTTCCATCTCACACAACTGTACAGCTCCCACCTCACACAACTGTACAGCTCCCATCTCACACAACTGTACAGCTCCCATTTCACACAAATGTATAGCTCCCATCTCACACAACTGTACAGCTTCCATCTCACACAACTGTACAGCTCCCATTTCACACAACTATACAGCTTCCATTTCACACAACTGTACTGTTACTATCTCATTCAACGGTACAACTACTGTATCATACCACTGCCCAACTCCCATCTCAAATAACTACACAGCTACCACCTAATGCAACTGTACAACTCCAACACCAAACAACTCTACAGCTCCCTTCTCAAACAAATGTACTGCTCATGTCTCTCACACCTCTACACCTCTCATCTCAACCAACAGTGTAGCTTCCATCTCTTACAACATTACATATCCCATTTCACACAACAATACAGCTGCAATTACTCTCATCTCTAGCAACTGTACAACTCTCATCTCCCATAATTCCAGTGTTTCCCCTGAGTAAGATGTCGAGTTGGACGGGCTGAGCAGAAGACTTGACACATAGTAGTTGGGTTTGGGGCATGACGAACAAGAACTATTTTAAAAACTAACGGGGTACCTTGAAATGGTGCATTCTGAAGGGTGTTTTAACCTATTCCCTGGCAAATAAAGACGAAGGAAATGCAGAATTACAACACAGCAACATGTAAAAGAAGAAATAGCTGTAGATGGAAATTCTGGATTGTTTTTAGCAAGTCGCCGACCTCACTCATTATGTAGCAGGGGAAACACTGCATTTCCCACCACAAACAACTGTAGCACTCCCATCTCGTGCAACTCCTATCTCATACAACTGTACAAATAAAATCTCAAACAACTTTACAGCTCCCAACTCAACCAACAGTACAGCTCCCATCTAGCTCAACTGTACAGCTCCCAACTCAAACAACTGTACAGCTCCCAACTCAAATAACTGTACAGCTCCCAATTTAAACAACTGTACAACTCCCATCTAACACAACTGTACAGCTACAATCTGATGAAAATATACAACTCCCATCTCACACAAATGTACAGCTGCAATCTGATAAAATGTACAACAGCCATCTCACACAACTGTACAGCTTCCAACTCACATATCTGTACAGCTCCCATTTGAAACAACTACACAGGTACCATCTCATACAACTATACAGATACTACTTTACACAACTGTACAGCTTCTATCTCAAACAATTGTACAGCTATCATCTCACACAACTGTACGGTTTCCATATCTTCCAACTGTACAACTACGATATCACACAACTGTACAGCTCCCATCTCACACAACTGTACAATTCCCATCCCATAAAAATGTACAGCGACTATCTGACACAACAGTACAGCTTCCATCTCCAACAGTACAACTCCCATGTCGTCATACAACTGCAAAGCTCCCACTTCAAACAACTCTAAAACTCTCTTGTCATACAACTGTACAAGTCCCATTTGTATACAACTGTACAGCTCCTATCTCATACAACTGTACAACTGATAGATATAGGTAGAAAGTTAGAAAGGAAGATATTCCTACCTGTTGTCTTCCATACCTCCAGCTCTCGTTTCAATAACTGTCATAAGGGTAACATGTCTGCCATATTATCTAACAGATTGTCGTGAGGGTTGATGAATATTTCCCACATGATTCGGACCAAGAACACCTTGGTCATGTATAAGGTCACGAACTATGGCTCTGCCGTGACACCCGGTGACTGTATTGTATTCTACACTTGTCTGTATGTCTTGAAGTTCAGATGTTGATACAGGTAATCCAGAATTGTGATATTCATTTTATCCATCATGTATTCAGCAGGGTAGTTGCCCAGGGAATTGCAATAACATATCTTGGAATCTAGCAACGTCGAACTTGGCTCATTATTATGTGTGCACATTGGAGATGTAACTTGCAAAAGCCAGCGGCACTTCAAGGGTTACCAATGACCGCGCTGCTCGACCTCATCTTTCATCGACAGTGAAAAATCAGCTAGGAAGAAGAAGAAGACAATTACTGACAATTGCACAATGGAATGTCAGGACTCTCCTCGACCGAGAAGGAGCTGACCGACCAGAAACACGTACGGCACCAGTAGCAATGGATCTTGCCAAATACAACATCGCCATCGCCGCCCTATTGTGAAACAAGGTTTTCAGAGTCTGATAGTCTCAACGACTTGGAATACTCTTTCTTCTGGAGTGGCCAACCCAAAGGAGAAAGGAGGGAGGCCGGGGTGGGCTTTGCTATCAAAAAGGATATCATCACAAAGCTGACAGAAATGCAACGGCCAGTAAGTGACAAAATCATGACGATGAGACTACCTCTCAGCAAGGACAACTTTCGCTACAATTATCAGCGTGTACGCTCCAACAATGACAAACCAGATGAAAACAAGGAGGCCTTCTACAACCAGCTGGCAAGTGTGCTCAGTGGCATCCCTCGTACAGATAAGCTACTGCTGATACTTCAATGCGAGGATAGAAAGAGACAATGACAAGTGGCCCTTGGTCATGGGCAAACGTGGGATTGGGAAATGCAACTCCAATGACGAGCTTCTACTGGCTCTTTGCTCGGAGTTCGAACTGATAGTGACGAACACCATGTTCAAGCAGACGGATGAAAGCAAGACCACCTGGATGCATCCTCGTTCCAGACGGTCTGAGGTCAAAAGTGGCTTTCATAATACGACAAAAGCACAACAGGCAAGGGAGAAAGTACTATCAGCCATAGGGAGAGTTTTGAGCAGGAGATGGACAGTGCTCTCACCCAATAGGAGGAGAAGGAAAACTCAACACCAGACGAGGAATGGGCAGCTCTGCAGCAGGTCGTATACAACACAGCCAAGACATATCTTGGCAAGCCAGACAGAAAACAGCAGGACTGGTTCGACCCCAACGACCAGGAGCTACAGACTCTTATGAGCAGAAGAGACCAAACTCACCATAGGGTGTTGCAAACCAGGAGCACTAGATCTACCACTGCGGCATGTAATGATGCCTGCAGACGGCTACAAAAACGCACTCGTGCACTGAAGTTAGACTGGTGGGAAAGGAAGGCAGTGGAGCTGCTGACAGAAACGACATGAAGGGTTTCTACAATGGACTGAAGGAAGTGTGGGGACCCAAGAAGAAGGGACCTGTTCACCGGAAATCAACAGATGCAATGGAGACCTTCTCTGACAGCAAGAGAGTTGTGGCCAGATGGAGTGAACACTTCCAGAAGCTACTCAACGTCCCTGGCGACATAAATCACGACGCTCTGGACAACATCCCGCAGCGCATTACAAAGACAAGCCGCGATGAGATTCCAACCATGGATGAGATGGCTAGAGCAATCGCCGACCTGAAAGATGGCAAAGTACCTGGAGGAGATGGAATTCCTGCTGAAGTATAGAAGCATGGAGGGGACAGTATGTTCAGCAGACTGCACCAACTAATCACCAATGCCTGGGAGGTGGGTTATGTACCACAAGCATGGAAGGATGCCAGCATTGTAACCATATACAAGAAAGGTGATTGAACAGACCGCGGGAATTATAGAGGAATCTCTCTTCTTTCCATAGCAGGCAAGAACTTCGCCAGGATCTTCCTTAACAGACTATCTACCCACATAACACCAGAGATAGTTCCGGAGACACAATGTGGCTTCAGAGGTAACCAGAGCACCGTGGATATGATATTTTGTCTCCGACAGCTACAAGAAAAGTGCATTGAACATGACCAACCACTGTATGTGGTATTTGTCGACTTCAGTAAGGCGTTCGATACAGTTGGGAGGACCGGGCTATGACAGCTACTGAGGTAGTATGGCTGCCCAGAGAAGCACTACATAACGGAATGATGGCGAATGTTAGTGTTTGAGGGGACGTCTCTGAATCATTCAGTGTCACAAATGGGGTCAAGCAAGGTTGTGTACTGGCCCCCACGCTCTTCTCCATCTTCCTATCAGCAATGCTCGACGAGGCTTTCCGAGACATTGGGGATGGCGTCTACACACAGTCCTGACCTATTCAAAATCGCACACTTCAGAGCCAATGCCAATACTACTCGTGCACTGGTTGCATACTCTGCTGAAGAGATGCAGAAAATAGTGGATGCTTTCTCCGATGCGTCAAAGAACTTCGGCCTGAAGATTATCATCAAGAAGACCGAGATGCTGTACCAACCCAACTCTACAAGAACCCGAGAGGAGGATATCATGGTTGATGAAAACAAGCTGAACTCTGTTCTGGAATTCACCTACCTCGGAAGCATTATATCAAATAATGGATGCTTTGACGATGAAATACAGAGGAGGATGGCCAAGGCTAGTGCATCTTTCGGCCGACTACGCCAGAGACTCTGGAATAACCACCATGTCCATGCGGCTTAAAGGCAAGATACACCTTGCAATCGTGCTGTCCGCCCTCCTATATGAAGCCGAGACCTGGGGAGTGTACAGATGGCAGGTGAAAAAGCTGCATGCCTTAATGATGCGACATCTGCGTTCGATCATGAGGATGGACAAAGTGACAAACAAGGAAATACTCGAACGGACAGGGTTGCCATCTATGGAAGATCTTCTGATCAAAAAGAATCTCCGGTGGACTGGACACCTCATGAGGATGTCACCAGACAGGCTACCAAAGCAAGTTATCTAGTCTCAATTGGCTTCTGCTCACAGCAAGAGATGGCGCCCTCGTCTCCGGTTCAAGGATACCATCGAGAGAAACCTGAAGCTGAGAGACATAACGACCGACTCGTGGACATCACTCATACAGCAGGGAGATAAATGGAGAATAGTAGTCAAGTGAATGGAAGCAGTCTTTGTCGCATCGCTACCGACAGCATGATGATGACGTTTGGCATTGTTTTACAATGATGTCGTTTAGTGCAATGTATGATTATTTGTGGATACCAAATAAATACATATGAAAGTAGCCACTACCCATATTATGTTGTCGATTGTAAATCCGAAGAGTACTGTTGTGACATATTGTGCAATATGTTTGACCACTTTAGGTCAATTTCTACTAAGAACATTTGAAAATATCAAAATATGACTATAAGGCCACAGAGAGTCTCCATAGGCCTGAATGTAGGTCCAATTTTCAGAATGAGGCCAACTGGTACGTGAAAGGGTTTCTCTGGATTATAATTTGAAAAGCAAGAAGTTTCACAACCTATAAGATAACGAAAATAACACCAGTTGCCCACGTATGCCATCTACACCCCGACTAATATATTATCTTCTTTCAATTACACTCCACTTAAGGCTAGCCAAAACATATTGGGACTCTACATGTTGTGGACTGACAATAAATCCCGCCCTAGTTAAATATGTTTTAGGTCGACGCCGCCAACCGTCTCATGTCCGCGGTTATGCTTAGCAACAGATAACAACATAAGAGCCATGGTGAATGTTTCTAGAACAAAGTTGGTGCACAAGTCACGGACAGAGTGGTTGGCCGACAAGCATGCCGACTTCGACGGAACTCTCCGCCTCAACACAGGCATTTATAGCGGCTACGATCATATGCCTGGCACCTTCTTGATGAACGAGAATAATCGGAACAGATCTGCGCAAGTGGCGTAGTGGAATGGGGAAATTGTGAGTGCAAATATATGAATTAAAAATTGTTTACCGTATAATGCACCCCTTGATTAGCATAACAAATGAACACGCACGCATGGATGGAGGAAAACACGGACGAAAAAGCAAGTAAGATTGAACAAAACAGCCACCTGTAGAATTAAGTCTGAATGGCAGGTGGACAAGGAAGACCTTTGGCTTATCGAACGTCCAACCTATCTAGCTTAATTAGCAAATTACTCGTGTAAGAGTTTTGTACAACGCGGCACGTAGGTAAGTAAACACACACGATGTGTTGACGTATACACAACGGCCAATCGGTGGGCCTCAGGCGAGCAAACGGACGTCTGCTTCCTTCGGTGAGTACGAAGCACATTTAGTTTTAACATATACGTATTTGAACAAAACCTCTCACCCCAACAAGAGTATTATATGTATACTTTGATCAACACCGACAACAACAGTTGTATGTCACATACCAGTCATATAAAGATAAACGCTTCGGGTGTTAAATTGACCGCGAGTTTATCAACGGCAGCAGGTTAACCATCACGATGTTGACAGACGTAGAATGGACCATTAGGTGTACATCACTGACTTTATCAATCACACGTCCATTGGCTCCACCAATTGGTTGATCTAGATTGAATTAATACATTATATGCGTAAGCACATAACATTATACAGGCTTCCTGCTGTTTGTACTGTTGTACCATATCGTTCAAAGGTTAAACGCTGAATACACTTTCATAAGTGGATACTAATTTCGTATCAGTCTGACAGGTATGACATGAATAATGGCTAAGACACAAACCACTTGTGAGCGTGCGTGTATAATTATATCCAGTTAGTGAGCATACAGGCGTAACAAGCGACAGTTAGTATGAACGCAGGGTTAAGGGAATGACGACTTGCAAACGCGAATAACTTAAACATTGTGCGAAAGCTCACATATTTATGGAGGACAAAATTATCTTACGATAATATAAAACATGATATTTCGAGTCTGGAATCCACATATAACCATTTGAAACAGTGAGCTTCTCAAGTTATCCAACCGCCAGACGAATTGAGGAAAATGTATCCTCGATATATGCACAAACTGACGATGCGTGTCTGTGAGCGGGTATTCCTGCTTGCCTATGTGTGTGAAGCTACAGTAATTAACAACAACATGTATTATTATTATTACCCTTCAAAACAATGCCATTAAAACAAAATCATAAATTATGTAGAGCGCAGTGACTCGGGTGTAGAGCTTCGGACTCTCGACTAAGAGGACCCGGGTATGAATTCTGTGCTGCGGTGTTAAAACCTTGGGTAAGTTTTTACACTCTGTATTGCTCCAGTTCACTCAGCTGTACAAATGAGTAACTGGCTATAGACAGTAGTGGATATGTGTAAAAGCAGCCTTAGCGCACTAATTGTAGCATATGGCTGGATGCTTCCTAGAGAAGTTGAGATGGTGTCTGATTGAACAGGTGTGTGAGGGAAGTAAAATGTAAATCTTACCTTTTTATACGTTTCTAGAATGAAGTGCCCTAGTCATGGACAGCGTGGTTGTACGACAAGCTACACCTAGCGATTTCGACGACATTGTCCGCATCAGCAAAGGCATTTATGACGGCTATGATATTCTGCCTGGCACCTACATGAAGTGCCTGCAGAATCCGAACAGATGTGCGCAAGTGGCGGAGTGGAACGGAGAAATCGTGAGTGCAGATATTCGAAATGTAAACAGTTTAACGTTTAACCCGTGGATTGATACACAACACATACACGCACGCTTGCACGCACGCACGAAAACACACACACACACAAACACAAACACATACACATACACAAACACATACACAACACACACACACACACACACACACACACACACACAACACAACACACACACACACACACACACACACACACACACACACACACACACACACACACACACACACACACACACACACACACACACACACACACACACACACACACACACACGTTTACACGCTCGTGAACACATACTTACCCTGAATATGTCACCATTCCATGAAAATGTAGCGATTACAGCGAAACAAAATACAATATTGGTCAACAATAATATTCAATGGAATCTGTTCATTTGTTATTGATTTCTGCACCAGGTGGCGTTCAGCGCAGTTCTTGTTGTTGACGGCGGTCGAACAGCCATTTTGCAGTATGGCCGTTCTGCTGAATCAGTTCGCGGAAAGGGATTCTTTCATCAGCTGTTATTCCGCGAATTTGCTGAATTCGTCTATCCGAAATTTCCACGCATTGTACGAGTGCGGACTTCTTCAACCAACACGGACTTCTGGGACGCTAAAAACGACGGGACAATTATTGAGATGAGAAGGGTACTGTCGCAATGTTAATTTATTACGGGATGGTTATTTTGTTAAATGTGTCGCTACTGCTGGTTTTGTTGTCGTTGCTGCTGCTAATACTTCCTGTTGCAGATGCAACCGGCATAGCTATTTAGCTTAGTTTTAAAACGAAATTAACACATACTGTTATTGGAACTTATTACCGCGCTACATTTACGGAGTGATCATAATCAGGGGAAGAAAAGTTTAGTTTCGGACGCCAGTGTGACCATCATTAGTACAGGGTTGTGTGTCTCTGTGACAAATGCAACGCACGATTAGTGGACTGTTAATGCATTTCTATGAATAATAATAAACTACTGTATTTTTCTTCGCGCACAGGTGACCGTGCTTCTCGCCTATGACGCTGTTCCGTACGAAGATTTCGTACGTTTGCTGACACCGCAACGAATGGCAGCCCTGAGACAACAGCTACCGATCGACAGCCTATCACCTGCGGACGGAAATACACTGAACAACATCCTGGGTGATCCTGTCTCGAAGAGACAGCTCTTTCCAGAGGAGATCATTGTGTCGGAACACGAGATTTTCGACGCACATGAGAGCAACACGTGTGCGATAATGCAGAGTTGTTTTGCTTGTTTTGTTGGCGGAAGTGCGTCATCGGTGTACACGTCGTTTTCTTTGGGACATGTGTTCTTTTGTCCTATCGGCCGTGTCTGCAGCATTGACTATTATGGCCCAAAGGACGATTCCCTGATTCTCGCTCATGTTGCGCGTTACCTGCCGTTGGCACCCGATATTTGGCTAAAGGGACCAGTCACTTTCAAAGTGTATGTGAAGGAAGCATGCTTTGGGGCAGAAACCAAAGGACGCTTTCAGCAGTTTGCTACCGCTAACATAGCCCCGCACGGACCTCCAGTACGATACTTGAACATCTACACAATGACCCACCCAATGGTTGTACCAAACTCACAATTATGACTTTCAGTCTCTTCACAGCATTGCGTCGTTATCAATCTATTATTACAAATGGGGTAGCCACCCGATAAACTGAACGCCTCACTACCTGACATCGTCTGGCGAATGTTTTAGACTTTTCAATGCCAACAAACTTAAATAACTATCGTTGCGTTTTTCGGAATATCTCGCCTGCTGGCAGAGCAAATGTAAATGGTCCAAGGAAGCGGATGAAGAAAAAAAACGACGCTATATGCCGTGGTTCCCGGCGTCTCTGCCTACACGTAGGCCCTACAGATAACGATGCATAATCATGCTTCTATGTTTGTTGAATGTTTCTCCTTCACGGACTTCGGGCGGGATTAATCTATAACTCTATTTAAGAGTAAGAATTAAGAATTTACCTTTTTGAACTATACAATTTTTCAATAGCTATTGGTCTTTTAATGGTCTTCTCCTTCTTCTTCGCTTTTCCCCACTAGGTGGTTATTTTTATAAGAAAGGCTCCTTGATAGCGACTATTACTGACTTAGAGGAGCCTCCTGACCCTATGTTGTTATTTTAATGTCATATATTATGCCACTTATGTGTTTACATATAGTTTGTATTATTGTTGTAATTGCGCGCGCGCGCGCCGTGTGTGTGTGTGTTGTGTGTGTGTGTGTGTGTGTGTGTGTGTGTTGTGTGTGTGTGTGTGTGTGTGTGTGTTTGTGTGTGTGTGTTGTGTTTGTGTGTTGTGTGTGTGTGTGTGTGTGAGTGTGTGAGTGTGTGTGTATGTGTGTGTATGTGCGTGCGTGAGTTTTGTGTGTGTGTGTGTGTGAGTGTGTGTGTGTTTGTGTGTGTGTGTGTGTGTGTTGTGTGTGTGTGAGTGTGTGTGTGTGTGTGTGTGTGTGTGTGTGTGTGTGTGTGTGTGTGTGTGTGTGTGTGTGGTGCGTGAGTGTTTGTGTGTGTATGTGTATGTGTATGTGTGTGTGTGAGTGTGTGTGTGTGTTGTGTTGTGTGTGTTTGTGTTTGTGTGTGTGTGTGTGTGTGTGTGGTGTGTGTGTGTGTGTGTGTGTGTGTGTGTGTGGTGTTTGTGTGTGTGTGTGTGTGTGTGTGCGTGCGTGCGTGCGTGTGTGTAAGTCTAAAGGCAGCTTATGTCGACCAGTGCCTAGAGGACCGAGCAGAGAACATGTAACAGAGAATGTTCACTACGGCAGCGCCATTTTAAATTTGAGACAGTGGCGCATCTAGCGGACGAATGTGCCGTGTTAGCAGACTGCCATATGAAACTGCAGTACAAATTATGTGGCTGACGTTGGCCGGTATCATGCACCCTCCCCACAACCCCCCCCCCCATTTCCTATACCCACATCAGCACTTGTTTGGGTTTTTATACTGTTGTGTTTGTTTTTATTCATGCATGTCTTGTGACTGCAATTGTATTTGAATAATCTAGAAATCTAGATTGAATGCTCCCAGAGAGTAAGTGTTTCAAATAGATTGACACAGGGTGTATAATCCGGGGTAATAATTGTTATTGTTCAGAGCTTTGAGAATGCTTTGGCGTTGATATAGCGCCATATAAGAATGACATGATTATTATTATAATGTAGAGCAATGACAATAAACTTGTACTATGACATGTACATGTATAAGGCAGCACACAATGGGCACGGACATAAAACAACGGCTGGTCAACTGTGATGCCCATCACTCTGTAAAGTGATCGATTCGTCCTGCCCTGGTCACAAACTATTGCTGTTGGTTTCAGTTTGATGCTGGTCAGAGCCTCTAGCGCATTCATGAGGATGAAGTGGAGATCACATGCTGATGCAGCATTGTCCCTGAAGAAAAACATCAGTGGCTGCTTCCATTTTCCTGCAAATATAGTCACTGCATTTGTATTTGCATGATAAATTAAATTAAAGTATGAATGCTTTCTCTGACACTTTCCAATAACAGATTGATGACAAATATGTTGTGATTCTGAAGTAGGTTACAACATGAACAGTTCAATAACACTCCTGGCACTTTGGTAATGTCACTTGTAATCAAAGTCAGACGATTAATAACTCATTTCCACAGGCGCACATGTTGAAATGGCATTATAACTAACGTGCCAGCCCTCGAGCCATGTAGACCAGTGCTTGGTTCGCTGCCTTGGGTTGTCGTTTCCTGAGGTGCACAAGTCCGTCGACCTCGTCCCGTTGAGTGTTGTAACGCAGCCCTTTCTTGACAGACATCTCGTCAAACGTAAGTATGCAATACCGGGACATGGCATCCATCTGGTCGACCTTAATGTGAAGCAGGCGCATGACATTGGAACTTATTCCCGGAGTGGTGGGAATACCTCTCACAAACCTTTTGAGAAGTGAAAACAAATATCAAGATTCATGCTTGAAAGTTAAAAGTTATTTGCACAAATATGCACGTCGTGAATTTGTTTGAATGTGATGAAAAAAACAGAATTTTAAAACGAATGTTGATACAGGTTATTGCCATTACCATTGATGTAAGCAGTGTGAAAAGTTGATAAGATTTGCATAATTATTTGAGGCATTTAACTTACCTGTGCAACGTGCTGATTGATGGCGTTATAAATAGTCCTGCCAAGGTTCGATAGGCTTGTCGACTTTGAAATAGTATGCCTAAAGCAACTGCTTGGTCATTTTTCGTCCTAAAAGCAATAAGTTACTTCACTAGTCAAACCTGCTAACTTTTTACAATCTGGTTCCATCGTTTAAGTAGGAATCGGTCACATACAACTTAGGCATGTGCTGAATGTGCCAATGTGGTATCATACAAAGAACAAATTCATTCTCAATTACCGTTGGTCGTACGATTGCAGTTTCGTAGCTGTCCTTGGAAGAAGGCAGCAGCTGCAAGTTTCATCCCGAGTTTCAATGACGCATCATGTAGGTCATCTGCTGTCAGTTCTGGCCGATTATCTGCATTGTGGCGCAAATTTCGGACCACCTCTTGAAGTTCTACCACTGTCTGTTATCAAAAGATAAACAAACAAAATTAAGTAAGTCATTGTAAATAAACACTGCCACAAACAAGCAAAATTAATGCCTGAGATGACTAAATATACAAGTATTTCTGGACCCATATCCCATGATAGTGATATGACAATTACCTAGTTAAAAAGTGTCTGTTAGGCACATCACAATGTTTCTTTATATTGGAGTTAAATTTAATTGAACAATTATCAATGATTAATATTGCATCTCATTTGCCCTGAATCAGGATGACTGTAACCTATCATGTATACATTTGATCTTACATTTGCTATACATTTAACTCCAACCATGTCAGGGGATTTGCTGGTACTCGGGTCACTTGGTGCATTCTTGTTACAGTATGTGTGGTCAATCTAAAATATAAATACCTAATACATTTAGTCACTATTGTTGTGAAAAAAATTCATTTTACATTGATAAATTATCAATAAATGTTATCAGATATCAGGGTTATAATTTTGATTAGATTTCAACCTACCGAGCTTGGTTTGTTTGATGAGTCATGCATTTTGTGATCATTTGGGGTGGAAGCGGTGGTCCTGTCACGAAGAGGCTTTCTAACCCTAGGATTTGGTATATCGCTAGGTCGACAAATGTCATCGAACACTGTTGGAATGGCATTCCATACAAGCCTCTCCTTTGTGTCAGAGTTCATAAACTGGCTGTCCAGGAAATGGAGGTCACACATGACAGTTCCTGTTCAGGTATAGTGCATCTGCATTTAGAAGATCTTTCCGTCTGGAATTCAATACCCATCTCTTCGATCTGAAATATATTAATATCGTGACATGTTAGATCTATATTCCCCAGACAGGGGAGGGAATACACACTGGGCGCTGTGACTGGCGGCTGTACACTCTTATGACAAGTGCCGGTGGATATGGGCCGCCAGTCAACATGGCTATGGCCTATGCCCATGGCCCGGCATTAGTTAAATTCCTATTTACAACGGAATAAATGGCTCTACATACACCAGGGGGCATGGGAAAGGGCGGGGGTAATTGAGAGTTGACATTGACTGACATTAGACTGGCCTAGAATAGTAGCCTTGGATGGTCTAGTTTCAACAGGTTGAACAGCTTTTCAATCTGAAACGATAAAAATCTTGTATAATCACAACTCACCTCTCAATATTTGACGGAAATCGAAAGAAATGTCTGCTTCTTGAAATTTGCTTACACTCGTTGCATCCGTAGGTCGCGCAAAATGAGCCGGTTGATCGACTTTTCCGAGTTTTCGATGTACTTGGCGGAAGTGTTGCCAAGCAACTGAAACGGCACATTCGTCCGCTTGGGACGCTGCGCTCCACGCGCTAAAATGGTGGCCCATTATAAATTGCGAAGTGAACATTCTCTGTTACATGTTCTCTGGACCGACTTATGTAGACCAGACATATTTGTTTATTTAATACATTTTCCAAAGATGTAAAACTGGAACATTGTTTCTAGCACTAATGTTTAACACATAAGGAAAGTTCATCAAAGTATTTCAATAAATAAAGTATATGCAAAAAAATCGGTCTACTTAAAACCGTGTATGAATAGATGTCGAGTTATGTAGACCGGAGCAACGCCGGAAGCTGCATATATTTAGTTAGCCTTTTTGCGGTAGCCGCCGGGTCTAGTAAACAGTAAAACACTGTTGCGAAATGTAAACTAAGTCGAAGCCCAATACCAGCAAAGTTATGTTTGATCACGGAATGTATCGATGCGATAACAACAAAGATCAACATTTTATAGACAGTATTGTGAATAAAAAAACAGCATTTCCGACGGGGAAGTATGGCATGCGAGAACGATCATTTATGTGCGCAGCCGAATCGAACGACACATATCTATCAATAGTAAAACATTACAATATCCGAATGTGGTATGAATTATCTGGACTCTTTCTATTATCATATCGACATTATTGTGGACAGTATTTAGTAAGTCTGCATTGTATGAACACAATTATAATAAGCGAACATATCTGGGTATATACGATGCCTGACATTTCAAGCGAGTGGCTGTTCTCCCCGTTTACTCTGCCTCTGTGCTTGCGGCTGCGTCAGTTTGTTAATTGATTCTTCGATATGAATCATTTCGGCTGCCTACTGTGACATCGGTCGGTGGTGGAGCATTCCATCCATTTCCTGTATAATTATTATTTTTATAGGTCGTAAGAGTTGGTGTTATTAGGCTATATTACAATTCAGCTGTGTGACAGTTACATAAACTTCTATTTTTGGGATTAATACAACGGCTACACCCTCTATACAACAATTCTGTATTTTAACTCTAATTTGGAAATCCAAGGGCTACAAATTGAAAAAGTTTTCACTTCTTAAAATTGTTTTTGATATCCCAAAAAGTCACCCGAACGAATTACACACATATATATGTAACATTACATAATAAATTCTCATAGCAATAACCCGTAGTTTTCTAATGTAAATGTTTTAAAATCCAAGGATTCCACGTCACCAATTTTTATTTATTGGCCTCACCATTTCCCTCCACCTATAATTCTTAAGACCAAAAATTTTCAATTTATATTAGGGGTTAAACCATATATCATCCATTGAAAAACAAACCCACAAAAAAACAAACAAACAAACAAAAAAAAAAAAAAAAAACAAACCCAAAAAATTAAACACAACACCACAAAAATTTTTTTTTTTTTTTTTTTTTTTTTTTAAAAAAAAAAAAAAATTTTAATTATAAAATAAAAAATTTGGGTTGTTGTTTGTGTTTTTGTGTGTTGTGTTGGGTTTTGGAACTTTGGGAACAATGTTTAAATTTTTTGAAAAAAACAAAAAACTTAAAACCCAAAAGCGGGGTTCACGAATTCGACCGTGCCCCCATAGGGGGGAAAAACAAAAAGAAGGGAAACCATTAAAAGACAAACTATTGAAAAATTGTAAGTTAAAAAAAATTTTTAATTCTTACCAAAAATTTATAGATTAACCCGCCCAAGTCCGGAAGGAGAAACATTAAAAAATAAAGCATGAATGCATCGTTATCTTACCTACTTAGGCAGAGACCCACCACTCATATAGCGTCGTTTTTTCTTATCCGCTTCCTTTTAAATTTATATTTTCTCCCAGCGGCAGATATTCCGAAAAACGCAACGATAGTTATTTAAGTTTGTTCGCATTGAAAAGTCTAAAACATTCGCCGTACGATGTCAGGTAGTGAGGCGTTCAGTTTATCGGGTGGCAACCCCATTTGTAATAATAGATTGATAACGACGCAATGCTGTGAAGAGACTGGAAGTCATAATTGTGAGTTTGGTACAACCATTGGGTGGGTCATTGTGTAGATGTTCAAGTATCGTACTGGGGGTCCGTGCGGGGCTATGTTAGCGGTAGCAAACTGCTGAAAGCGTTCTTTGGTTTCTGCCCCAAAGCATGCCTCCTTCACATACACTTCGAAAGTGACTGGTCGCTTTAGCCAAATGTCGGGTGCCAACGGCAGGTAACGCGCAACGTGAGCGAGAATCAGGGAATCGTCCTTTGGGCCATAATAGTCAATGCTGCAGACGCGGCCGATAGGACAAAAGAACACATGTCCCAAAGAAAACGACGTGTACACCGATGACGCACTTCCGCTAACAAAGCACGCAAAACAACTCTGCATTATCGCACACGTGTTGCTCTCATGTGCGTCGAAAATCTCGTGTTGCGACACAATGATCTCTTCTGGAAAGAGCTGTCTCTTCGAGACAGGATCACCCAGGATGTTGTTCAGTGTATTTCCGTCCGCAGGTGATAGGCTGTCGATCGGTAGCTGTTGTCTCAGGGCTGCCATTCGTTGCGGTGTCAGCAAACGTACGAAATCTCCGTACGGAACAGCGTCATAGGCGAGACACACGATCACCTGTGCGCGAAGAAAAATACAGTAATTTAATATTATTCATAGAAATGCATTAACAGTCCACTAATCGTGCGTTGCATTTGTCACAGAGACACACAACACTGTACTAATGATGGTCACACTGGCGTCCGAAAGCAAACTTTTCTTCCCCTGATTATGATCACTCCGTAAATGTAGCGCGGTAATAAGTTCCAATAGTATGTGTTAATTTCGTTTTAAAACTAAGCTAAATAGCTATGCCGGTTGCATCTGCAACAGGAAGCATTAGCAGCAGCAACGACAACAAAACCAGCAGTAGCGACACATTTAACAAAATAACCCGTAATAAATTAACATTGCGACAGTACCCTTCTCATCTCAATAATTGTCCCGTCGTTTTTAGCGTCCCAGAAGTCCGTGTTGGTTGAAGACGTCCGCACTCGTACAATGCGTGGAAATTTCGGATAGACGAATTCAGCAAATTCGCGCAATACCAGCTGATTAAAGAATCCCTTTCCGCGAACTGTTTCAGCAGAACGGCCATACTGCACAATGGCTGTTCGACCGCCGTCAACAACAAGAACTGCGCTGAACGCCACCTGGTGCAGAAATCAATAACAAAGAACAAATTCCATTGAATATTATTGTTGACCAATATGGTATTTTGTTTCGCTGTAATTGATACATTTTCAGGCGTAGTAGTATTGCTATAATTGATTTTGTGTTGAACACGATTACGTATTAATTGGAATGGAATGGAAAGATGACATATTCAGAGTAAGTATGTGTTGAGGGGAAAGGGGGGGGGGGGGGGGGGGGGGGGGGGGGGGGGGGGGGTGTGTGTGTGTGTGTGTGTGTGTGTGTGTGTGTGTGTGTGTGTGTGTGTGTGTGTGTGTGTGTGTGTGTGTGTGTGTGTGTGTGTGT
>JAODUO010000376.1:45000-202500 GCA_025642075.2 Ridgeia piscesae
TCCGTGTTTTCCTCCATCCATGCGTGCGTGTTCATTTGTTATGCTATTCAAGGGGTGCTTTATACGGTAAACAATTTTTAATTCATATATTTGCACTCACAATTTCCCCATTCCACTACGCCACTTGCGCAGATCTGTTCCGATTATTCTCGTTCATCAAGAAGGTGCCAGGCATATGATCGTAGCCGCCATAAATGCCTGTGTTGAGGCGGAGAGTGCCGTCGACGTCGGCATGCTTGTCGGACAACCACTCTGTCCGTGACTTGTGCACCAACTTTGTTCTAGAAACATTCACCTTGGCTCTTATGTTGTTATCTGTTGCTAAGCATAACCGCGGACATGAGACGGTTGGCGGCGTCGACCTAAAACATATTTAACTAGGGCGGGATTTATTGTCGGTCCACAGCATTTAGAGTCCCAATATGTTTTGGCTAGCCTTAAGTGGAGTGTAATCGAAAGAAGATAATATATTAGTCGGGGTGTAGATGGCATACGTGGGCAACTGGTGCTATTTTCGTTATCGTATAGGTTGTGAAACTTCTTGCTTTTTAAATTATAATCCAGAGAGGAAACCTTTAACATACCAGTTGGCCTCATTGAAAATTGGACCTACATTCAGGCCTATGGAGATTCTCTGTGGCCTTATAGTCATATTTTGATATTTTCAAATGTTCTTAGTAGCAATTGACCTAAAGTGGTCAAATGTAAAACATAATGCACAATATGTCACAACAGTACATTTCGGATTTACAATCGACAACATAATATGGGTAGTGGCTAATTTGTATTTACTTTGTATCAGCAAATAATCATACATTGCACTAAACGACATCATTGTAAAACAATGCCAAACGTCATCATCATGCTGTCGGTAGCGATGCGACAAAGACTGCTTCCATTCACTTGACTACTATTCTCCATTTATCTCCCTGCTGTGAGAGTGATGTCCACGAGTCGGTCGTTATGTCTCTCAGCTTCAGGTTTCTCTCGATGGTATCCTTGAACCGGAGACGAGGGCGCCCTCTCTTCTGTGACCAGAAGACAATTGAGAGTAGAAAACTGGCTTTTGTTGCCTGTCTGGTGACATCCTCATGAGGTGTCCAGTCCACCGGAGATTCTTTTTGATCAGAAGATCTTCCATAGATGGCAGCCCTGTCCGTTCGAGTATTTCCTTGTTTGTCACTTTGTCCATCCTGGTTATCCCCAAGGTTCGAACGCAGATGTCGCATCATGAAGGCATGCAGCTTTTTCACCTGCCGTCTGTACACTGTCCAGGTCTCGGCTTCGTATAGGAGGGCGGACAGCACGATTGCAAGGTGTATCTTGCCTTTAAGCCGCATGGACATGGGGTGGTTATTCCAGAGTCTCTGGCGTAGTCGGCCGAAAGATGCACTAGACTTGGCCATCCTTCTCTGTATTTCATCGTCAAAGCATCCATTATTTGATATAGTGCTTCCGAGGTAGGGTGAATTCCAGAACAGAATTCAGCTTCTTTCCATCAACCATGATATCCTCCTCTCGGGTTCTTGTAGAGTTGGGTTGGTACAGCACCTCGGTCTTCTTGATGATAATCTTCAGGCCAAACTTCTTTGACGCATCGGAGAAAGCATCCACTATTTTCTGCATCTCTTCAGCAGAGTGTGCAACCAGTGCACTGTCATCTGCGAATAGCAGCTCTCTCATCAGTATCCGAATAGTATTGGCATTGGCTCTGGACTGCGTGTAGACGCCATCCCCCATGTCTCGGAAAGCCTCGTCGAGCATTGCTGATAGGAAGATGGAGAAGAGCGTGGGGGCCAGTACACAACCTTGCTTGACCCCATTTGTGACACTGAATGATTCAGAGACGTTCCCTCAAACACTAAGATTCGCCATCATTCCGTTATGTAGTGCTTCTCTGGGCAGCCATACTTCCTCAGTCGCTGCCATAGCCCGGTCCTCCCAACTGCCTTACTGAAGTCGACAAATACCATATACAGTGGTTGTTCCTTCTCAATGCACTCTTCTTGTAGCTGTCGGAGACAAAATATCGTATCCACGGTGCTCCGGTTACCTCTGAAGCCACATTGTGTCTCCGGAACTACCTCTGGTGTTATGTGGGTAGATAGTCTGTTAAGGAGGATCCCGGCGAAATTCTTGTCTGCTATGGAAAGAAGAGAGATTCCTCTATAATTCCCACAGTCTGTTCAATCACCTTTCTTGTATATGTTTACAATGCTGGCTTCCTTCCATGCTTGTGGTACATAACCCATCTCCCAGTCATTGGTGATTAGTTGGTGCAGTCTGCTGAACAGATTGTCCCCTCCATGCTTCTATACTTCTGCAGGAATTCCATCTCCTCCAGGACATCTTTCAAGGCGGCGATTGCTCTAGCCAGCTCATCCATGGTTGGAATCTCATCGAGGCTTGTCTTGGTAATGCGCTGCGGGATGTTGTCCAGAGCTTCGTGATTTATGTCGCCAGGTACGTTGAGTAGCTTCTCGAAGTGTTCACTCCATCTGGCCACAACTCTCTTGCTGTCAGAGAAGGTCTCCATTGCATCTGTTCATTTCAGGTGAACATGTCTCTTCTTTTTGGGTCCCCACACTTCCTTCAGTCCATTGTAGAAACCCTTCATGTCATTTCTGTCAGCAGCTCCACTGCCTTCCTTTCCCACCAGTCTGACTTCAGTGCACGGGTGCGTTTTTGTAGCCGTCTGCTGGCATCATTATATGCCGCAGTGGTGGATCTAGTGCTCCTGGTTTGCAACACTCTCTGGTGGGTTTGGTCACTTCTGCTCATAAGAGTCTGTAGCTCCTGGTCTTTGGGGTCGAACCAGGCCTGGTGTTTTCTGTCTGGCTTGCCAAGATATGTCATGGCTGTGTTGTATACGACCTGCTGCAGAGCTGCCCATTCCTCGTCTGGTGTTGAGTTTTCCTTCTCCTCCTATCGGGTGAGAGCACTGTCCATCTCCTGCTCAAAACTCTCCCTATGGCTGATGGTACGTTGTCCCTTGACTGTTGTGCTTTTGTCGTATTCTGATAGCCACTTTTTACCCCAGCATCTGGTGATGGGTCCAGCAGTTAGCTCCACGCATGGCTCGGGTACTCTGGATGTCCATCTTATCCCGACACCTCGTGATGATGAAGTCGATCATATGCCAGTGTCTGGAACGAGGATGCATCCAGTTGGTCTTGCGTTCATCCTTCTGCCTGAACATGGTGTTCGTCACTATCAGTTGTAACTCCGAGCACAGAGCCAGTAGAAGCTCGTCATTGGAGTTGCATTTCCCAATCCCACGTTTGCCCATGACCAAGGGCCACTTGTCATTTTCTCTTCCTATCCTCGCATTGAAGTCTCCTATTTGCAGTAGCTTATCTGTACGAGGGATGCCACTGAACACACTTGCCAGCTGGTTGTAGAAGGCCTCCTTGTTTTCATCTGGGTTTGTCATTGTTGGAGCGTACACGCTGATAATAGTAGCAAAGTTGTCCTTGCTGAGAGGTAGTCTCATCGTCATGATTCTGTCACTTACTGGCCGTGGCATTTCTGTCAGCTTTGTGATGATATCCTTTTTGATAGCAAAGCCCACCCGGCCTCCCTCCTTTCTCCTTTGGGTTGGCCACTCCAGAAGAAAGAGTTCCTTTCTCGACGATTTCGAGTCGGATATTGATGTTTGCAACATGAATAATGTCGACAGCGATCACGGAGACCCTGTTGACAGTGTTGTCGTCCATCTACGTTGTCTGTGCGACTTTTTGTTGTTGAGATATCAAGAAGTTGACCCGTCGGCGGCATGTTCATTTCGCCGATATGCAGCCATTTTGTTGATCGGATCACCGTCCGTACTTCGTTTGGTTGATTTATTTTAGGGTATTTTATTAATATGCACTATGGTCACATTGCTTCTGATAAGGGAGCATCTATTTGTGAAAGTAGCTATCTTTCGTTATTCGAGTCTTAATTTTACATGTCATAGGAAAAGAACATTCCATTCGGCAATATGATCGGTAAACGATAGCCATTTTGTAAATTATGGCATGATTTTTTTCTTTAGGCACGTTGGC
This sequence comes from Ridgeia piscesae, assembly GCA_025642075.2. NCBI lineage: Eukaryota > Metazoa > Annelida > Polychaeta > Sabellida > Siboglinidae > Ridgeia > Ridgeia piscesae. The sequence continues at coordinate 49,047 of JAODUO010000376.1, forward strand.
GTTGTTTACAAAAAACAATTATAATTTGAAAACTAACCGTAAATATTGGATAAATGTTTTACTATGATGAAACTAACATACATGGGCATGGCTACATTAGTTTCACAGGACCACTGTGGTGTGTTCTAAGATTTTTTAAATATGTAGCATGATTATATTTATTTTTTCATCATAATTGTTGAAGTTTGCTTCAAGATCTGAAATGTAATTGATTGCAACACCGAAAGTTTAATAACATAGGCTTGGGCAAGGAATATATTATAAAATGCCATTTTTGACTTAACACAACTTTTTAACTAATAGCTCAAATAATATAATATTAACTGTTTCCATGGACAACAACATATACTACAAGTAGGCAATTTTTACAGAGACATGAATGATACTTCCAGAGATAGTTCGTCTTGAAAATGTAGAAATGTGTTATTTTGGCAAATTAGCACTTGACAAGACACAAGCACAAAATAGAAAAACCTAATTGAAAGTAATACAAATATAAACGTGTGGAAGAACAATTTGACATTTCATTCCGGTATGTCATTTAAAAAATATTTTATATGCCTTTTTATTTATTTCCCCCGATTACCTTACCTCAGGGAAAAATCTCATAACTTCACAGTTAAGAGGACTGTTACTAAATTCAAGTAATATTTATTCCCACACATATGATAACAATGATTAATATAAACATGGTTTACTCATGTATTGGGGAAGATGCCACCTTCGTTATCTATCAGTCTAATAAGTATATCAAGAACTGTATATAAAATAGGCTTGGGCAAGGATTGTTCACTCAAATTAACCATATGTCTGCATCGCTTACCCATACAAATATTAACTTCTCTGGAATAAATTTATATGACAAAAAATGTCATTGTGTTGTCTCTTTACATGCCAAATCTTGTTCTGATTACTCAATTATTACGCATTCGGTAGCATTTCAAAACAACCTACAAATCAACAAAATAACTGCCCGGGGCTATGTTATTACGCTAGCGCGAGCGCCTCACAGCGCGTGCCATCAGGTTGAAATTGAAGCGTAAACAGGCTTCGATACCAAACGTCGCGTGGTATCAATGTTTGACCAATACAACCAGAATAAAGTTTATTTTGAAGATAAATAATTGCTCTACAGATTGGGGATACACGCTACGATGAATTAATAAAAAAAAGCCCGCTAAAACGCATGTAAACAAGCATTTCCATCGCGATTGTCTTTCGTTCAGCCTTAGAACATAATAAGTCATCAATGACTATGTTAAAACTAATAATATGTCACGGAATTACGTCGATCCTGGCTATACAATTCACCACCAAAACTTATTATTTACTGTCTTTGCTTTAATAAAATAATTGTATATTGGCATCGTAAATGTAATAATCCATGTGTTGCGCGTAGAAAGTTAGCTTTATCGCAACGACGCAAACATTGCAGCGGCGAACGATTGTCGATGCTCTAGCTGAAATAGCAGCGCATTTTGCCGAATTTCGTAATATTTACTGTTGTGTGGGTAATACAGTTGTAATAAGTACGTCTATGATACGAATAAAAACACCACGCCGTGAAAATAAGTTCATAAAGATCGTTAACTAACGTAAACGGCAAGGCAAGCCAAGCCAAGGTCAGCCTATTTCGTTGCAAGGGCAAACTGTTCGATTTAGCAACAAGCAAAGACACGAATTATTTACAATAAATGATCTATAAAATGCAATACGTTAGACATGTGACAATTACTAACTGTTATTTGCCGTGATATTTAGAAATAGCTGATATACGAATGGAATACAACATTAGCGTCTTACCTAATAACGCGGGCGGCAATCTGCCGAAATATTGCGATTGGGAGGAAAAAGTAACATCAATTTTCAAAGGCTCACAAATAAAATGTTATATTCATAAAATTACATGTACTGGATAGCAAATTTCACGCCGGATCGAATGGTACCACACACTACGCGATCTGATGCAGAACGGCGACGTTGCTCACGAAATACGACCGTGACATAAGTGGTCATGTTTACTTGCATTTTAGCGGACAATTTCTTATTAATTCAGCATAGTGTGTATTACCAATCGATAGAGCAATAATTGTCTTCAAAATAAGCTTTATTCTGTTTGCATTGGTCAGAAATTGACACGGCGCAACGTTTGAGAAGAAAGCCTATTTTACGCTTAAATTTTCACCTTGATGGTACGCGCGATGAGGCGCTCGCGCTAGCGTAACAACATAGCATCTTAGCACAGGCAGCGTGTCACCACAGGCAGATTTTTGTTGAGTAGTGGGTCTTTTTGAAATGCTATTGAACGCGTTATATTTGAGGAACAAGAACGAAATTTGACATATAAAGAGACAAAATAATGATGTTTTTAAGCATATAAATTGTATTCCACAAAGGTTAATATGTAATAATGTGTAAGTCACTCAGCAATGTGGTTAATTTGAGTGAAAAATCCTTGCCCAAGCCTAAATAACACATTTTATTCACACAATCATTCCATGAACAGTGCAATTAATTTCATATATTTTCATGCATCGGTTGTCGAGTTATCAAAATTGTAATGCAAGCATGATGCAGCGTAATTCACAGATGGCTGCCATCTTAAAATTGTCTCCCTAAAGCAGGGTGTAAAATAAGATTGTCTACCCAGTAGAGTTAAAATAATTGTTGTATACCTTTGTCTGTGACCATAATAAAATGCAATGCATTTAATGACATTTACATTATTTCAGGAAATGTATTTACTCGTCCTCGATCCCGCTGTACTGATCATGAGGGGACGCTACCGTGCGGGTGTGTTTTGTATTCCTGGTATTTGATATTGTTCATATCTGAATGTAATTAAATAAATATTTACACAATATAAACACCATTATTTCTTCATTCATTTTGTATGATATAACACTGTTTATCTTGTATAAGTAATGTGGCATGACTAGTTATGCAGGTGTAAGTTATTGAAGAAAAATTGTTCTACCATATAGGCATTAAATTAAATTAATTATATAGACTAACTGGAAGTAAAATCACAATGTGGGATACTAAGATGAATTGTTGTCTTTATTGCTATGTTATGTCCTTACATGTGGAGTGACACCCACATATTTGGAGTGACACCCACCCTTTGACATTTACCAACTGGGAGCGTGCACCTGGCTCGGGTGTGGCAGTTAGTTAATTAGTTGTTATTGGCTATAAAGGTTTTCTAATAATATAATGTCTCTTAACTGGTCTCATGATGTGCACACAACATATTACTACAAATATATATACCATATTTTTATAACAAATGTAAAAATACAATGGGTGGTACTGTACTAAATACTACCTTAAAGGAAAAGGACTTAGGGTTAACTAGTGCTGACATGAAGGTACCAGAGCAGTGTGGAATTGCAGCAGCGAAGGGAAACCAAATTCTTGGATTAATTAGGCGAAATATAGTGTACAAAGAAAAAGAACTAATAATACCGCTGTATAAAACAATAGTTAGGGCTCACTTAGAATATTGTACACAAGCATGGAGGCCATATCGCAAGAAGGATATTGCTATGCTAGAAAGAGTACAAAGGAGAGCAACCAAAATGATACCAAAACTCATGAATATTAGTTCTGAAATGCGTCTAAAAGAATGTGGTTTAACAACACTAGAAACCAGAAGATTGAGAGGAGATCAGATTGGGGTGTTTAAAATATTGAATGGGTATGTAAATATTGACAGAAATATTTTTTCACAGTCAAGGAAGAGAGAAGGACTAGAGGACATGGAGTTACATTAGCAAAGAAGCAGTGTAGACTAGATATTAGAACATTTTCATTTTCACAAAGAACAGTAAACGAATGGAACAGATTATCAGCTGATTGTGTAGGTGCTAGTAGTGTTAATATATTTAAAAATAAAATCGACATATACCTAAGACGGGCGGGGTATACTTAGATAGATAGGTTGGACTCTCGATAAGCCAAATGGCTTCCTAGTCCACCTGCCATCTAGAGTTGAATATCTAGGTGGCAAACTTGTTAAATCTTGTTAAATCTTGTTAAATATTCTCACTCACACCAGAGTGGACTCGGGCACTGTTACATTGTCCATTCGAGCGTGACCGCCTCCGCTGAAGCGTGTTACCTCAGGAACATCCCAAGGGGCCTGCGTTTTGCAACAATTTCTGTGTTGCTACGACTATGAATTAATAACAAGCTGTTCGTCGGTGTTGATCGAGTAAACAGTGCGGCAGCAACGACACAGATGAACGACTAAACAAATGTCAATTTTCCAGAGTAGTACATTATTATGTATGCGCTGTTTTAATGTCAAGCCGTTCATAACTAATTGAGACGAGTGACTATGTCATTGAGTTCGTTCGATAACGGGATAACGGCGGTGTGTTGAAAGTGACATTGTGTAGCGCTGTCGTCTGCGAAAGTGCAGGAACTCGGCTCTTGCCGCCAACGACACAGCAGGGGACACACGGACGTCTTGTGTCACGGTGCATCGCCACATTCATCGTCTCGGCACTGAAGTCAGCAGAGATGATCGGGAACAACCGTAGCAAGCCGCAGTATCGGACTGTATTCGCGTTGTTACTGATGACACTCGACTTCCCATCACTTGGTAGGTTCACTTTGAATACCAGCTACATGTAGCACAAATTACCTCGTAATGGATGAGCGGCAATGTTGGATTGTTAATCTAATATGACATAAATGTCACTTTCAGGCGGAATAGACACCAAATGTGAGCATCTAGCCCTACTAGATCCAACGTTATAGACTAATATCTGCTGAGCGGCGGATATTTTGGATTTCAAGCTCCAGTGATCTTACGCCACGGATTTCCCAAAAGCACCTTCTGAAGTGTTGAAATTCCGTTTACATCCAAACAAAAATTACGGGCCTATATGGCAGGGCGCCAGGACTAGTACGCCCACTGACAGAAGTACGTCCTCCGATAGAAGTACGTCCTTTGACAGAAGTACAACCTCTGATAGAAGTATGTCCTTTGACAGAAGTAGAACCCATATCCGATAGAACTGCACACTTTGATAGCCGTACGTGGGTACTTAATGCATTGTTACAAAGCATAATAGCATGATTTGGACAATGTACAACTACCAACATAATGTTTTATAAATATTTATTTTTACTACAAGTGTTATGCAGTTTGTATGCGAGGTTTATTACTACACGGACGTTTACCTTCAGATCCCAGCATGTACGCTTTGTAGGAATAAATATAAGAAGAGCTCGTTTACAATATACACCACTGTGTACATCGATAAGCCAGTGATTTCCTAATCCAAAGACATTTTAGTTTCAGGATAACAGGATTGTTGAAACTTGCTTCAATGTTATACTTATGTGTCTGTGGTTACAAATTTACAAATATTTCTTTCCCACAGCGACCAAAAACTTCGCATTGAAAAGGGCGGCCTATCAGAGTTCCAGTTACCGTTATTACTATGCCTCAAAAGCGGTCGATGGGAATGAGGACGGATTTTTTTTTCAAAGTGTGTCTTGTTCACATACAACAACAGAAACAGACCCTTGGTGGTCTGTAGATCTGGGTATGTCGACAGTCGTCACCCACGTGCGGATCACCAACAGGATGGATTGTTGTCGTAAGTAAAACATTTCAGTTGATCTTATATCAAAAGAGGTGACGCGATAGTACAAGTGAGTTCTCGTGTAGCGCGAGAATTAGTTTGTGGGAGGCTAAGAGACCCACACACTTTACTACATGTCAGGGAAGACCTTCACACCATCTCGACATCACTTGGATGAATTTAGCCACACTGAAATTATTGCACGAAAATTATTCCCATGCAAATACGTGCCACTGTCAGGCACTCGATCTTACGATAAACGTACTTACCCAGAATTGGTTCACAATAGCATTCGCATCCAGAATCTCTCGACCGAGAATCCTGCACTATAACCACTAAACTGACGCGTTTCAACTTAAGTATATGAGCCATTCTACAGTAAAAAAAAATTGGCCGAGAACATTTCCAGAATTTGTTATTAAGATAGACTAACATAATCTGCGTTATGGCTACGACTGCACAATGAAATACCAAACAACTACCGTCTAGACTGTTTACCTTTGTACAACAATTATACCGTGTAATAGAGTTTAAATAAATGCTCGTTTGTGCGCACACGCACGTACCCACGCACGCACACACACACACACTATATCTGGTATTATATATATATATATATATATATATATATATATATATATATATATATATATAATTAGTTACATATTGTGTGTGTGTGTGTGTGTGTGTGTGTGTGTGTGCGTGCGTGCGTGCGTGCGTGCGTGCGTGCGTGCGTGCGTTCGTGTGCGCACACATGAGCATGGTAATGTGCATCTATTTATACTCTATTATATTACATAATTGTTGTACAAAGTTACACAATATAGACTGTAGTTGTTTGGATTGTCACTGTGTAGTCCTAGCCATAACGCAAATTGTCTTAGCCATAACGTAGTGTGTGTTGTGGCTAAGACGTTATGGCTCAGATCATTTTCTTAGAAATTGTCCTGTGGAATGCATAACTCGCTTGACATTTGTTTCAGTGACATACCATGTAGGTATGTAAGCAATTCCACACAACTTGTGTATTATATATGGCACACTATTAAATAGTTACATGACATTTAACACGTTATGGCCGAACCAGGCAGAAAACATACGCGGCGAATTTTAGTCAAATAAGCAATATTTTGAGGTGGGGTAACACAAACTTTGCTAGCAAACATGTGATTTTTACAAAAGAGAGTAAAAACTGCTGCAGCATTTATTGTTTGTACCAGTTTCAACGATTTCAAGCATTTGCTCTGTTCTTTATATGCTATGGCTAAGACACAATATCAGGGGACAAACTTGCGAACTCGGATTTGGTTTTAGTATTGACATTTTCTTAAACATTTATTGCTAAATAAATGAAATTTGTCTGCATTAACATAAAAGGTAAACTACTGTTAAGCAAACATGCAATATATATGGTTATGGTACAGCTCTATTAGAAGGGACACGTTGTGGTCAAGACCTTCTAGCATATCAAATTGGAATGTAATATGTCAAATTACTTATAAATGATATGGCAGAGACTACGCATACTGACGGGGAACATAACAAACATACAACAGCTTTCTTTTCATTGTGTCAAGCGGGTCTTGAAAACGGCAAGCCGGGGACACGAAAATACAAGTTACTGTGGAATGGCTCATATAAATGATGCATGTGAACACAGCAACATGGTGCGATTGAATGTAATGGTTATGCTAGTTACAAATGTATCCAGTCGATTGTTCTTGGCGATGCACAAGTGTTATGACGAATACACATGATGGTGATTACACGCCAAAGCAATCTCCTAACGAGATGATTACCATAATAGATTCTGGTACTTCTTATTGTAGTTGGCTGGTTGGTTGGATGGTTGGGGTGGCTGGCTGGCTGGCTGGCTGGCTGGCTGGCTGGCTGGCTGGCTGGCTGGCTGGCTGGCTGGCTGGCTGGCTGGCTGGCTGGCTGGCTGGCTGGCTGGCTGGCTGGCTGCTGCCTGGCTGGCTGGCTGGCTGGCTGGCTGGCTGGCTGGCTGTGCTGGTCTGGCTTGCTAGCTTGCTTGGCTGGCTGCTGCTGGCTTGCTTGGCTTCTTCTTCTCTCTTCTTGCTTCTCTCTTCTGCTTCTCTTGCTTCTTGCTCTGCTTGCTTGTTCTTGCTGTCTGTGCTTGTGCTTGCTTGCTTCTCTTCTGGCTGGCTGGCTGGCTGGCTGGCTGGCTGGCTGGCTGCTGGCTGGCTGGCTGGCTGGCTCTGGCTGGCTGCTGGCTGGCTGGCTGGCTGGCTGGCTGGCTGGCTGGCTGGCTGGCTGGCTGGCTGGCTGGCTGCATGATTATTTATGCAGGTAACACACAAATATAAAATAAATCCGTGACATATCAAGCTGTTTTTTCTGACCAAGTTGAAAGTGTCTTGTGTTTTCTCCAATGTATGGTTTTCTGGGCAATGTGTTGAAAGGTTACATGTGAGCACGCTAATAGAGAAAACATATTATTTACTCTACGGCTGAACGCTTACACAACTTCGACGTCGGCCTGACCAATACACCGCCCCAACCAGAGAACTTCCCTCCTGACACGTCCAAGTACCAACTGTGTATTTACTATGGAGGGTCATTTCCTGGGGGCACAGAGACGCTGACATGCAAGGCGCCCGTAACAGGACGATTCCTGTTCATCCAAATAAGGGATGAATCCGAAATACTTACGCTATGTGAAGTGAAAGTTTACGGTCAAAGTAAGTTGCACCGCGTTAGGTCAGGTTTTCGTACGTGTAACGGTATATCAGAAAGCCACCAGCGTTTATCCGTCTACTCTTCGCTGTCGGTTATTTATTCAAACCGACGCACACCACGCACAACATACAAATACCAAACTCGTCTAATCCGCAACATACACGCTCAATATGATTGGCGGCATTCTTCCCGTTCGGCTCAAATTCCAAACAGACGCACGCCACTCACATCTATGTAACAAATTCGTCAACATGACATGAGGGTGTATCGTGCGGCATTTCAACTTGACGTTCAGTTTACGGGTGGTGACATGCGCATGCGTACTTGTTAATACAATTATGATAATACCTTACATCAACTCATAACTCTGACAAACGCTGATGTAACCGGAAGTGGACATATTATTACAATTATCATGTTATGTCGCTCCAAGATGTGTAATATTTTCCACGTTAAGGCGTAGTTTGCTGTTGTAACGATGTTATAATATCGGACGTAAGGGTAATTATTTGATGAAGCAGACGATAATTACACAATGTGATGACATAATATGCGGCGTCCAAAGTCAACGCACAGTTTACCACGCACTAGACGTACTCGTCGCGAATGCGTCTGACACAAACGACAGGGACAATACGTTCCGAGTCATTGGACACTCGTGGCGACCCATTCAATAATACATTGCGGTCCAACGTAGGTAGCGACATACTTTATCGACTCAGTCGACAAACCGTGTCGTATATTATATCACAATTGCATTCCATACGAGCGCGCACACACGCACACGCACCCGCACACGCACACGCACACGCACACGCACACGCACGCGCACACGCACGCGCACGCGCACGCGCACGCGCACGCGCACGCGCACGCGCACGCGCACGCGCACGCGCACGCGCACGTGTGTGCATGTGTGCATGTGTGCATGTGTGCATGTGTGCATGTGTGCATGTGTGCATGTGTGCATGTGTGCATGTGTGCATGTGTGCATGTGTGCATGTGTGCATGTGTGCATGTGTGCATGTGTGCATGCAACTTCAACACGACTGTCACTCATACGGCCTTCCATCCGCGTACCAAACGATACGTTCAACTTCATGCTTCTATCATTTAATCTGACTACAAACGTAGTCCACATTCAACAGTATTTTTGAATCCACCCGTCTGTGACGACATGTACGATTACAGAGAGCCGACTTTGACAAGTGCATTCAACATCATCCATTCGTCTAAAAAATATTACATAATTTCATCAACAGGACTACAGTGGAACCCCTCATTTAAGACCGCCCCCCCCCAAATTGTGCATGTGTGCATGTGTGCATGTGTGCATGTGTGCATGTGTGCATGTGTGCATGTGTGCATGTGTGCATGTGTGCATGTGTGCATGTGTGCATGTGTGCATGTGCGCATGTGCGCATGTGCGCATGTGCGCATGTGCGCATGTGTGCATGTGTGCATGTGTGCATGTGTGCATGTGTGCATGTGCGCATGTGTGCATGTGCGCATGTGTGCATGTGCGCATGTGTGCATGTGTGCATGTGTGCATGTGTGCATGTGTGCATGTGTGCATGTGTGCATGTGTGCATGTGTGCATGTGTGCATGTGTGCATGTGTGCATGTGTGCATGTGTGCATGTGTGCATGTATGCATGTGTGCATGTATGCATGTGTGCATGTGTGCATGTGTGCATGTGTGCATGTGTGCATGTGTGCATGTGTGCATGTGTGCATGTGTGCATGTGTGCATGTATGCATGTGTGCATGTGTGCATGTGTGCATGTGCGCATGTGTGCATGTGTGCATGTGTGCATGTGTGCATGTGTGCATGTGTGCATGTGTGCATGTGTGCATGTGTGCATGTGTGCATGTGCGCATGTGTGCATGTGTGCATGTGCGCACGTGTGCTGGTATTACACTTTACACGTCCCATCATTATCCTGCTATAGGTATCTACGATCCGAGCATGGTACAGATGACCGGATATCGCAATAAGTTCAATCCTGCGGTCATCACTGACACAGACACTACGACGTGTGACCAGGTGACTACACCGGCATCCGATACAGATTTCATCCTCACAGTCGAGATACAAACCACCCTTGACAGTTTGACGGTGACAGCGGTACTGGATGAATGTCTCGACTTCCCGGCGACGATGGTCTACACGGAGGGTGACCAGTCCGCCTTGCTGCCCTATCACAACAACCCGTCGTTCTGCGACAACGCGCCCGGACACTGTGTCTTCAAGTGCGACTGTAGCGACACACGTTGTCGCAATGTGTTTCTTGTCATCCTCGCTGATCCCAAAAGGGCGCGCAAGTTGTGCGAAATATACATCACATAGACCTGTTCCGGTTCAATGGAGAAACTCAACGTTCCTTCCACTGGAGGGAGCACGCGGCTATCCGAAACAGTTGTGTGCCTCCACGGTGGACACTTTTAAAGCAAGACCGAGCGAACATTTTAATTCAGTGTAGTACTTCCAAACTTGACCCATCCCCACCCACGTTGGCGTAATGACCTTCGGGTTTTTGCCGATTATGACATAGGCATAAATGCAAAATAACAAATGACGAATAAATAAGAATGATGGCGCGTGCGTGCGTGCGTGCGTGCGTGCGCGTGTGTGTCCATTTGTCTGTATGTATAGGTGTGTATTGTAATGTAGTATTTTCCTTGTAATGTATTGGTGTAAATGCTTTAATTGATTATTATTCTGTGCACAGACAGAAAAACTTTGCACACATGGTTTCGTCACGCCGATAGGGATAACGATGTCAACGTGGTATTCAGAGGAAACTTTCCAATTCCATTTTTGCGATGTTTGCTGGCCTTGACATGTATCATCGTTACACAGTGATGTTAGTCGTTACAGTAGCATGGGGGGGCACCATGCTGGATTTGTATGCCGTTGTTTTTATGTATGTTGCATTTAAATGTGAATTAAAAGAAACAAATGTCATTAAGGAACATCATGTTTTGCCATGAAAAAACGGGACAACGACACGGATGACAGTTTAATGGTACACGGACCACGTATCTTACGGTCCAACCAAGGATTCTATAGCTATAATATCCTTGGTCCAACACTAAGCACGCTTGTCATTTCCATGCGATAGGTTATATTAGCATTTTCACTAATACACGGACGGACGGACGGACGGACGGACGGACGGACGGACGGACACGGACGGACGGACGGACGGACGGACGGACGGACGGACGGACGGACGGACGGACGGACGGACGGACGGACGGACGGACGGACGGACGGACGGACGGACGGACGGACGGACGGACGGACGGACGGACGGACGGACGGACGGACGGACGGACGGACGGACGGACGGACGGACGGGCGGGCGGGCGGGCGGGCGGGCGGGCGGGCGGGCGGGCGGGCGGGCGGGCGGGCGGGCGGGCGGGCTGGCGGGCGGGCGGGCGGGCGGGCGGGCGGGCGGGCGGGCGGGCGGGCGGGCGGGCGGGCGGGCGGGCGGGCGGCAGGCGGGCGGCGGGCGGGCGGCGGACGGACGGACGGACGGACGGACGGACGGACGGACGGACAGACGGACGGACGGACAGACGGACAGGACGGACGGACGGACGGACGGACGGACGGACGGACGGACGGACGGACGGACGGACGGACGGACGACGGACAGACGGACGACGACGGACGGACGGACGGAACGGACGGACGGACGGACGGACGAGACAGACGGGCGGACGGACGGACGAGACGGACGGACGACGGACGGACGGACGACAGACGGACGGACGGACGGACACGACGGACGGACGGACGGACGGACGGACGGACGGACGGACGGACGGACGGACGGACGGACGGACGGACGGACGGACGGACGGACGGACGGACGGACGGACGGACGGACGGACGGACGAGACAGACGGACGGACAGACGGACGACGGACGGACGAGACAGACAGACGACGACGGACAGACGAGACGACAGACGGACAGACAGACGGAGACAGACGGACGGACGGACGGACGGACAGAGACGACGGACACGGAGGACAGACGACGAGACGAGAGAACGGAAGGAAGGAAGGAAGGAAGGAAGGAAGGAAGGAAGGAAGGAAGGAAGGAAGGAAGGAAGGAAGGAAGGAAGGAAGGAAGGAAGGAAGGAAGGAAGGAAGGAAGGAAGGAAGGAAGGAAGGAAGGAAGGAAGGAAGGAAGGAGGAAGGAAGGAAGGAAGGAAGGAAGGAAGGAAGGAAGGACGGAAGGACAACGACGGACGGACGGACGGACGGACGGACGGACGGACGGACGGACGGACGGACGGACGGACGGACGGACGGACGGACGGACAGGACAGACAGACGACAGACGACAGACAGACAGACGGACAGACGGACAGACGACAGACAGACGACGGACAGACAGACAGACGACAGACGAAGACGACGACGACGCGACAGACAGACAGACGACAGACGGACAGACGAGACAGACAGACAGACGGACAGACAGACAGACAGACAGACAGACGAGACAGACAGACAGACAGACAGACAGACAGACAGACGAGACGGACGGACGGACGACGACAGACAGACAGACAGACAGACAGACAGACAGACAGACAGACAGACAGACAGACAGACAGACAGACAGACAGACAGACAGACAGACAGACAGACAGACAGACAGACAGACGGACAGACAGACAGACGGACAGACAGACAGACAGACAGACGGACGAGACGGACGAGACAGACGACGACAGACGAGACGGACGACGACAGACGGACAGACAGACAGACAGACAGACAGACGACGACAGGACAGACAGACGACGACAGACAGACAGACAGACGACAGACGACGACGACAGACGGACGGACAGACGGACAGACGGACGGACGGACGGACGGACGAGACGAGACGACGGACGGAGGGACGAGACAGACGACGGAGACGACGGACAACGGACGGACGGACGGACGGACGGACGGACGGACGGACGGACGGACGGACGGACGGACGGACGGACGGACGGACGGACGGACGGACGGACGGACGGACGGACGGACGGACGGACGGACGGACGGACGGACGGACGGACGGACGGATGTTGCCACGGACGGACGGAAGGACGGATGTTGCCATGAACAGGGTCGTTAGAAATTGGTTGTTAGTCAGAGATAAAATAGCCACACTGATGCACAGGCAAGGACTCTAACATGTATAGTTAAATCCAGAGAAGTGTTCAAAACGAATCAGGGAGATTAACAAGTTTAGATAATTAGGGCTATATAAACATATACTGAGAGACGTCAACATTAACACTGTACTGTAGCATAATGACACAGACAGTCAAACGTGTATAAAGCGTTGCAACAAAGTTACACAGATATAATTGGGGGAAACAAACTGAAGAAGCTCTATACAGTAGATGAATACAATAGAAAGGAATTGCGAGATGGGAAAGCGATATGCATTAGAACGAATTAGAAAATAAAGACAAATAAATGAAGAGATCGACATGGAGATATAGAGAACGCGAACGAGAGACTAATGGGGAAATGTAAAATAGTTATCGATAGAGGAAAATAGCTAGTATGATACGCTTTAATGTAGAATAAATATATAATAAATGGAGATAGAGTTGAGAAATAGAGTCAACTTGTGAGAGACAATGAGCAGCACTTAGGTAGATTTAAAATAGACAGATATAAACAAGTACATTACAGAAATTCAGAAATAGATTAATATTCAACATCAGAGAACTCGTGGGAAACAACAACACTAAATATGGACCTCTACACGCGCCATCCTCTCTGTCTACTACAGGAGAACAGCAGACTGTCACAACTAAGTTATAATCAATCAGTTAGTTATTATTTTTGTTTAGGTCTTTCTCATCCTATTCGACATTCATTTATATTCTAACTTCAACACGACTGTCACTCATACGGCCTTCCATCCGCATACCAAACGATACGTTCAACTTCATGCTTCTATCATTTAATCTGACTACAAACGTAGTCCACATTCAACAGTATTTTTGAATCCACCCGTCTGTGACGACATGTACGATTACAGAGAGCCGACTTTGACAAGTGCATTCAACATCATCCATTCGTCTAAAAAATATTACATAATTTCATCAACAGGAGTACAGTGGAACCCCTCATTTAAGACCGCCCCCCCCCCAAATCAGAATGGGGCGGTCTTAAAAGAGGGTGGTCTCTCGTGAGGGGTTTGCAACATACAACACTAGGGGGCGCTTACAACGACTAACGTCAACACTACGGGGCGCTTACAACCACTAAGTAGTAAAATACACCCCAAAAAATCAGAAAATAAAAAATGAGATAACATATTAACAACAACAACATGATTTATTCTGTTTATTTTATGTGTGACACGTTTCAGTATAAGTTTAATTTTGAATCGTTTTTTCTAAATAATATCTGATAAAAAAGTATCCTCATTTTGAATCGTTTTTAATTATATCTGATAAAAAGTAGTCTCATTTAATTTAATTAAAATTCAGTCTGAGGGGCTAAAAAGTGCTGCCACCTCACGGCGTCTGGGTAATCGCACCGCGGTCGCCATTTTGTTGTTCTTTCCAGCGCCGCAAAACGATCTTTTACTTTCTGATCTAATCATGAAAACGACCTCTTACAGCCGCGAACTTCCTTTCTAATAACTCATATTACATATACATACGCTAGGTCATAAAATTTAATCATTTAAATTGCTGTGAAGAATAAAATTCACAAATCAAAATCGTGCTAAACTAAAGTCGACATCGCCTGCGGCTGTTACGCTCAGGCCGTATAGATTACCGTAGCGTTACGTCGATATTTTATCGCGGTGTCGCTAAATCTGGAATCCGGTTTTATCCTAAACTAACCTAACACTTAGCTTAATTTCTAAAGTTTAATTATGCACAAGTTTCTAAACTTTAGTCATACACAATATGGATATTTAATCACGGAGTTACGCGTAGCCACGGGCGGTGACCATGTCCGCAATGATTTCTTGCCGGGGAGTTCTTGCGCGAGTTTATTTCTTGAATTTTATTTGTTTCAATAATGTAAGTGGTTTAATTTTGTAACATAGTGTATGTTTATAAATATATAAGATATGTGAAGAAAGTCTAGCGGCTGTTAGATGTCGTTTTCATAATTCGGTCAGAAAGTAAAAGATCGCCAAAATGAATGGTCGACATCAGGCGATTTATTGTTTTTATGGCATATGCGCGTCTGTGCGCATTAGTCATGCGTTTACTGAGAGTTCATTGCGATATGTGTCAGAAATGCTTGTTCATAAAGAGAGAAAACAGAACGACAGACCATCCACGTAAATGACAATAGCTAATACACTCGCCTCAATTGTCGTCATATTTCCACTAGAATTCATCTCACTATCGTCATATACCAATGCATACCAATGTCCCCGCTTGTCTATCCAACCACAACAAAACATGGTTTATGGATACGGTCGAGATAGAAAGAGAAACACCTTAATATGTGTTAGACAAAATAAAGGTAACCATTAGAAGAAATATATATATATATATAATATATATATATATATATATATATATATATATATATATATATATATATATATATATATATATAAATAATATATATATATATATATATATATATATATATATATATATATATATATAGAATAGATATATTGAAAGAGACCAAGAGTACCTCAGCAATAGATATGGAAGGATAGGCTAAGTTACACAGTGAACTACAAAACAAACCACAGAGAAAACCCTGGGAAACGGGGCGAAACACGTAGTAGGAGAGATACGCAAATAGACACAGAGCCGGAAGATAGAAATTCAGAATAATTGGAAAAAAGCATAAACATTACAAATCAGAGAGCGGAACACGAAAACAAAACATTCAACTATATGTACCCATTACTTCGAATACAACATACCTCACAACTGATAACCGTATATAAATGTCTCCTACCTGTACATTCATCAGCATCGACATACCTTAAACTTGACAATAAACAAATAAATCACACCAACGATAATCACCCCCGTAGATTTTACATATTCACCTCCATCATTATATGATTCCAACTACAACTTCTGACATAGCCGACTATCACAAAGCCATTCTGCTTCAAACAGCTGTCTCTCCAACATAAACCACAACCATATACAGATGGCACAAACTTTGCCAATTGTCTGTCCAAGTAACGACCGCAACTAATAAGACTGATGGTGCACAGCCAAAGCTTCTGGGGTTCCACATCATTTTGGTGCTATGCTGATATCTGATATATGACATTGGAAACCTCAGTCGTTCTGAAGAACAATTGAAGTTGTTTACATTTGGTTTTTCGATTACTCCAACTATTCGCCTCAATTGTTATCCGATCTTTTTCACACCAAGGAACATTTTTACAGAAGACGAGATGGACCAAAACTTTCGACAGGCTCGCACCGCTGGCACAAAATCTTAATTAAAGAGGCTTGTCAGGGCAATGTATGAAATGTCGTTCAGTTAATTTCGGAAGGTACATTATAAAAACATATTTGTGGTAACGACGCGACAAACTTTGAGAACCACTGGGTTTGTGGTAATTAATGGGTGTCGAATAAAATATGGATTAGGATTATGTGTTCGTGTTCAAAGTTATGATTCGATTTATGTTACCAACTAAATCCAGCGATGCGATTGATGTTGTCGTAGCTCAACATTATGTATTATGTATGACAATGTTTAGTTTCGATTTAACATGACTCGTTTGTGGATGAGAAATAATGGAAAATGATAACTACAGGCTTTATTACTGAATTACATTAGGTTAGGCCTACTAAGTTGCCGTTTATTATACATATAATTACATCATGAGTTAACGTTTGAAATAAGTTTCCTACACTTGCAGTTCACTACGATGTGCCAATTAACATTCGATCATTATTTACACTACGATGCATCCGAATATCGCACCTCTAAACTTGTTGACAAATAATGTTTTGTTAAAGGGAATCCATAGCGAA
This sequence comes from Ridgeia piscesae, assembly GCA_025642075.2. Taxonomy (NCBI): domain Eukaryota; kingdom Metazoa; phylum Annelida; class Polychaeta; order Sabellida; family Siboglinidae; genus Ridgeia; species Ridgeia piscesae. The sequence continues at coordinate 66,372 of JAODUO010000376.1, forward strand.
TATTCTCTAACCATGAAATAATCTATAATAAGTGATATGTATAATAATGAATTGTATATCTTTATATCTTATATATATATATATATATATATATATATATATATATATATATATATATATATATATATATATATATATATATATAATTGCATCGCCCAGCAGTTACATCTACATCAATAATATTATACTTCTTATTATCGCGTTAATATATTTATCATAAGAAACTGTATAAATTACATCTAACATCACAGGAACAAAACGACCCAAGTCTCCTCTGTTGCCGGAAGATGTCATACTTCTCAGTATGAGCGACAACTGTTTTACTGTCAAACATTACGACAATGGTATATTAGCTAATATGCACTCTGAAGCAACCCACCAACGGTCATATAAGTGCAAACCATATATGACCTTTCGTCTCCTTGTATATTCCAAGATATACAATTTCTTATTAAATTAATCCAAACGGCGGTATTTCCAGTACCACAGCTAATGAAAGTGGTGCATTCCCTTTAACGTGTACGGTTAGGACTGTGCCGAAAATGGCGACACGAGCCAGCTGGTGCCGGTGACACCCCTGCCTAAGAGCAGATAATACGGCCTCTCGCCATTGTACACTCTGTAATGTCCGCTAGGCAGTTGCCATCTATCTTCCTCGCTGTTTCCTCGTCATCTTCACCAGGGCCAACTTACTTAATTCCGAATTCACGTTCACGCATCGTCGTTCCACATGTTTCTTCTTTCCGTTCTCTGCTCTCCAGGTACTCTCCCAATCCATCGTCCCTCTCCACACCGCCATTCGCTCTCTCCCATACAGCACTCTCCGCACATTCCCATATGTCCATTCCTCTTCCGTCAATCACAGTATGTTGCCTTTCTATCACAATTTGTAGCTGGCGAGCCCTTGCATGGCCGTTCAGCTTGGTTGTTCTTGCGTAATCCAGGCCTCTTCTCGTGGATGTTTCGGTAAGGAATGTGCTGCACCTGCACCTATTGTGCATGGACACTTGAAACAAATGACAGTGACGACGCTGTGTCAGGTAGCTATCGCCTTTACATCTCCCCATAACTTGTTCTCTTTTATGTGCGACTTTGATTGTCATGTCTGCAGATTGCTGTATTGGTCTAGCCACGCCAGTCAACCAGTCGCCGCTCTAGTGTACTTGCTCAGCTTCCAATGTTTATATAACCAAGGTGTTTGCGGCGATCGCCAGGCGGCAGTGTTATTCGAGACATCGATGCACCACAGAGTCCGGCGCGCACATAAATAATGTGGAACTGAAACAACACAGCGTCACGTGGTACCTTTCACAATGACCTTGACATGTCCGTAGACTGACATGATTACGTCGACCCGTTTCTCAAGGAGAACACGTTCAAATAATGACATGGTCATAATTATAGTCATAGCAGAGAGTGCCGAATGCAGCCTTCAAATCGAGACACACGTGTGTACGGCGCACACTACACCCCCCACCCCCACGGTGTCGTCCACGGTTTGGCGTTATACGAATATGTGCCTGCCTTCTTCCCTTTCTGAACGCTTTTTGGCTATCAGAAATGCGTCTGTCAAGGGTCATCTTTAGCATCCAAAGACTAATGATGAAAGGCGTCTTGTAGACGTCGGTGCGCAAACAGATGGCCTGACAGTTGGAGATGTCGTTTTCAGGCCCTTCCTTGTACATCCATATCGTTTTTTATTATTACGCAATCTCTTTAATATGTTACAAGACGCGCTAATTTATTTCATTTGCAGCTTCCATGGCCTGCAGGTTAGTTCTTCAATGTAATGTGTTAATCGCTAGGTACCTTTTTAGACTGTCTTTCTCCGACAGCCACGCGAGCTTGTGAATTTGTTAATTTTTACATTACATTCAACAGTAAATATCTCTCGATATCACCGGTCACTCGTATATCTTCACTGGTGTTTTGTGAGCCAGGTTACTTTTCTCACGTTGGTGAGTTCCATCTCACCCATTCTCCTTTCTTTGTACTTCTCTCATATATGTCTATAATTATCTGTTTTCCTCTTTCTCTTCTCCTCCTCCCCCTCCTCTCTCTGTGTCTCACCCTCTCCCATTATTTAGTATGTGTCACGTGTCTATGTCACTGTTGCGTTGGTGTTATGGGTATAATTTTATGTTTGTGGGGAAAGATTCTGAACACGTTTGGCAACTCAGTGCCTCGTCGTTGTTGAATGTTCTACGGTCGCATTGGTTTGATGCCTACTTCGCCGTATATTCTTGTTGTTTGAGTCTGAGCTTGTCTTTCGAATGAAAGCGTTGTTTTCGTCGGGTGTACTTTGGGTTGAGGCCGGGGGACCACATACCATGGAGGCAGTCTTCTTCATTATATGTCCAAAAATGTACAACTTACGATGATGATCAAGACGCCCAACGCAGACCTCCCATGCAGGGTGGTTGTAGAAGTTTCAGCGGTATTTATGGCGTGTACAAACACTGAAGACATTAAATACGTGCCGCTATATCCACAAGTATCACTACATTTTTCGTTGGTGAAGTCGCTTATTTAATTGGTTTGAAAGCCAAGAAATAGCAATATATGTTAGATCAGTAGTCTTTGGTCTATATCGTTCTCCACAACGAAGAGCAAACAAAGCTGTGTATGGTGCATTACGACACAGCTCATCCTGACGAAAGAGTTCCGACAACGTCCAACAATCACTTAATTGTTCACGTCATGAAAATCGTTTATCAGTGGCAGTCGGTGACATCAAGGTTGCCTGTAGCAGGTTGTTGTTGTTATAGGTCAATTAAAACACAAACATAACGGAAAAGTTGTGTTATTTCATGTCGGATATGCATGTAGTCACGACAATAAAACAACACGTTTTCTATTTTAGGCATGCACGTGTCTTCAAGTAGGTTCACGTGTGTCGTTCACTTGGTAATTACAAATGCCAAACGCTATGACAAGATGACTTGGCTTCAATGCAATTGTATTGAGCAAAGTGTCAGTATGTAAAATGAAATGTATCTATACAAATATAAAGTCACGGTGTGTACCAATTTATGGTGTAAAGTGCTGGAACTCGATCACTATCAGCCTATATCACCATGATGCCAACCTTTCCACCTACAAACTTCTGTAGGTGGAAAATCTTTGATTGGCGCATGCCGATGATTGTCGGAGACCAGTCGGTCGGATACGATACCCGATGGACAGCAGCGTGTAAGAAAGTTTCAGTGTTTGTGCATGACGTCCTTACGCTCGAAGTGCCAGCATTCTACCATAAAACTTGACAATCTACAGCATTACAGCAACATATCCGGAGTTTCTTCTGACACTTATACGTACTATACGTGTAGGCCCTTCGAACGTTGTTCTCGCAGCGAAAGAATCATATCGAACGAATACCAGTAACCGAAAGTATTGTCTCACATTAGACAACAAGAACCTGTTACGTGACTATGTCCAAGACATGCTGCCATCTAGCGAATGGTAGCGCAACTATAAAATATAGTTGTCGGTTGGAGATGACGCGTCAAAAGCACATGGTTGACTGCTAGAGACGCTTGGTAGTAAATAATAATTATAGTTCAAAAAGTGTTCACCTATAAGTATATACACAAGACAATTAGTTAGGTTATCTTATCTTATTAAGATGTGTGTCATTATTGTCTGAGTTTGTCCAACTACAACGGAAACAATTAAGTGCTTTGACTTTTTGGTGTCACCCTAATTAATTAAATATGTTTTACACGTTCTTTACACTGAAAACCCCCCAAAACAAATTAATCAATCAATAGCCGGATTTCCAACGTCCAGGGAGGGCCCAGTCCAGTATCAGTAGACAGGTATACACACATATAAAACAAACTAGGGGCCTATACATATTACATGCCTGCCCAGCGTATCAATCATTTGGGATTCCATCCCCTCGTCCTCTCCCTTCATCTTCCCCTCTTCATCTCCCTCCTTTATTCTTCCTCCGTCCCACCCTTTCAGCGTATGTTGGACTGTTAACTATAAGTAACTGTATATAGTGTTTTAAATAAACTAACACAAAGAACGGTCAATGCCATGAAAGATAAAGAAATCGGTCATGGGCAACAGCTTTTTTGAGTTGCATGTTTTGAATAGTCATGCATCCACAAGAACACAAGCTTTTATTTGGATGCCTTTCAACATACATACGACTTACATAGGTCAATATCATTTGTTTCGTTTCGGCTGGTCAAGACTATTCATAATAACGAATCGACTACGTGACTGGACTCCAGCTGTATTTTATGTGTACGCTATTAACGCATTTTTTTAACACAATCTCGCAACCATTTCAGAGATTGAACATGCATGCACAAGAGGGCAGCACTTTCGCTAGTGTGCCCCACAGAATGACAGGCGCGATGCGTTCACTCGCCAGCCAACGAGCGAGGGAAGCTTCTGTTTCCGAAGAGTTGCAGACACAACAATAGGCCTCATTCAGACGCAAGGGGCCCGTGAAGTGAGCACCGATACGATCGAAGAAGGGCGGTACTGCGCCGATAGCTCGCCCGTAATGTATTCACCAACAAATTTGTTCGCTGTTTGTTGCAATATCGTCCGGGTCGAGTGAGCGGCGCGCCTCCCCGTTCACAAACTCCACTTTGTGCCGCCCGGAGCAACAAGGTCCGACACGCCAAGACTAGGTCAGCTGTCTAATTTTAGGCGGCGTCTGAGGCGCGCTTACACTCCCGTCAACAAGCCCGCGGCCCGGATACAGGCATTCGTTGTGTTGGCACATGGTCGAACCGCGTTCGCAGTGTTAGCGGATTAAGCCTCGTAGATACTTTCTAGCGTCCGCCGTGCCTTAATAGGATTATTACGATTCGCACTGTTTAACGAGAGGCGGCAAACTACTCAGAGCTAAAGACGTTACGTCGACTGGAATGTCTGCAAGTGTTGATCGGGTCGGGTGATAACCGGCTGATGGGACGAACACATCGACCAGCCCCGCTAATTCGCTGCAACGGTGAGTAACACGCTTTCTTACCCCCGTCGCCGTCGGTTAGTAGGATTACTCGGCCTGATTCCGTGTGCGATATCATGTTGTTACGTTGTGTGAACTTGGCCCTGGTTGGATCAAACACCGGGGCAGGCCAGACGGTGATGATAAGCCGGTAAGCCGTCTCAGTTGTAAGTCTAACAATAACAACTTAATTAAACGGTAATTAACTTGATTTGAGTAGCATAATTATCCACGCGTTGTCTGGTGCTGAGTGGACCGAATTCCGGTTGTTCTATGGCCAATAAACTTGAGGATATCTTAAGTACATTTTCTGTATTTTATACAATAAATTTACAAAACTGTCCAGCTTTTTTCTTATGTTTTGATTATTGAACGAAATTGGGTTCCATGAAATTGAGGTAGGTCTAAATACCAAAGATAAAGTCCAGAGAATTACCAATAAATTTTACTCAGTCTTGATTTAAATTTATTAAATTCTAAAAATCAATGACTCATTAATTACGTAAATTTGAGAAGGTTTATTTATAAGTCAAATTTTTTGCAATGTGTAAAAGTTAGGCTGAGGCTGAGTGCAATTTCACCTTTTATGCATCTAGACTAATGCAAAGAATCACTCCCGCACCCCATCAGTTGGAGGGGTTGAGTCAGCTAGGGCGGGTAAGAGTTGTCAACCATTCATTTGGATGGGTAAGAAATTGAGGTCTCTATAGAGTCTAGGTTCTGTCACTGCAGTATCATGGCAAAGTGTTACATTTTTGTTGTGCAACCATAGCTTTATGCAGAGATCCGTCCACTGGTCATTTGGACTGGTGAAACCCAATGTGGACGGGTAGAAATATCGGTGGACAGGTAAAAAAATAAATAGCAAAAAAGGTCTTTCAGCAAAATCATACCTGTTGTTAGTTATACCTTAAAAGTTTTTATTTCAGGTAATCAAACACCTCGCAAGTGGCTTGTATGTATAATTGTATATGAGAACTTTAAAAACATTGTGTGTCCACAAAAAAACATGTGATTGGCAAATACGTTATCCTGCATAAAGTCCAGTGTTACTGTTGTATGTAAATGGTTTGCATAGTTATATAATGACTGGCAAAATATGGTTATTCTGCATCAGGGCATCAGACTTATTTGTTGAATTTACTGCATGCATGTTTTCGTTTCTGTTATGAATGAACTCCTGTATTATAGTATATCTGATAGAAGTAAATAGTACATTCATGAACATTTCACTCTCAATTAAATTTCACATGAACACATGTTGACTTGTTTCGGAAGTGAGAATGTGAATGTGATACTAGTTCATACATGCACAGTACACTACAGACAAAACACACAGTACAGTGTATAACCTCAGTTGCTAAGGACTTGTTCCATTGACTTTGTCAGAACCAGTGAAAGCTTGGCCTCCCAAGGATTACTGAAGAACTCTGTGATACATTCATTGGACAGTCTGCCTGCCATAGTTGTCAGAGTACTTGTTAGTCATGCCTGAGACAGACGGGCACTGTCAACACTAAGGCACAGGACAAGTACATTGCTGTTTTATAATAAACTGGCTGAGTCGCCCAGTGACTTGTGCAAGGGTAGTCACCTGACTGAACTTAAATGTTTGAAAATTGTGGTACATTGTTTCAGTGTGTTCATATAGAGCCAGAGTTCAAGGGCAAGCCATAACAAAATGCTAGTGTGTGGTATACATAGTTTTTGCAAGGTTTAGCTTTAGTGAGTTTGAAATGTTAATAACTATTGAATTGTATTCATACATCCAGTCATCCACTGACATAGTTGTAGATGGCGTACTTATTTATTATCACAATGATATAGAAAATGTGAAATTCTGCGATGTTTAAACATTGAACCCCAAGTTCTCCAACACCCTTCAAGGCTTCAAGAATATACTGCTAAAAAGTGATATTTCATTATATTGCAGTTTGTAATGTCATTGTGTACTATTTAAAGTAATAAATATGTAAAAAAATAAGTGTGACAAAGAAATACAATTAATTGTACATTGAGTGTCCCTGACTTGCAGTTTATAAAATCAATGTGGGCTAAGATAATAAATAAGTGAATACAATAAAGATGCTAAATAAATTATTGTACATAAAATTTCACTGTCCTGCAGTGGAAATTTTTTTAAAGTCAAAACCTATAGAGCATCCCATAATACTTGTGCAAACCCTGATGGAAATGTGGGTAGACATGCAGAGAAAGAACGACCTGCTACAGCCTCTGAGACATTACTGCCCTTGGGTGCCAAATTGATAGTACAGGGTGACAAATCAGTCAAAAGTAATAATTGTGTAACTGCAGAAAAATAGTATTTAGGTGGTAAATAAAAACATACAAAAACCACTACCTGTCAGTCGGGGCTGGAACTGGTTTGAACTTTGACGTGCTACGCACAGCAAGTGTCAAAATACAGTCATATTGCAAAATTCCACCGTCATTTAAAAACACATTTTCGACTTTGTCTAGATAGATGTTAGCTCCACGACATGTCAATTAATCTGTTGACCACTGGAATGTGTATTGACTTTGAGATTGATCAACCCTTTTATATGGACACACCTCTGACTGTGGGGCTCTGAGCTTTGTTTTCAATGACGAAGGAGCAACATAGATAATTGTACATATTTTATGATTTAGCATTTGCCGGGTAACCTTTCTACGAGATCGCCCAATACTGATCATTTTTAATAATCAGGCACTGCTTATGTCGAGTGAATCAGAACCAACTATCTTATGTCCTGATAGACAAATGAATTCCAGTAAGATATACACCCTACCCTGCCCCATCACAGATAACCCTTCCTGGTCAGCAGGACTGGCTCCTTTCATTGGAATCAGTTTCCCTGACAACCAGAACTCTGACTGTCAGATAAGGTCCACTCCATATGACAGAGAGGAGGTGTGGATTTGTATTGTATGGTGTGGATTGCCCCATAGTGTTTGAGTAGGTCAGGTAATAGTCTAGTAGATACAGTTATGATCAACCTTAATGCACATGTCCTGAATAAATGCTTTAAAACACTCTATTTTATATTGAACATTCAGGTCAGATAGCACATTCATGAATAAAAGCAATTAAATAATGCTACAAAGCAACACACTGTTCAGCACAATAACGAGGAAATGTTCCTCCTTGTACATAATCATTTTATGTTCCTGCCTGTTCCTTCATTTTGCAAAACAATTACAGGTTTCTGTGCCCACTTGTCCTCCCATCTGCTGTCTCCTCTCCCATCGTCTGGGTCCTTCCAGAGCTGTACGTTTCTGAACATAGCTTTATGCAGAGACAAGTCACCAGTCATTCGGACAGGTAAAACCTGTTGTGGATGGGAGATATCAGGGGACGGGTGGGTGGTGGGTAGGTGCGTAAAACATGAAGGAGCAAAAAGTCTTCCAAAAACATAGATATTGTCTGTTATTAATGGGTGACACGTGTGTGTTTGTACTTTATTCTACCTAGGTCAAAAAGCACTTTTCAACACACATGCTTGTATGTTTATTTGAGTTAACATTTGATCTTGCATAAGGCTCCGGTTTCACCATCTATGACCCTGTCTTTCCCATCTTCCATATACCATCCATCTCCTGTCTGTATCCCTATCTAGAACGTAACGGACGAAACCCAAACTGATGTCATCATCGGACACAATGGACAGCAAAGAAGAAATAGTATCCCTATTTGTACATCACACCACCCATTTCCATCCCTGTTCCCACCATCCATTTCCCTCTCTGTCCCATCCATCATCTGTGTCCCATTCATCGCACCTTCCATTTCCCTATATCCCTCCATGTCCCACAGTCCAAGTCTGCGCACCCATTCCTACTTCCCTGTCTGTGGCAGTCCTGCCACTCTCTGTCCCTCCCTCCCTATCCAGCTGCCTGCTCCAGTAGTTGAGCCAGTGTGACTGTGTGAGCCTGTGAGATGTCCTGACATTGGTGTCAACCAGTAGTGTACCCTGGGTCAGCTGACTTATCTCAGACCTGTCACCTCAATTACTGCACTGACATCACCAGTGAAACCTGACCTGGACCTGTCACTAACAACATGTAATGTGACAGAGTTCTACTTCTTAAGTTGCAGGAATGTGGCAATTTAGCAGATTTAAAGGTACAATGTGCATTTCCGGATTTGTTAATATAACACATTAAAATAGATGCAGTATAAGCAGAAAGTGTAGTTGTTTTCTGCAAAGACAGCCTAGACTTGTGGTAGATAAATACGAACAGAGTCAACAGACGGCAAATATTTGAGAATCAAGTTGCAAAAAAGTTGTTCAGGTTACTTGTACCGGTTGTACATAGACTGGGAATCATCCTCACAAGTTATGTCTGTTTCCCATGCAAACTAGACCTGGTAGACCCTTTACAAGAAGTGAATGCTTTAGCCGAGTCAAACTAATTTATTGACTTCACCGGAATTCCAGTAAGGACGAGACTATTCCCAGAGCAGCTTTGCGAATAAGGTCACATTCGCCACTATTCGCAGAGCAGTGACGTCACTGCTCTGCGAATTTGCGAAAGACTTGCGGTAGTTTGAGAGTAGGTAAGAAAGAGTTGTGATGCGTGCATGTTGTTATAATAATAATAATAATAATAATAATAATATACTTTTTAGACATTAAAATCTAAAGTAAAACTCTGTTCAGTAGTGTTGATAATAGTAGCTAAAAATAATAAGAAAGAACTACATAATACAAAATTACAATTAAAACGTATAGCTAAATCATCGTTGTACGGAATTGAACTAGAGAAAATGAAATTAAATCAAGAGTGGCATTGTTGAAATTTATATTATGCATTAATGTAGCCAACAAATATAAATATGTATGTATATAAAATACACTATAAATGAGCAATTACAATACATATATATATGTATATAGTAATTTAATTATTTATTCATTAATATTTTTCTATTTACATGTATTAATTTATGATTTATTACAATTGACACTAATACTGTATTGCTGTAGTCATTTATTATTAATTAACTAATATATATATATATATATATATATATATATATATATATATAGTGTAAATTAATAAGAAGTCAGTATTGCTAATTTACAGGGTACTTATATATATATATATATATATATATATATATATATATATATATATATATATATAGCCATTTAATAATAAATGACTACAACAATACAGTATGGTGTCAATTGTAATAAATAATAAATTAATACATGTAAATAGAGATAAATAATGAATAAATAATTAAATTATTATGCTAGCTGATCTAGTTAAAAATGTAAGAGTGAAAAGTCATAGTTACTATGAATCTATCTGTTGACTGAGATATTTGTTATTAATTAAATTATATTATATATATATATATATATATTATAATATAATATATATATATGAATGCATGCATACAAACATACGTACGTATGTACCTACACGCACGCGCGCACGCGCGCGCGGGCGCACACACACACACACACACACACACACACACACACACACACACACACACACACACACACACACATAGCAGTGACGTCATTGCTCTGCGAATTAGGGAAACAGTTGCGGTATTTGCAGAGAACCTTTGACTAGTTGCTATGCATGTTGTTAAAATAATAATAAACTTTATATAGAGTAAATCTCTGTTCAGTATTGTTGACTGTAGTAGTTAAAAGTTATAAGAAATAAATATAATAAAAATACAGGTAAAACATATGAATCATTGATTTAGTTTTATCTCCTGTATTTAAGTTCCATAGAAGAATGGTGGCAGTGTTGTAATTTATATTATTTATCAATGCAGTCAGGAAATAGAATTTATAAAGTACGAGTATAGAAATTTAAAAAGAAAAGAAAAAAGGTGGAACGCCAACCACTAGACTACCCACGCACTTACAATATTATTCGTGCCGCTCGCCTCATCATTGTTAGGACAGAATAGTATTTAGAAAACACTTCTATGAACACACATAAACTGTATTTAGTAAGCAGCTAATAAAACCTACGCGCTGAGGTTTAATTATCCAATGAACACCCTTTCCTACCAGCTCTGCGAATAATAGCGACTATGTTTTCTTAATTCGCAGAGCAGTGACATCACTGTTCTGTGAATAGTGGTGAGTGTGACCTTATTCGCAGAGCTGCTCTGTGATTAGCCAGTCCATTCCAGTAAAACAACCTGTCCACTAAATCGCATAAACAAATATTTGCTTCTGCATCAACCACACGCTTTGTGGATGATTTTATTGATTGAGATTAAAAGAGGAGTTTTGTAAAGGGATCTGCCAGGGGTACTGATGGCTGGTACCGTCCTATTATTTGACCTCAAAAATTTAATCAAAAACTTGTCGGTGTGAAATATCCATTGCAAGTGGTTTATTTTAACATGATTAGACCCGCACTCCCCCGCTTGTACACCCTGGGGCGTAGTGAATAGTTCAAGCCCAAAGAATCTTTTTCGCCAATTAAGATCTCCAGAAGTTGTAGACCTAGGCACCATCTGGTGGCAGTTGCAGAGAATGCAGTCGTCCGCGAGGCATGCTGTTGCCATGGTTACTCGCACTCTGTTTTCTGGCACAGTTCTTTAACTGAGTCTAATTGTAAGGGATCCTGTGAGACCAGTGGGACTACACACAGCACTGACAGTTTGAGGGAGACAAACCTAGAGGGGGCAAGACAGTCCAACCCCTCTTGTTGAAGGCTTAGCTAGGTGTCTATTTATACAAGCAACAGGGAGAATTCTTGAAGTGTCCATCACTCCATGTAAAACATAAATGTGATTTGATAATAAAATGTAGTATTTAAAATATACTTGAATACAAGTAAAACACCTTGGAGAAAGACACTTTAGAAGTAACAAAATATGTGTAATGTATTTGAAGAATATTTGTAGATTTTTTTATTTATGTACAAATCATGATATAAACATTTAATTAAGATTTATTTATTAAAAATAGTACCAGTATATCAAAATTGCATTTACAAAAGACGATTTTTTTTTAATTAATAGATTGAATTATGTTGTAATGTTGCTGTCATGTGTAGACTGCTGTTTTTAATATTGTTTATATATATATATATAATTTGAAGAATTGTTCATTTATCAGTAACTGATCCGTTTTATGCATACATTTTCAGAATATATACATATGTCATGAAGACATGACAAAAGATCTTGACATCTTTATCAATCTGATCATTCACCAGAGAACTGAGCTGGTTTTAAATTCTAAATTCTGCAAATTTATCTTGCAAGTGAGGAAATGTCGCTTGTCTCAACCAATGTTCGATGACTTTGTGAAAATTACAAGTTACACATTAGCTAATATTATTTAATTTGTTACTAAATATCTTTTCAAATAAAATGTATTAATACTTGTTTCTAAAGTTCTAAAAAATTAATAATCTTTTTGAGAAACTACTTTAGATGTGTCCTACAACAGTGAGAGAGAGGAGAGAGAGACAGAGAGAGACAGAGAGAGAGACACACACAGAGAGACACACACAGAGAGACACACACAGAGAGACACACACAGAGAGACACACACAGAGAGACACACACACAGAGACACAGAGAGAGAGAGAGAGAGAGAGAGAGAGAGAGAGAGAGAGAGAGAGAGAGAGAGAGAGAGAGAGAGAGAGAGAGAGAGAGAGAGAGAGAGAGAGAGAGAGAGAGAGAGAGAGAGAGAGAGAGAGAGAGAGAGAGAGAGAGAGAGAGAGAGAGAGAGAGAGAGAGAGAGAGAGAGAGAGAGAGAGAGAGAGAGAGAGAGAGAGAGAGAGAGAGAGAGAGAGAGAGAGAGAGAGAGAGAGAGAGAGAGAGAGAGAGAGAGAGAGAGAGAGAGAGAGAGAGAGAGAGAGAGAGAGAGAGAGAGAGAAGAGAGAGAGAAGAGAACGACAACACAAGCAGGTTTAAGAAATTGAGGAATTGCAATCTGTCTGATTGCTGGCGAACTGTGTTATAAATTTTATATCTAGAATATCTTCAAATTAGAAGGCTATGTTGCTTGGATTATTACCGACTGTAGATGTGTGCATGTCCTTTGACCACTTGCACGAGACACATGGACATGTACTTATTTAGAATGCACACATTTTATATTATTTTATTATATTTAAAACTAGAAACTCATAGCTTTGTTTTAAGGTAGGAAAATACCCAGTTCCCATTATTTTTTTATTTATAGTTGTGACTAATTTATTTCATCACACCTGTTTAAAAAAAACTGCGTTAGTACTTTAGGCTATCTCGATGATTTAATTGTTCAGATAAGACTATTTTTACCATTTATTGAATGCAACCATCTGTCATAGTAACTTGTCATTGTCAGTTTCGTCACTCTGTGCTGATGCTGGCAGTTATCTGTGTGTGTGGAGTGACAAAGCCAGGCACTCTGTCAGACAGGTTAGTACTGGGGTAGTTAGCATGCTTGGATCTATTTCACTGAGTTTTTGTGTGGGGAATGAATTTTATACATTTTAAGGAGTACAATTTAATGTTCAGCATTCTCAAGTACCCTGATCTAAATAACTACTCAGTACTTCACAGAGTCTCAGACTTTATAGTTTATTTGGAAATTAGTAATATGCTGTTGAACTATTTAAGTGAACAAAATAGCATTAAAGTAGTAAATGTATGTTATCATGATGAAATGAAAAGCAGGCAAAGTTCATATGCACCAATTTTTATAGCCGGTTTTATGATCATAATTTATGCATATTTATTGTTTTGTATGTCAGTATTATACAAGATAATTTTTTGTTTTTTTAAATTTGTTTAAAATTGGAAGTACTGAGCTAAATACTGGACACATAGTAACTTACTTTTTTACTTTAGTTTAAGTCACAAATATTTCGTAAATTGTTAAATCATCAGTATTCTGATGTGGATATGTGATACTTTATATTATATTTTGGTTCAATTTAATAAAAATAGTGACTTGGTTTATGAATTCATGTACAGTAGTTATAAATTAATAAAAATAGTAAAAATTACATTATATGTCTGGTATATAATATATATACCAGGTATATAAAATTATAATGTAGTTTTACTACTTAAATAAATTAATAACTACTTCAACCAAAATAAATTAAGTCATATATATATATATATATATATATATATAATATATATCCAACCATGTATATATATATATATATATAAACATATATATAATTTCTATATTTATATAATACATATGTATATATAAGGGGGCTATAAATTACGCCTCTGCACTGGCGTTGACCTACTTGGTGCAAGTTGCAGCAACTGTGAAAATACTGAGCGTTAAATCACACACCTTGTACACAATGTGGCACTTCCGATTTAAACTTTACACCCCTGCCAGGGTGACACTGCCATGCACCCCTGCCTCTAGTGCAAGTCTCCACCAACTGAGATCAGCAGGTTTATGTTCTACAGGTCATTTCCTGTACTATCTATGGGCCAGTGATGTGGTCAGTGACTGGTCCAGGGGGTAGTAAAATGGGGATAAAAGTGTGCGTTGCTTTACTCTTCCAGTGAAGTGTGCAGGGGTGAAATGTGGGATTCCACCTTCAAAGGGGGGAAAAGATTGAAGTTTTTTTGTCGACTTCATCAGCGTCACCTTTTTGTTGTAATTATAAAAATTTATAAAAACAGTGTCTAACTAAGTTGATCTTATATCAATGATAAAAAAATTAATTTTCAGTCACTCATGAAAGTTTTAAAATATGTTATAAATGAGTACCAGTAGGTACAAGTTGAGAATGAAACATGTCTGTGTCAGAATGTAAGTTTTGAGACTGGGTATAATATACAGACTAACAATTCCTTCACTTTGAAGATGAAGTATCAATGCTTGTAATTCAATCATCAACAAATCAAATTAATTTTATCAATATAATTTATTATGAGAAACACTTTTGCAATGTCTGTTAATACTAAATGTTAACAATTTTTGTGTATTAAGACATTCAGGAATAAAATATTAGTTAAGATACCTGGAACATTTAAAAATCCTAAGCACAGGTTAGCCATTTGCCAGTTGATTAAGAATTGATTAATCAAAATTGAAAACTCATTTCCAAACATTTGCTGAGAAAGAAATAAGTTAATTTAAAAAAAAATGCTTACCTAGCCCATTGGTTAAATACGATATATGTTAGTGACATGTGCCCAGAAGTTGCTGTGTCAATTACCCTGCAAAAACGATTATTAAACATTCTTTTTAACACCTACAACATCGCTTGTTTTTGTCCTATCTTGACGGTGCTTTCCTCTGAAAAAGACTGCCGCTGCGATCACTTCTGAAAGATGTTCCCCGCTGACAAACGCTTGCTGGCACCCACTGTGCCTTATGCTGCGTCAGTCGAAGCGTGGCAGGTCGTCTTTTTACCAATGCCCCATCTTGAATCGCTCTCATTTCTCAGAGCAGCAGATCCCGATCTGTCAAGTCTAGTGAGTACGTACTGGGCTACACACACACTTTGATGTTTAAGCCTCACATGTATATGTTGTGAACTTATCAAGTTTTCACGATGACACGCACAGGCAGCCTAGACAACAAGGGACACTGGCGTAGCAAAATTTATCTTGCTTGCCAGCAGACTATCTTCTTTGTAAATTTACGCAGCTGACGAGAATTGGTTAAGCAAGACTTACTCTACACTGGACAGTGGTGCATTGTTATACACATTCGTATAGCCCCAGTGTACCCTATGTAGATGAATAAATAATAATTAATAATACTTAGTTAATTACTAATAATTAATCATACTTAGTTACTCTGCTACATTTTTCTGATATCTCTAGAACCCTTAGATCATCCAACAACTTTTTAATCCTAAAACTAAGCTGAATATTGGCGAACATGCTTTCTCTGTGGCTGTGCCAACAATTTGGAATCAACTCTTCTGAAACTATAGACCCCTTTCATACAAAACTTAAAACATATTTGTTTGAAATTACTTTTCCACCATAATTGTTTTGCCGGTGTCAGATAGTATATTGACCCGCATAGAAAAGTGACCCGGGGGTCAAAATACTATAATAGAAAATTGACCCCCCTATGGAAAAATGACCCACCCCTTGTTTCTTTATGGATCTTAATTTTTTTATGTATTTAAGTAGTAATCACATTGAGAGTAATGTGTTGTTGATGTTTATGCAACATTGCACTTTGATTGATAGATTAATAATATTATGGTTATGCCATAATACTGTTTTCCAATTAAAGATCTCCTTTTTAAACTGACAATGTTCAATTGACATATTTTGTACACACTTGCACCAACACCAGTATTTTATTTCGTGTCCAATTCCATGGGAAACATTCTGCCTTAGATAAATGAAATGAGGTAGGGGGTCATATTTCTATGGTATAGTATATTGACCCGTGGCTCATAATAGTTGATGTTATAAAAATACTTTGCAATTTATAAGGTTATGTGATGGTATATGATTCGTACAAGCATTACAATAAATATCCATTTGATAATTACCGAATAATTTTTTTACAGTAATGGGGGGTCATATTTCTATGGTATAGTATATTGACCCGTGGCTCATAATAGTCAATGTTATAATAAAAATATTTGGCAATTTATAAGGTTATGTGATGGTGTATGATTCGTACAAGCATTACAGTAAATAAATATCCATTTGGTAATTACACTGGCACTAAATATTTTCCATTTTAACAGTTACTGGTGACGGTCTATCTTCTAGGTAACTGAATTGAAACCATTTGGCTCAAAACTAGTCAAGTTATCAAAAATAGGCAATTTAAAGATTTAAAAAATTGATGGTGTTTTTTACAACCATTACAGAAATTTTAAATATCCATCTAACCTAAATTCAAGGGATATGGCTTCCCAACTTCTAAGCAGGTTACCTGGTGAACCGTTTACCTCATCTAGTCAACTGCAATTGCTAAACCAGTTGAGATTTACTACCAAGTTCACCAAATAATAGGATACACTGACTCCCTTGCCAAAGAATAAAATAATTGGATGGCTTTTTTTAATATCAATGACATTTGCTAACAGAAATAAAAAAAACTTTTTCATTTTTGGGTGACCTAAATTTAACATTAGATATTATCTTTTGAAGTGAAATAGTTGTTTAGGTGCTGTAATCTAACATTATGATCAAAACCATTATTTCAAATATATATCCATAAAATATGGGGGTGGGTCATTTTTCTATAGGGCGGGTCATTTTTCTATAACTGAAAATCTATGGAAAAGTGACCCGGGGGTCATTATTCTATATAGAATAGTGACCCGCGGGTCACTTTACCCCCGGGCCAATATTCTATATGACACCGGTTCCATGCGCCAATGACAACTTTTGCCTGTCCCTGTGTATGACTAGTCAAATGAGTTTGTTTGTTGGCAATTGTTGCGCCTCTGAGCTTGAACTTTAAAAGGATATAGGTGCTATAGAAGTTTTACAGTTATAGTTAATTTGTTTGCTGGATGAATGTACTGCACCATACAACACTGAGTGTCGCACATCCCATTGAAGTTTGAAGTGAACAAACATTGTCCTAGAATTAAACCATTGTAGAGTAGCATGTCATGAGGTAAGCTATTCACCCACAATGTGTTGTTGTTTCAATGGATTGGCACAACAAAAGCTGAAAGATGTCTCTCAGACTTCTAACAACTGTATAAACATTTAAACCATGCCTGGTATGAAACACACACACTCAGTTCCTCCAACCATTTTCTCTTATCGTAACAAGGTACACGTGATTAAAATAAATTGACTCCAGTGAGGTTAATGGAGTATACTTATCAATATTGTTGGTCGGAAACTTAAATTCATTGTGATGTCAGCATTAGAGTGCAGTGCATAAATTGTATTTATATTTTAGTGTCAAATATGGCTTATTAGCATAAGTCTATATTTTTATATGCGAGTCCTACACAAATACACTTACCATTGAGTAAATGTAGATCATTATGAATTCAATGGTGAAGAATTGGAGTAGGCTATGTATACTATTATGTAGATGTAAACTTTTTCAATCAAACACAATTTACACAACGTACAGGGTTCTGAAATGTTTTTATTTTTAAAATGACCATTAGATATGTATTTGATTGTGATTGTAAGTTGGAGAAACCAAGATTTGTTGCAGCGTAGTTGTGGGGTGATGTCTGAGGCTGACATTTCAGTGTGAGTGCGTTGATTCAGACACCTAGTTGGCGCTGTCTCTAACTTGACGTCTGACTGACACAGCACGTGTAGGCTGCCGGCTAACATCTGTCTCTAGCAGGAAAAAAAACGCTTGCCTAATTTTGACGCCTAATTCACTTTGAAAGCAATCATCGCATAGCGTGTTGCGTATAACATTTGGTGCGCTGCATATCACGTTTTTTTATTGTGTTGTCTCCACTATCTCTGTGTTCATCTGTACTTTTACTTACTCGTTAATTTGAGCCGGCCTTGCCTAGTGGGATGCGTGACGATTGTTTGAATGTCGGTTTTATTGAATTTCGGGAAAAGCAGATTGAAAGCTGTGTGATTAGGCATGTGTCTGTGAACTTGACAACAGGACGTGTAACTTGAGACGTCGTTGGTTTCTCCTTAATTTAGAGGTATGAAATCTAGAACTCAGTTGCTTGATGTGATTGTAATGTGTCTAGATAATTGCACGTGTAATTCTGCATTGCTGCATCTATGTATACGTCCAACTGGTGATAATTATATGCTGATACTATCAGAGAAGTTGAGATGGTATTTGATTGAACAGCGCCAGGGAAATAAAGTAATTTTGAGCAGTCATGACGACTGGTTGCTGTGCTATATAGGAAGTTACCTTTACTTTATTTTACTTTTCTTTGTGATTGGTGCATATTCTTGTTTGTCAGGTGTAAAGACGTTTTCCCGGATCAAGGACATTTCAGAACTCAGTAAACTCACACAACATTGGAAATTAAATTATATTTTTCTAATGGCATTAATTAAAATATGAAAGCATATAGCTAGGTAGACTGAATTATAATACATATTTTAGTAAAATTGGTAACAACAATTGTGACATCCACATGCAGTATATTGCATGGGTAAATTTTTCACATGAGGGAAAATGGCTGTTGGCATAGATTTTGTGTTTTAGCAGAAGAGCATGCACCTAGTAACCTCATCTCATGTCCAGTTTACTTTCCTGTACAATCAACACATAACTAATAAAATACATGCATTTAGTTATGAACCAAAAAAAAAACAATAATACAAAATTCCTAATGATCACATTTCTGCTAAAGATATTTATTTCAACAAATGAGGTATTTTAATACTGAATGTGTTGATCATTGGGGAACAAAAAGGTGCAGAATTCAGTTTCACAACTTTATGGCTTAGTCCCGATTTTGTTGTGGCAGGTTTGTGGTCTTTTAATTCAGAAAACAAGGGACCCAGCAAAACACACAACTTATCTAGATCAGGCTACCGCAATGAAGCTCACAGTGGCCAGAGAAAACAGGAGTTTTTTTTACTAGGTATCACTCTACCAGAGGCTGTGGACAGGAGCCCCAGAAAGAATGACCTTTAACTAGGTGTGGGTTTAGAGACAGGAGACTGAGTGCTCTGATATCTGTATTACCAACATGAGGCCCCACTCACAGCTGGCTACAGCTGGCGCCCTTATACATGTTAACAAGGACTAGTGTGTGAGAGAGGCTGGTAGGCAGGTATTCTGAAGATCTGACACATTGTAAGTAGGCGTAAGCTGCCAACAGTAATCATCGCAACACCCTGAGTAAGGCCAGCAATCACAGGAAATAGCCGTGGTGCATTTTCCCCGGATTAATTTACCCATAATTCAGTGCACAGATGGAGTAATTGTACAATGTATCCAACACTAATCACGTGTAAGTGTCAATAAAATATATCTTTTAGTAATTGTACAAGTTTGTGTCTTCAGTTATCACAAACGCAGTGTTCTTGCAAAATATACATTTCCCAACTACAGTGGAAGCAGAACAAAAAACCTTATTTTGTGTGTGTGTGTGTGTGTGTGTGTGTGTGTGTGTGTGTGTGTGTGTGTGTGTGTATTCTTCTGGAGATGAGTAAACCATTGAATTCCCAGTAATGTCAGGACACTATATTTGTTGCATTCAGTACAATTCTACTAAATAGAATTGTTTATTTTTACACAAGGGGCCCATTATGTAACGTAACAGTCACGTGTGTGATATAGTACAGCAAGTGCGACTCCCATCACGGCCAACGAACCCAATAAATGAACCCAGTGAATGAACCTGGTAAAGATGTTTTTTTCAGTAATATGGCGTTGTGAACTAGTTGACAAAAACTGACAGATGCCAGCAGGGGGCAGCAGTGCAGTAAACTGCTTGCCACAGGGGGAGTGTATGGCACAGCACATGGGGTGCAAGACACAGGGGTGGGAGTGTGGAACAGAAGGGGGACAGGACATGGGAGGGGGCAGTGTATTGTGTTGTGATGTTGTATTGTGTTCACTGTTGTGTTACAAGTGTTGTGTTGTGTTGTGTTGTGTTGTGTTGTGTTGTGTTGTGTTGTGTTGTGTTGTGTTGTGTGTGTGGTGTGGTGTGTGTGTGTGTGGTGTGGTGTGGTGTGGTGTGGTGTGGTGTGGTGTTGTGTTGTGTTGTGTGGTGTGGTGTGGTGTGTTGTGTTGTGTTGTGTTTATTTCCAATCCATTCAGTCCAGAGGTCCCAGTAACATGAAGGATAACAGAAGGGTAAAGAGAAAGTCCTAGTACTGCAATAAATGGGGAGCGCTGGTTGCGCAGTACAGCACCGGACTGTCAATCGAGGGGACAAATTTTAAATGCAACTACCATTGAGTTGTGAAGAATACTGCAAATTTAAGCAGACATATTCGAAGTAGTAAAATAGCACCCTTGCATAGTAAAAAAGTACTGCACCTATACAAACTAAAATGGCAAATAACTTGATCTCATTAAAGCATATCCTTCCCACAGTCTCACCCACCCCCCTCCCCAGGGAATGAGCCAGGGATGTAGGCACCACTCAGCACTAGGCTACAGTTTGAGTTGTGTTGTGAGCCCCAGCTGCATGTTGTCATGGTGACCAAAAAACGGCGTGTGAACCTGTCAGTGGCTAAGAGGTGAGGGGGCAGACACCAGACTCCACTAGGCAATCAGGGTGTCAGGGGCTGACATAGATCAAGTCTGTTCCCCCAACCAGCCTCTCATTACACCCACAACTAGCGTCTTGCTGCGTTTACCGCCTTCCTGACAACCTCAGGAATCCATCCTGTCTCCCCTAATGAATGCTTTGTCTTATCCAGGGCAGGGGTAAGTTTTTAAAAGGGAGTCTGTGAGTCTGAGACTACTTGTTCTGTCAAGACTCCTTAAAATGTTGACCTTTGGTGGGAGTCTGTGAGTGTCATTGCTAAACAATGATAAAGCCAGTGTTAAAGTAAACATATTAAAAATATATCAACATATGTGTGTATGCTGCCATTGGCTTCAATCTGTAACAGGGGATCATATTTGCATCTATATCTATCTATCTATGTCCCATAGTTTGAGGGTCGTTGGGCGACAGAATGATGGATGTTGACACACAGGTTTTCCACACTTCTCTATCCTCAGCTGTTCTAATAAGTTGATTGAAGCTGAGCCCAGTAAATTCTTTCATATTATTGATCCTTTCACGTCTTTATGCAGCACCAGATTATTGCCAGTCACACATGTTTTGGTGGACACGTGAATGTCAACTGTTAAGTCAGTTTACAAAATTTTAGTGTGTTTTTTGGACCTGAAATTAACTACAAACACACGTGACACCATTTACACTCACTTCTACTGCATAACTTACAATATCTATCGTTTTGGAAGACTTCTTTTTCCAATTGTCGACAGATGTTCTTGCCTGCCAGTGTATCTCTCCATCAGTTCTCGTGCTTGTTTTTGCGGTGTGTAAGGAGTAGTAAACCTGTAACAGCCTCCAGATGCAGTTCATCTCAAAGGCATTGATGCACTTTTCCATCTCTGCATTTACCATCCAAGTTTCACATATAGTTGTTCGAAAATATTTGTAAGCGTGACGCAATTTGCTAATTTCAGATCCAGCATGGGTGAAACCATCACATATGTGGGCGGTTGCTTGTGATTGGCCTATATCGTGATGTGAAACTACATTTGTGGGAGACTGTCGCACTGTGTCATGTAGAATTGTTGTCATCGATCACAGATGAATGACACTTGTGATTAAATATGTGGCAAATATCTCTCAGCACTTGAACTACCCCTAGGTAGGTGGAGAAATATAATACGGAAGCAGCTGGCTGTAGAAAGGCAACAAAATATGTTATTTCAAAAGTGTACTATTTGATTTGTGAAAATATGCACACTTCCCACCTTTTGTGTGGACTCCCAAATGTGTATTGGGGCCTTTTATTTGGGGGGGATAGACGTCGTTGATGACAGTTTACTACATAATCAATCACTGTATTCATTTGAAAACATGATCAAAGCAATCAAGTTACCGTTGAACTCAACAAAACCATATCAAGTTTAAAACACAGATAACTTCTGATATTGTACAGTATCTAATCTCTGGGATTCACACTTTACTCCCAGTCACACATGTACATTGAAACACCAACTTCTCTGGGAAGTATTCAGCCATGCTGTATGGAATGCACTATTAATTCACAAATATCAACCACTGTCTATAGCTGTATGCTCACTCGTGAATACAGCTGAGTGAATTTGAGCAATGTGAAGTGAATGAAATTTCCCAAAAGTCATAATTACAACACAGGATTCCAACTTGGGTTCTCGTGATTGAGAGTTTGATGCTCGAACCACTGTGCCACAGTGCTCCAACAAGTGTCGCTTCTGCATTTTGGCCTTTGCTGATTCCACGGAACCATTTCACTAATGTTATTAGGAGCTCTTAAGCCCAATTTTGCACCTTAATATAATTTTTGAGTGATTTTGAACACATGAAAACTGTTGACACCATGGTACTGCGGTAAATTGTCACTGGTGTGTCATGGAAATAGTGTCCACAGTGATATGGCAATAGATTTGTGCATTTTTGAGAAAACTCCTTTAATTTGACATGAATTTTGTTTAAGTGTGAATTTTCCATAAGAGCTCCTTGTCTTATTGAAACGGTTCCCTAGCCTTCCGCAGCGGATACATTTTTTCTTGCCACCAAATGTAGTAGTGAGCTGACTATCACCGACGTAAAGAAAAGCTTTATTCCCACAACTCAAGTCCAGACGGATGCTACTATTTGTGATTGTTGAAATGATCAGATGAATTTAGCTTTACAATTGTGATCAAACAAAAATTCAGTTCGCTTATTTATTGAACTTGCCGAACATACAACTTGGGATGGAACGGGAAACATGAGATGACTTCAAAGGACGAGGGACCAAAGTGTCGACACTATTTGTGTGTGCATCAGAGTGTGTATGTGTTTTTACCTCTGTCTCTTTTATATACTGCCATAGTGCGTGACTCATGTATGTAGTTTTTCTGTGGGTTTAACTGACAGTTTTATTCATTTACAGTTTATTTGTACTGGTGTTACGTAATGATAATGTACACGTTACAGTATGGAATATATTGCTCATGGCTGCATGATTTGGTTATTTTGTAAGAAATTAATTTACTATGGAGCATAATTTGTGAAATGTATGGTTTTTCAGACCCATCAGTTATGAGTCTTTGTCATGTAGTGGTGTCACGTGGGATGGCTAAGGTGACACTAGTACATGACAGACTCGTAGCTGATGGGTCAAAACGTCGTACATTCCACAAATTATGCTCCAAAGTAAGTGAATTTCTTACAAAATACATTACAACTTCACTATTTTTTTAAAGATAAGAACACTTCTAGCAGAATTTTTTCCTTTAACATTAAAGGTACGAAACACTAAAATATGTATCTAGTGTAATGATAATGACTAACTTATAATGCATCTAAATCCTTAGAAATAAACCTCAGAGGTACATCAAGACAAAATTATTGATCTCAAAATCCACAAGCAATATTCCATTTATCAACAGCTGGGTCAAGACGGTGGAGACCCGTCCACCCGTCATTTGGACGGGTAAAAACGAATATGGATGGGTAAAAATATGTGTGGACGGGTAAAAACCTAAAGGAGTAAAAAAAAGGTCTTCCAAAACCAAGATATTGTTAGTTATGCCTTGAAAGTGAGCGAAAATGGTGTCACATGTGTGTTTGTAGTCCATTTCAGGTCATCAGACACATTTAGAAGTTTGTAAACTGGCTTAACAATTAATATCTATGTGTCCACCAAAACATGTGTGACTGGCAATAATTTTATCCTGCATAAAGCCCTGGCGCCATCCGAGTCATTCAGTCATTGATGTCGTAGTAGACTGTTTTAATGTTACTCATGAACTGCCTGCTTTTTATTTAATGTACTAATAGTTTTATTGGTCTATTTATTATTACACTTTATTAACTTATTTATTATTTTAGCGCACAGAGTCGTATCCTTTTTATTGCATGACCGTGAAATTTAATGTTCAAATAACTTATTGATCTATTTATTATATTAATGTTATTAACTTATCATTTTAATGTACAGTTAATTGTATTTATCTAGTTGTCATATTTATTTTATTAACTTATTACCTTTGCACACAGACACATTACAACTGCAGGATAGTGAAAGTGAAACTAAATTTTTGCAGTAAATTCTTGAAGACGCTAACTGTTAAAACCGTAAAAGAACAGCAACGAAAGCTCCGTGTTTGTTAGAACAGCCACAGGAGCAACACAGCTAGATACAGGGAAGACAAATGGCCCGGGGAGGGGGGAAGAGATCGGGATGGGAAGAACAGACGGCAGGGAGATGAGGAGGCAGGTCACTGGGTGCTACAGAACAGATGTGGTGAGATGAGGGAAGCAGCAGGAAAGGGGACAGGCCGCAATTATGTTGGGAAGACTACATTAAAGGGGATGCAGGGAGGCGGAGGAGGCTGACAAGGGGAGAAACGGACAAGTGGGAAGGGATAAAAGTGCGAATGGAAAGGTCAGCCTGTTTTAAATGAAGATATAATCTAAGGCTCCTATTTTAATTCAACTTAACTTATTTTCCTGTTTAATACCCTTATTTGAATACTTGCTGAATTAAAACTAAAAATTGAGATGGTGGAAATCACGTGGCCTTAGTGGGAGTGTAGATAGTATCACTGAATTATGATTTTATGGAATTTTATGAACCTTATAACCACAGACAGACAGTTGCCAAACAAAGTAGAAGATAAATATCAAAGTATATCCTTCAGTTGGAGAAAACAAGATAAATTGACAAATGTGAGGCCTAGAGTGACGGGGAAATTAATCCCCATTCTATTTTCCCATGAATTCCCAGTTATGTAGCCTTGTTCCACCCTGATTTATCACCCCTTCTGAGGGAGCAACACCTGCTAGGAACATTCCCTAGTCCCAGGAGAAGAGGCCCTAAATCACATAGTTATGTTGAAATATGGGGTTTATGACCCCCACATGTTTCTGTTTAAGTTGGATTTTGGCAGAGTGATGTATGTTACCCCACTGTGGCACCACTACAATGTTTTTTAGTCATCATCAGTCCCTTGAAACGAGGATAACATCTTCCAATGGCCGGTCTAGTTCCTGATTCTTGATCTGTAGAACTTGTTGCCGTGTGGGCAGGAGATGCCAGATGGAAGGGAGACGTGAAGATGTTGAGACATCTCCCTCTCCTTTCTCCTCTGCCGTTTCTCCACCTCGTGAAGTAGATGGTTTGTCTCGAATTTGGCCGTTGCCTGGTGTATGCTACGGTGCCAAAGTGGACAGTCCGCAGGTATAAGTTCCCAGGCATTCATGTCAATTTGGCCTTTCTTCACGTAATGTTTAACAGTGTCTTTGAATCGGTTTCTCTGGCCACCACGTGTTCTCGCACCATGTGTTAGTTGTGCAAAAAAGTACTTGTCAGGGGTTTTCCGACATTCTGATACAGTGGCCACTGGCCAGCCCAGCAAAGTTGGTTCTGCATTACCATTGCCTCGATACTAGTTGTTGACCTCCATGAGGACACTGGCATTGGTGCGCAATCTTTCCATTGGATACAAAGTATCCTACCTGAAATTGGTGAAATGTCTCCATCGTCTTCAGATGACAGCGATATGTAACCCACGCCTTGCTCCCGTAGAGTGGTAATACAAACGGCTTTGTAGACCATCACTTTAGTATCTTTCCTGAGGTTGTGGTTATTGAACACTCAATTTCGCAGTTTCCCATCCTTCAGGATGTGCTGGCATAGCATATATCCGGTTTTGAGTAAGAGGCAATGACAAGTACAGTTTTGTGCTTTGGTCTAGCTTCCTAAATTCCCCTTACACCTTTGTCCATAGAAACAGTCTTTCATGTGTTCAATTGGCTCGTAATTAACATGTAATTTTTTATAATAATTGGACTTTCCACTTATTGTCGGTTGTTAATAAGAACACGTATTTCTGTTAAATTACTGAAACCAGCAGAAATCTGATTCCAATGGCTCGCAGATTTGAGCATCTATTTATGATGATGCTGGGTTTGTAAATGTTGAATGAGGTTTGCTACAGATAAGTCTAGTAGAGGAGTAAAATGTGTTAGTACTTAGGGAATCAGCACACCCAATGCCTTCATCCCAGGTTCTTTCTACAGAGTTGTGTCATGTAGTTTGTTTTCACAGATAAATCTTCTCACTTGACTAACAGCTGTGTGTAATCTGACATAGCAGACACTCGGGAAAGAGATGAATGTTCCACAGTCTTGACAAGACAGATTTCTCACAGTTATTTCCCCCTATAGATGTCTCAGAAGGGCCCCCACGTAGGGGTGCGTGGCAGTGTCTATTTGTATGGAAACTCAGCAGTGTGATGCTAATGCTAAGGTGATGGATGAATACTGCATGCAGACATCAGTAGGTACTGTTTATTTTGCCTCAGTTGTAAGCCTTGTGTGTACTGGAGTGGGCTCTTTAGATGATTATACCCTTCGACTTTGAACTTTTAGGACTGAGAACCAGTGTTCACACAAGGGGCAACACAGAACTCGGCTGTGGCGGGGTTCTGGTCTTTATGCGGGATCAAATGTTTGTGAGTCCGAAATGGTGTGGTAGAGATGTACATGTTAACTGACATACTTACAAACCAGTGAAAATGTGAATTATGACCTGAAATAAACTAAAAGCACACGTATGATGCCAGTAACTGGAATATATATTATTTTTATTTAAACAAATTTGTGCTCCCTATTTTTATCTGTTCATCGGCTGCCTAGTGATATTTCTACCTGGGCAAAATGGGTTTATCTGGGCAAATGACGGGTGGACAGGTCACTACATAAAGCTATTTGGGGATTGCAGCATTTAGCTGGCTTATATATGTGTATTGGAATAAAATATGTCAGATAAATCAGTTACTTTAACTAGTATTATCATGGTTATATTGTGTGCAATAAAAATGTGGGTCTCACCGTTAGGCTAAAAAGAGATTTAGAAAAGGTTAAAAGGACTCCACCAGTTTACCACAAAAATTGATGTCTGTTTTTTGTAGACCTATTATTGTACTAAGAACAATATTTTGAATAAATTATTTAAAAAAGAAAAATAGACATTATAAAAGGTATAAATTATATCAATATATCGTACATATTATATTACATTTCATTGTAAGACATAGGAATGTTAGTGACAAAAAAAATGGGCAATGTATTGGATTACAAGTCATGCATGCCTGCAGATTGCATTATAACTGAAATATTGGCAGTGTTATAGTTGCACAAAGCTTATTTTTTATGCTTACGAGAAGCAGGATGTCATAAATATTTCCTTTTATATGTGTTCTTTTTTTGCCATCCCTTACACAGCTGGTTTGTTGCAAATATGACAGGTACTTCTATGTTTGGCATATCTTGGAGCATTTGTTGATTCCCATAATTAATAATAACTCTTTTTTAGACCGTTGGGCTGAAGGTCCAGTGGATTCATTTATGTTGTGTGTGCCGTCTGCAATGCACTGTTAGTGGCTGTACCATAGAAAACGTTTAATGTTTTCTCAATTTTTGTGTGGACATTTTAGGGTACAGCCATTGTGCATGGTAAATCTGTATTTGATTAAATCATTTGAGCATCTCCCCAAAAAATAATGAATATGTACATGTCTGATCATCTCAGAGTTGTGTTTGATACAAAGAAATGTTGAAAGGAACCACGGAGAAACTTCTAACACACCTGTCATCAATGCCAAACATAAGTCAAAAGTAACTTCCAGGATCCTATGTGTACAAAAGATGCAACTTTGCTCTAAGAACTAAGATCCTTCCGACTTCCATCACATCATGTAAGGTCTTTAAGCAGATACTGCGCATATTAGAAAGCTTTTCGGAGTTCATTATTTATTCCATGTATGCACTTAAATATCTCCTGGCCATGTCCTCATCTCAGGTGGGAGTGCGGTATCAAATTCTGGATGATATGCCCATGATGGGTTAAGGACACCGTTGGTCTTTTGTCTGTTTATTTATGTCAACACAGTTGATCAGCATGGAGCATATGCCACAAAATCATTGCACATATTTGTGTAGATTATACAGAAACCATCAATTGGTGTATCACTAATGGTTCATGTTTTCATTACGCTGCGTGACTTTTAAACACGTTTTGACATGTCAACAGCACATTTTGTGTGATAAAACTGTGTCATTCATTGTGTCGTAACATAACTAATGGCTACAGCAATAAGACTTCGTTGATATATGCTTCCTGTCTCTTGTCTGTCTGCTCACATGGCAAAACAACATGCACCGTTCATGACCTGTCTAGGAATTTAGTTGAGATTTTGTGATTTGCATTGGTTAGAAAGATTGAACTATTACTTGATGATGCGCATATATGTATTCAGGAATGTGGTTTGACTGAATAAAAAAAAAAAATCCTTACTACGTGTATCATAACTGTATAAAAACTGTACATATCACCATTCGTTATGCGCTAACATGATTCTCATAACCTCACAAATAGAACGTCCGCTACAATAAATGAAACTGATTTGCTTATGAAACATTACATGCAGTGGCACGATTATGGCTGTGGGAAACATGTGTACAGAGTATAGACAATTGACTTGTTGTATTGGTGCCCTGACAACTTGACCCCATGGGTAACACCTGGAGCAGGGTCACAGGCCTGGAGGGGGGTCCCAGCCATGGGACATTGGGGCCCAGGGCAGTGGGTTAACTGATAAAGCTTGTATATCAACACATACTCTTGATAAGTCTACACCCAGGGTTGAAGTGCAAACTACTAGAGCCAGTTCTAATCGTAATTGAATTTAGTGGGTTTACAAGGTGCAGATTACTTTGAATTAGTTGTTAATTGAACCAGGATTACTGCGCACCCTTTACTTTGTCAATGAAGGCTGGATGTGTTTGTCTTTGGTGCAGAAAGATAATTATATTTTTATGCTGATATATATATATATATATATATATATATATATATATATATGTATAGTTGTGTGTGTTCTTGTTATATTGTCATAATTACCATAGTAACCATACTGACTTAAAATAATTTTAACAACAAATAAGTTTGCAACAAACCTCTTATTCTTTCTCCTGATTAATTACTTTTAAATATGTTTTATTGACGCCTGGAAAACCTTTTAGTGTCAAATATTTTCTCAGCTTTTGCTGTCAATTTGCATGGGTAAAATGTATAATTTTTGACTATTACGAGTTGTTTTTCATAAAATCAAAAGAACAGTGACCCTATAGACAGTGAATATGATGAGCGAGGTGGGCCACCTCACTGTTTTTCTAAGCCACCTCGCTCAAAATATCCCAAAATTGCCACCTTACAGCTATTTCTTGGAACAAACATGTTTACATGCTGCTACATTGTAGTTACGCATTTGTTTCCTCTCTATTTCCCATGGAATAGGTTAAAACACCTTTCAGAATGCACCATTTTGAAGGTAGTTTTACAAATAGTGCTGGGTGGCTACGCCCCTGGGTCCACATTGCTGTGCGTCAAACCTTCGGTGCTCGCTCAGCCCCTCCTACCACCTCCCCCGTCATCTTACTCAAGGGAAACACTGCTATATATACACATTAATTGTCTTTATATGCTTTTTCTATTTTCAAATGCTAAATGTACACCTGTGAGACTAGCAATAATTAATGAACATGACATATTGTTATTGAACCAAAGTTAACATGATTATGTTCTATTTGACAGACGTGACAATGACATGGCGCAGACATGCACACGACACTGTACAACCCAATGGCAGCATTTGACGTAACAAGGAGGATGACAGGGGGGAAACCGGGGGAGAAGGCCTCCAACACATGTCCCGGTAGGTTCTTTTCCCCTGCACCAATCCCCTCCCCGAGGTCTCAGAAGACAGTTCCTTCATTGGGATCTATTCCTTCCGTGGGACATGTGTGTACCCTGGGATCTAGCCCCTCCCTGCGATATATCCCTTCCTTGAGATATGTTCCATCTGTGGCGGTTACCCCCCTTCCTTAGGATCTGTCCCCACCCTGGGATCTGTAAATATCCGGATCCATGACATTTTGGTAAAGGACACTTTGGTAATGGACATTTCGGTAATAGATATTTCGGTAACAGGACATTTCGGTAACTAGACAATTCGGTAACTAGACATTTCGGTAACTACCGGGTAGACATTTCGGTAACAATTAAGACATTTCGGTAACAATTAAGACATTTCGGTAAAACTACTGAAAATAATCAGAGTCCAGTCTGCCATATTAGGAGGTAACCTGTTGAGATGTCAGTCAGTTAAACCATTTGTAAATTAGGATGGTCCAGACATGGAACTTAGCTTTCTACCAGTAGTCAGGCAAGGTGTAAAGTAGTGCTTGCCTCTGAAGGGAACATGGCTTCCAAATAGCAGTGGTGGTGGCTAAAGTGTTCAACCACTACAGCAAATCACTGGCTAGCAGGACACATTTAAATCCAGACACACATAAGGTGAAGCTATACATGTGAACATGGAGCTATCAACAACAACCAGGGGAAAAGCAAAGCTATTGTGGAATGGCTATACTAAGCATACAGAGAAAAATGACATGATAAGGTGGCATTGTACATGTCGTGCAAGCAAGCTCTGCCCTGCTAGTGCATACACAGACTTGCTACCAGCATATCCAGTGTTAAGAATTGACCACAACCACTGTCCTGAACCTATGAAGCTAGAGGTAATTTATTTTTAAGAAATATGCCTTTATAGAATATTTATAGGTTTTACCAAAATGCCATGCTACCAAAATGTAGGTTACCAAGATGTCCTATTACCGAAATGTCTGTTACCGAAATGTCCTGTTACCGAAATGTCAGTTACCAAAACGTCCATTACCAAAGTGTCCTTTACCGAAATGTCTGGATACCGTAAATATCCACCCTGCGATCTGTCTCATATCTGGGGTCTATCCCCTTCGTGGGATATATCCCCTCAGGTATGTTCGATCCACGAAGGCTATCCCATCCCTGGGATATTTCACTTCCTGGGAACTATCCCTTTCATGGGATCTTTCCCCTCCCTTGGGTTTTTCACTTCCCTCAGATCAGTCTCTTCCCTGAGGTCTTTCCCCTCCTAGAATATGCCTTCACAATGTTTAAATGTTCTCTTTTATTCTAGCGCCAGTTTCCAACTGATTTTGTATGGAAAGTTGTAAACACAACACTTTGTCATCAAAATGTAAAGCAGATATTACTGTTGTATATTGATAATGTGCGGCTTTACTTTTTATTGCGTAGAAAGATGAAAATATAGAAACATGAAAATATAAATATAAAGAATATTTAAATAAACTT
Source organism: Ridgeia piscesae (assembly GCA_025642075.2). Classification (NCBI taxonomy): domain Eukaryota; kingdom Metazoa; phylum Annelida; class Polychaeta; order Sabellida; family Siboglinidae; genus Ridgeia; species Ridgeia piscesae. The sequence continues at coordinate 98,186 of JAODUO010000376.1, forward strand.
TATCAGTCAGATTCACATCTTTGGAACTTTGTTATGTATGTCACAAAATGTATTTATTGACTATGAGTAAGTAGCTAAACTTGCACTTTTTCAACAAGATATTAATCTAGCCAACTTTATAAATGAACATTTATAAAGATATTTGGCACAAGAACCTGTCCGTGACTGGTGTGATGACTGGTGTATCTAACTTATATCTTGTTGTCACGTGGAGGGTGACATGTCCAGACTACAGTTAATGGGTCTACCAACATGTAGCCCCCAGGACATGGTCAGGTATGGGCAGCAACACCTGTAGATAGATAGGGTTATGTAAGCAGGGGTCAGGTCGGTCAGTGCAGCTACCGGTAGTCAAGGTATGAAGTCATGGGAAGCTCTGTCGTCACTCCAGGAATCGGAATCACAAAGTGTTTATTTGACCAATGTACTGGTAGAATTTCCAAAACAAATATCTACAGCTCGTGTGTGTGTGTGTGTGTGTGTGTGTGTGTGTGTGTGTGTGTGTGTGTGTGTGTGTGTGTGTGTGTGTGTGTGTGTGTGTGTGTGTGTGTGTGTGTGTGTGTGTGTGTGTGTGTGTGTGTGTGTGTGTGTGTGTGTGTGTGTGTGTGTGTGTGTGTGTGTGTGTGTGTGTGTGGCAGAACACCTGTGTGTGGGTTATGTGCAGGGGTGGTGGTGTGCAGTGGTGTGGTATGAAGTCTGGGAAGTCTGTGTACTGGTGGTGTGTGTTTTTTGTGTACTGGTGTTTAAATGTTGTGTGTGTGTGTGTGTGGTGTGTGTGTGTGTGTGTGTGTGTGTGTGTGTGTGTGTGTGTGTGTGTGTGTGTGTGTGTGGGGCGTGCGTGCGTGCGTGCGTGCGTGCGTGTGTGTGTGGTGTGGGTGGGTGTGGGTGTGGGTGTGGGTTGGGTGTTAATGTAATACATAGGTACTAGGTAGTATATGTAATTTTGTTATGTTTTAATTATGAAAGTGAAACTATAAAAATAGAACAATCTGGTATGCGTAAGCTGCCAGGTTCCTGTAGATAAGTTAAACAGGAGACATGGAGACTTCGGATATGACCAAAATGTTGGTTAGTCAATCTTGTAGCAGCCGTCCCATTTGGGCATTATCAATAAAAAATAATAAAAATCTTTGGCCATCGTAAATACTTTCAGTGAAATGACAGTAGTTTGAGAGCAAACGTTTTAATGCAGTACCAGTTATACAAGTAATTCAGTTATATTTACCAATAATTGATTACTAAATCTAAACGAAATAAGTCAATGTAATTTGAAAGTTAGCAAATAGTTCAGTTACATTTCGGACATTGTTTAGAAAACATATTCTGGCATTTCACTATTACATTCTAAGGTATGTGTTAAGGTGTTGTTCCCTACGTAACAGTAACATTCAGAGGGTACTTTGTGTCCAACTCTGAACCACAAGGCCAGTGGTTAATCTGAAAATTGTAAGCAATTAACTTGTGCCTGGCCTTTAAGGATATGTCCAATTCATGGTAATTGTTTTGATTGTGTTTACAGCAAAATCTCGTAAGTAGTGTTTCTGTGGGTCGCGCACTGCTGTTTTGTTTTGTTCTGTCAAACAAATTACCAAGAGTAAAAAAATTTAAGTCACAGATTCCTATTCAAAATATCATGCTAGTTTGACGTCTGTGGTACAGTCACTGGGAGAGTTCGTCAATAGAACATCTTACTCATGATTTATACTCTGAGGAACACCATTGAGACAGGAGAAAGCCATGATTGTAGAAATGACAAACACATCCATATTTCTCAACTGAGAGTCTCAGAGACTGCTGACAATAAATGGTGTAGTGACAAATAAAAAAATAATATGACAGTGAAAAACAGGGCACTGGTGGGGAACATTGTTGGGTTGGCGAGGAGAAGGGTTTCGGCTGTTTCCATTAAGAAGCTGGATAAATTGGGCTGGCCAGACGGAACAAATCAATATGGAAGAGGAACGTCTAACATTGAGGGTGAACACAACGAGTGAGGATACATGGTTTAAAGACAAGTCTATAACTTATAAGGAGATATTTGGCTGGAATGGGGAAGGGCAAAGAGAAATAGCAGGGAGTGGACATGACTGCTGGGGTTGTTAACTAGTGTAGCCAGTAATGGAAGGATCTGGCCAACTCCCTCAGACTGGAGGCACAGCTTTATTTACCTTGAATTTACCTTGAATCCTCTTCTACTACGTAGTCGAGGAGTTGACTAGGAGGGGTTGACTCATGTAATCCTCCACCCTATTTCGCACATACTTGTCAATGTGACCCTTAAATTGATGACGCTTGCGGACATAACAGCACTTCCAGGAAGTCTATTCCAATCGTTTACTATCCTTTCGTATATCAAGCCTAGAGTGTAATTTGCTCGTTTTCCATAATAAAGAAGTCGTCAGGGAAAATACTACCCAACCCATTTATTATTTTTAAAACATCGAATAAATCGGCTCTCACCCTTTTTGTTTCCAAAGTTGTTATTTTTAGTATTCTTAGTCGACTTGGACAGTCTAAATGCCTTAATTCAGGAATAATCCTGCTCATCCTTCGTTGTACATATTCTAATAAATCTATATATTTCTGTTTAAATGGGTGCCATGCCTGCATACAATAATGTAGAGAGAGTGGCCCATGGCACCCAACCACCCGTCATTTGGATGGGTAAAACCTGTTTTGGATGGGTAACAATATCATTGAAATACAGAACTAAGCCCTGTCGGAAGGGTATATTTCTGGGAAGGCTTTTTTCCGGGGATGGAGGTTTTTCCCAGAAGGAATCCTATATCACTAGATGGGTAAATAAATACGCACCAAAAAGGTCCTACAGAATCATAGAGATTTCAGTTACGCTTTGAAAATGTATGTCACACATGTGCATGTACTTGATTAGGTCATACATATACGCATTACAACACAGTTCAACTGGCTTGTGTGTGTTAAGTTCACATGCATGAGTCTACTAACATTTGTGACTGGCAAAAAAGTCATCATGCATATAGCTTTGACTTTATGGACAAAAAGTCACAGTGATGTGAGCAACTACAGGCCACAGACCCACTTATCAGTCGCCTGTTGTTGCTTATTTTACATACAGATGCTGCAGCAAAAATACTAATAATCATACCCCACAGGGACTTTGTCCTTGGTTAGTTTTCGTCATGACAAATTTTCTATCGTTTGTTAGTATTTTGCAGCAGTGTTTATATTTAAAACTGTTCAGTCACATCACAGTGATACTTCATGTATACTGAATCGGATAAATAGCAATAGTAGACTAGTAATAGCTTTGGTGTATTATTCTCCTTATAAATTGGTGATCCGGGGATTTACTAAGGGGTTGTATACTAACATGTTTGTGTCTGTGACGGCTTTTATTAACTTTGGTTTCGTCCTTTGTAAATTCTTTCTACCTGCACCGCCAGCAACATGTTATACTTTCTTTTACACCAGTCTTGAGTGTGCCCCCCACCCGCCCACAGGAGGGGGTGATAAGTTGGGAGGGTTCAGAGAGGGCTCTGCCAGACATTGCTGCTGTCAGCAGTCAATGGTGTCACCTGATGCCAGAGGCATAACAGCAAGGTGACAGGTCTTGTCTTGACACAGGGCACAAAGGCCAGGTGACAGGCTGACATGATGATTGATAATGTGAGAACATTCAGTGTCATGTCGCAGGGGCAGACAGACTAGAGGTGTCTGATGAGGTCATTGCTGGGTCTGGCTGGGCGCAGGTGTGCTAGATGGAAGCACGGCTAAAGAACCTGGCTATCATAGCTTTATGCAGAGCCCTGTCCACCCATCATTTGGACAGGTGGACCCCGTTGTGGACAGGTAGAAATATTGGTAGTTGGGTAAATTTCAGATTATAAAACACCTCTTGACTGACTTGATGTATATGAATTAACATCCACGTGTCCAACAAAAAATGCGTGACTGGCAACAATTTTATCCAGCATAAAGGACTGGCTATATGTGCTGGCTATTGGAGGCTTTGCACAGAAACGAAATAGGAGGCTTTGAACATGACTCATGGGAGGCTTTACACACAGGCGTAGGAGGCTATGCTTAGAGAGGATCACCGCTTAGACATTGTACAAGGCTTTTAGGCATGAGAACTTTACGTACAGGGTTAGTGGGAATTATGTAGAAAGCAGGCATTAAATACAGAGAAAGCATAGGAGGTTTTGCAAATATGTCTTACGTGGTTGTACACATAGACGAATACAGGGGGTTGACACAGAAAGTAAAACAGATTGATCATAAAGAACATGGGAGACTTTATATTTCACACACAAGACGTAGGAGACATGGAAAGAGTAGGACGCCTTACACAGAGGTCACTAGAGCCTTCAGTCAGAACACACAGAGAAAGCTTTACACATAAAGATGGGTGAATTTACTTGTAGGGGGGGGCACTTTAGACATAGGCCATAGAAGCTTTACACATATGGCTTAGGCAATTGTTTACAGAGGCCACAGGAGGGTTAAGACAGGGCCACTTCATACTAAAGACACATTGAAGCCATACGTGCCTGTAGGATGCATTCAGGGGTGGGGGTGGGGGTAGAGGGTTGGATCACCTCACCAAGGTCATGGGGGCAAATGTTTTACATAGACCCCACCCAATATACATACAATTAATATGTAATTTATTGGGGCTTATGATGTAGGCATCAATCAACATTCCAAAGAGTTGCTGCTGGTTGTACACTGTGGCACAAAACGCCATCTGCCTCTGATTGTTTACTGCAATTTATCATAGTTAGCACCTCCCAGCACAAACATGACACAACACATTCAGACTGTAGATTACAGAGCCAGTGCATCTAGCTATTTCGATACAGTAAACTGTATTTGAAAAGTATGAAACAGTGGGAAGATGTTGCAAAATATTTAATATTTACAACTGTGATTAATTGTCTGTGATTAATGTTAAACATTATACAGTAATTGTAATCAGTTACTCATACAGTAAACAATTACTTGAACATATAAGTTTAAATATTTAAAAAATAATATGATTGTATACAAATATAACTAAAAACAATTGCTACTGTAAATTATATCATCTTGTGCACTGTGTTGCATGAATGGTTAAATCAGTATAAACAGTTGTTTTGTTAGTAGATATGTGTGTAAGATAAGTATCAATTGTTAAATAAAATTAATTATATAAGATCTGTTCAGTAACAGAATGATACTCTGTTGGTAACACAAATTGTATTAACTGTCAAGATTACAAGTAAATCTTAATTAAATGCAGTAGTAACATGGATAGTGAACTGAATTAAGATAATTAGACATACAGATAGAAACTGTAATTTGTGAACATTTTAGTTAATCGTAGTTGCTACTGGTGTACACGTTCGTGTAGTTGCTGCAGTAATACATGTAGTTTCCTGCATGGAGACGTGGACTGCATTTATTCAGGTCAAACTTCTTTGTTCGAGGTATGTTTTGTCTGTCCTGTATTCAGGACAGTCCAGTCTATGACTGACCATAGCCTCAGTGACTGCACCCGTACACCCCACCACTACTTACATAAGTCATACCTGTCTACAGGTGTTGCTGGCCATACCTGACCATGTCCTTAGGGCTACATGTTGGTAGACCCACAAACTCTAGTTTAGACATGTTTTGCTTCAAACGACAACACGTTTATACGTTAGATATGCCAATCATCACTGTACTATACCCTATCAGTAATCACGTCAATCATGAACAGGTATATTTGCCCCAGGTAAATCGTTTAATGACATTTGCCAGGTAGATGATTGGTAATGATGTGGTCAGTAGCCAGCAGTGCCCTGTTACCTACAACAAAGCAAGTTCTCAGTGCCAAGGAATGTAGCTATAATTATCCAGGGTTTGTCCAAAAATTGGACATACTGATTAAATGGTACGGGTCACTGAGTTATTTCTGTGGTCTAGTGTGTATAGTTATGGCCAGTAGTAAAAAACACAGCGGTCAAGCGATTAAAGTGCTGGACAGTTGTTCAGAGGAACCGTCTTACCGGGTCCAAACTGGTGGTTACTAGTTCACCAGCTGTGCCGAGGCATGAACAATTTCACTCCTCCTGCATTGCCTTTCTGTCAAAAGAGACATTACAAGCTGTTGGTCCTTTCTATCTATGCAAGGCAATGTAGCAGGAGTTTACACTATAATTACCAGAGTTACTTGCAGTTTGATAAATGGAGAGAGGAACTATACCGACGAGGGAGGGAGCAATCACGTGTAGAGAGGAACTATACCAACGAGGGAGGGAGCAATCACGTGTAGAGAGGAACTATACCAACGAGGGAGGGAGCAATCACGTGTAGAGAGGAACTATACCAACGAGGGAGGGAGCAATCACATGTAGAGAGGAACTATACCGACGAGGGAGGGAGCAATCACGTGTAGAGAGGAACTATACCGACGAGGGAGGGAGCAATCACGTGTAGAGATGAACTATACCGACGAGGGAGGGAGCAATCACGCGTAGAGAGGAACTATACCGACGAGGGAGGGAGCAATTACATGTAGAGAGGAACTATACCGACGAGGGAGGGAGCGATCACGTGTAGAGAGGAACTATACCGACGAGGGAGGGAGCGATCACGTGTAGAGAGGAACTATACCGACGAGGGAGGGAGCGATCACGTGTAGAGAGGAACTATACCGACGGGGAGGGAGGGATCATGTGTAGAGAGGAACTATACCGACGAGGGAGGGAGCGATCACGTGTAGAGAGGAACTATACCGACGGGGAGGGAGCGATCACGTGTAGAGAGGAACTATACCGACGAGGGAGGGAGCATCACGTGTAGAGAGGAACTATACCGACGAGGGAGGGAGGATCACGTGTAGAGAGGAACTATACCGACGAGGGAGGGAGCGATCACGTGTAGAGAGGAACTATACCGACGAGGGAGGGAGCGATCACGTGTAGAGAGGAACTATACCGACGAGGGAGGGAGCGATCACGTGTAGAGAGGAACTATACCGACGAGGGAGGGAGCGATCACGTGTAGAGAGGAACTATACCGACGAGGGAGGGAGCGATCACGTGTAGAGAGGAACTATACCGACGAGGGAGGGAGCGATCATGTGTAGAGAGGAACTATACCGACGGGGAGGGAGATCAGTGTAGAGAGGAACTATACCGACGAGGGAGGGAGCATCAGTGTAGAGAGGAACTATACCGACGGGGAGGGAGGGATCAGTGTAGAGAGGAACTATACCGACGAGGAGGGAGCGATCACGTGGAGAGGAACTATACCACGGGGAGGAGAATCACGTGTAAGAGGAACTATACCACGGGAGGGAGATCACGTGTAGAGAGGAACTATACGACGGGGGAGAGGGAGGAACTAACCACGGGAGGGATCACTGTAGAGAGGAACTATACCGACGGGGAGGAGATCAGTGTAGAGGAACTATACAGGGGAGGGAGGATCACGTGTAGAAGGAACTATACCGACGAGGGAGGGAGGATCACGTGTAGAGAGGAACTATACCGACGGGGAGGGAGGATCAGTGTAGAGAGGAACTATACCGACGGGGAGGGAGCGATCATGTGTAGAGAGGAACTATACGACGGGGAGGGAGGGATCACGTGTAGAGAGGAACTATACCGACGGGGAGGGAGCCGATCACGTGTAGAGAGGAACTATACGACGGGGAGGGAGATCAGTGTAGAGAGGAACTATACCGACGGGGAGGGAGCGATCACGTGTAGAGAGGAACTATACCGACGGGGAGGGAGGGATCACGTGTAGAGAGGAACTATACCGACGAGGGAGGGAGATCACTGTAGAGAGGAACTATACCGACGGGGAGGGAGGGATCACGTGTAGAGAGGAACTATACCGACGGGGAGGGAGCAATCACGTGTAGAGAGGAACTATACCGACGGGGAGGGAGGGATCACATGTAGAGAGGAACTATACCGACGGGGAGGGAGGGATCACGTGTAGAGAGGAACTATACCAACGGGGAGGGAGGGATCACGTGTAGAGAGGAACTATATCGACGAGGGAGGGAGTGATCATGTGTAGAGAGGAACTATACCGACGAGGGAGGGAGCAATCACGTGTAGAGAGGAACTATATCGACGAGGGAGGGAGTGATCATGTGTAGAGAGGAACTATGTTAGTTAATGTAAGGATGAGTGAATAATTATATGGAAGGAACAATCCCATATTAGCCTATATAATTATGAGAAAGCAGCTATATAATAGAAGGAAGTGAGACCATATTAGGAGGGGCAGTACTATATTAGTAGGATGGAAGTCTATAGTAGGAGAACTGAATCCATGTTAGGAGGGAGTAAGCTCGAATAGAAATCAAACAAGCCCATATGTACGGATGGAACAAACCTATAGGAGCCGTCCCATAGGAGGGGCAAGATGGTTGGACCACATAGAATAACATTTAATCCTGCAAATGGATTTGAGTGCGCCTGGGTACAGGGAACTGATGAGTGCATGAAGGGAGGAACCCATTGAGCGATGGTTTCGTCAGATAGCGATGCTGCCATATGCTCAGTAAGTTTTTCCCTGTACCTGTCACACACACAGGTGTGCTCTGAAGCCCCACATTGTCGCAGGTAATTGACCAATTTGCTGGCTTTCTTTGGCGCTTTCTTCTCGATTGTCTCCTCATTGGCTGCACTTGGTGGTTGCGGAGACATGCACACTGCCAAATTGGCTGTTGCGCTATCTGTGGGAGCTAATGAATGAGTGGTGTAGGTTACACTTCGTAAGACACTTCACTGTGGGCACTACATACACGCTTGACCGACCGCGTCACGCTCCAGCGAACACTCTGAAAGTGCAGGTATTCTGTGGGTGGAGATAGAGAGACACGGGGTGGCGGATGCTTCGCGAAGTCACTGGATAGGGCAGCTTTGTGCAGGGGAACATGTAAACACACTGGGATGTTTGGATAATTAGGGGGTAATATGCGAGAGTCTTGTGCTTTTTCAGCGGTTTCAGACCGGATCAGGTGACTCCTTTTTGTCAGACATATCACTTCTGACCCGCGGCCTATCTCCGAGATCAGATCAGATCGCGACGAACAAATTTTGCCATTCATCGAAGCCGCACCGGCGGCTATCCCTCCCTACCAACCTGTAGTAGAAACCACTTCACAGAATCACAGTTTCCACACAGATTTAGACAGTGACAAACTTAGAAGGAACGGAATTTCCAACGATTTTACTGTTCAGTTGAATATAATTTATGGCATATTATTAGGTGGGGAATCGCGACACTGAAGTTACTGTATCTATCATTTTTGATTAGAAATATTTTCCATACAGAATACATGGCTCAATATTGTAGACGTTACTCAACTTAGTACGACTGTAGTGAGATAAAATGCCATTTTCACATGACATGTTGAGATTGCTGTATTGGTAGGTAGGCTAATGCAACAGAGACAAAATTTATTTTCACACTTGATAGCGAAATAAAATATTTTTTTCATCAGATAGTGGTCTATCAAATTGCCATTTTCTACAGTGGCTTACAGTAATTAATACACAATAGTCAATTTATGCAGGCATTAATAAAGTATTCTTATTCATATGTTAAAATTTGAAATATGTAACAGTTAATGAAATAGAGGACTTTAATATTTCAAGATATTATATTAAATAATGACCATTGACTATTAAAAAAAAATTGCAGAACCCTGTCACAGTGCAAATTTAGTGCGTCACAAAACATATAATCCCTTCCACAAGAAGCACATCAAAGACACGTGATGGATATTGCCTATCTGTCAAATCCACTGTAAAAAACAAACTGCAGACGAGTAAATGTATTTCTGTCAATGACATCTTGATTTAAAACAAACATGGCTGATATGCAACTGGCATGCTGCGAATTTCTGGCACCATCTACTGTGAATGTTGTTGCTAAAACTCGTAAATGAGAAATTACAACAAAATCATGAGGTTAAACATTCATAATTCGGGATGTTGTAGTTACATAAAACCCACAAATAGCTGCATTTTTGTCAGCCTGTAAAATGGCTGCACCCAGTTGGTAAGCAGCGACACCTGGAGAATTCTGAATAGACTCATAAACCATTCACAATGGAGGCTACTGGAAATAACCTGGGGCACGTCTGGCATGTCATAAAATACTAACGTATAATGTCATTTCTACATGGGCTTTTGCTGTTACTGCAATCACTCTGGGATACGCTTTCTTTTAGTGCTAGATCGGTTGAAACTATAACTTAATTACACTGTCATTTTAAAATGTAACTTTAAAATGTATGTTTATCCACCGTAGCTCCCTGGCATACAAATACAATTGTTGACAACAGGAATGCTGCTTATTGACTTGGAGATTGACTAACTTCATTGTTTAGTGTGACTCTGTGCTTAGTTTCCAAAGGGTTTAAGCATGATAGACGTCACTTATTGTTATTATCATTTTTATTTTAAATAATAGTGTCATGGCAATAATGTATCCATGACAACAACATAAATACCAAAAAATTCAAAATAAAATGTCAAGTAGAATATACATGAGAATATATATATATATATATATATATATATATATATATATATATATATATATATATATATAAGAATATATTAAAAAATATACAACTCTACATTAGGACATAACAAGTAAGTTGATGTGATGTTTTATGTAATTATTAGTACAATCTAGCACACAAATTGGCATAGGTATTATTTGGGAACAAGCACCATGTATTTGGGTTAAAAACCTGCTCAAAGGCGCTAACAGTATAACATGTGTACTAAGTGTTTTGTCACAAGATAAAATAAACACAGGAATTAGTAGGTTAATTGTTACTTATATTGTTATTACATTATTACATCAGCCACACCCGAATGTAGAAAATATAAGATATTTATTATAAACAAAATGTATAGTTATCGTCTTCGGACTCCAGCAACCCTTGTTCTATGTAAGCCTTGATGGTGGCAGTGTCAGTATATATTTTCAGAAAAAATGTATGTTATGAAAATATTTTACAAACATTCCAGTGTTATTTGACATACAGTGTATGTCCATGGTCCACCATACAAACATATCGTAGTAAATACCCAGTGGTCAGTCTGCATGACTAGAGGGTGCAATTATGTAGTGATTATTATAAGTAATTACATACCTGTAAGATAACACTTAGGTGTGTCATTTCGAGTAAACCCTATCACTTAAACACCTGAGGTCAATATCTTAATAACCTCAGGTCACTATCTTAATTTGAGGTCAATTACTGTGACTCAGCGTGATACAGGTTATGATAACCTCATTATCAGTATTCGTGTTTGAATGACACTTACAAATGCTGCATCTGAAATATCGCTGACATTTTTATAAAGATGGATTATTACAACTGCAAGAGTAAAAAGCGAAATTATGCATGATTTGAGCTGACAACCATGGCACCACATCTCGGCATTTCGAAAGCGCGACAAATATATTCATATTAAAAAAACAAGATACACAGCAGAAATTATCGTATTCTTAATTCATAATTTTTTTGGCTAGGTGGATATGGAATTTACAACAGGATATAATGTAATTTGAATTCAAGAAAACTGTTATTTCCTTTTAGGCAAATTGAATATTAAGTGTTACGTATGTCTAATTTCTTTAAGACCTCCTTTTACAGTCCATAATACTAGCACACCTACCAGGGTATGTTAAGATGTACTGTCATTTAATAATTGCAAAACTGTGATAGCAGTTTGAATATTTCAGCAGCAAAATGAAAACAAAATGTTGAAGTCACACACTAACAGACATACAAACTGTTGGTATTGTCGCTGACACCAGCTGGTCTAAGTGTAGCAGCCAATGAAGTTTGGTTATACCTCTGTGTCCTCATAATATTTAAGACATCTCATTCTGCAAACTTCCTGCTAATAATGACTGCCCTGGTTGATGCTGCAGGTGCAAACAGTAGAACTCACAATCTAATTTTAAATTATTAAATTTATAGCTTATTCCCAACACACGTTTTGAAATGCAGGGAGGTGACATTAATTCTACACGTAACTACACTGTTGACGTGAATTAATTGAGTCGGTGCTACCCCTCACATTAATAGTCAGGACATGCATTATCAGTTTGATGCCATTGGCTGCAATCTGATTCAGAGGTGCTAGAATCATCATTGACTGAGACTAGAGGCTATTAGAAGGAGACACCCTGGACAATAGCCTGGTGTCGCTGCTGTGGTGTGATGGATACCCTTGCTTCTATACCGCACTACAGCGTGTGCATTCTCAATATATTGGAAAATTTTCATATCAAGTGGACACATTGGCATAGTTGGTGTTGTCGGACTCCGCCGCGCCTATGGAACAATCTACCGGACAGTCTGCGCCTAATGGACTCGCTTGAACTTTTTAAGTCCAACTTAAAAACACATCTTTTTAAGGCCGCATTTGTAAACTACTTGTAGGGTATTTTGAAATTAAGTAATTTTAACTGTAATTATAGTTTTGCAGTTTTTTGCTTTATTATTAAGTTATTCATAATTTATTTTATTTATTTACTATTTTATTTTTATCTATTTATTGCTGATAAGTTTAGCTTATGAACTAGGACTTTTAAAAGCTTTATTGATTTAATTATCTATTTATTATCATTTAACATTTCGTCTTTGCATGCAAGTTTAAACTGGTTATGAATATTTTAAACATGTATGTGTTACAATGTATTTGATGCGCCTCTGAGCGGAAATATTTCCGGATCTACGGTGCTTTACAAATAAAAATTATTATTGTTGGTGTAAGAACTTTTTTAACGCATGCTGAACACATCAGTCAGTATCAATTACAGTTAATACCTCGCAGGATAACATTTGTATTTCTTATTACAGCATTACATAACCTGTTTAAGGACATTTATAACTTTTTTAAAGTCAGAAATGATGGGAAAAAATTCAAAGATACTTCATACAAAGTGACCAATTCATATTCCACAACCACGGTGCATTTTAGCAATCATGCAGACGAAAGCTTGAAATGCATGTGACAGAAATATCGCACTACGCCCTCAGCACTCAGCGCTGACGGTTGAGTGCACTTCATTCTATACCTTTAGGTAAACCTTTCTAAAAAAATCCTATATCATAAATTTTATCTTGCGGTTGCAGCATCCTGCAGTCTTTCAGCATCTGCAGCTTTAGTTTCCTCCATCTGTTCTTATCTCCTGGGCTCGTCCTTTTTGTCGACATTCTGTATTTTCAAGATCTAGTAGCTTAGTGAAAAATTGCGTATTTTTCAATACAGACTAATGCACAACCTATGATTTGGAGGGCAGAGTTGGCTGAGCATGGTAAGGATTGTCTCAACTCATCATTTAGACAGATATGAAATTTCTAATGAGGCCGCAAGGTTTTTTGTGATGCAAACATTGTTATTGTTCATACTTGCAAAAATGCCCATCACCTCACGGGATTAGTGAGTTGACAGTCATGATGATAATATTTACATTTGTTAGAAAACAGTATGCTTCACAGAGAAGTTGAGGTGGTGTTTAATTGGACAGGTCTGCCAGGGAGTAAAACATAAAGGTGGCATGGACATGGAGGTGACAGAGGTTGTGGAGGAGGATGCAATGGACAGGGTGTCATGGTGAGGAGAGACATGGAGGTGACAGAGGTTGTGGAGGAGGATGCAATGGACAGGGTGTCATGGTGAGGAGAGACATGGAGGTGACAGAGGTTATGGAGGAGGATGCAATGGACAGGGTGTCATGGTGAGGAGAGACATGGAGGTGACAGAGGTTATGGAGGAGGATGCAATGGACAGGGTGTCATGGTGAGGAAAGACATGGAGGTGACAGAAATTGTGGAGTAGGACACAATGGACAGGGTGTCATGGTTAGGAGAGACATGGAGGTGACAGAGGTTGTGGAGGAGGATGCAATGGACAGGGTGTCATGGTGAGGAAAGACATGGAGGTGACAGAAATTGTGGAGTAGGACACAATGGACAGTGTCATGGTGAGGAAAGACATGGAGGTGACAGAGGTTGTTGAGGAGGATGCAATGGACAGGGTGTCATGGTGAGGAAAGACATGGAGGTGACAGAGGTTGTGGAGGAGGATGCAATGGACAGGGTGTCATGGTGAGGAGAGACATGGAGGTGACAGAGGTTGTGGAGGAGGATGCAATGGACAGGGTGTCATGGTGAGGAGAGACATGGAGGTGACAGAGGTTGTGGAGGATACAATGGACAGGGTGTCATGGTGAGGAGAGACATGGAGGTGACAGAGGTTGTGGAGGAGGATACAATGGACAGGGTGTCATGGTGGGGAGAGACATGGAGGTGACAGAGGTTGTGGAGGAGGATGCAATGGACAGGATGTCATGGTGGGGAGAGACATGGAGGTGACAGAGGTTGTGGAGGAGGATGCAATGGACAGGGTGTCATGGTGAGGAGAGACATGGAGGTGACAGAGGTTGTGGAGGAGGATGCAATGGACAGGGTGTCATGGTGAGGAGAGACATGGATGTGACAGAGGTTGTGGAGGAGGATGCAATGGACAGGGTGTCATGGTGAGGAGAGACATGGAGGTGACAGAGGTTGTGGAGGAGGATGCAATGGACAGGGTGTCATGGTGAGGAGAGACATGGAGGTGACAGAGGTTGTGGAGGAGGATGCAATGGACAGGGTGTCATGGTGAGGAGAGACATGGAGGTGACAGAGGTTGTGGAGGAGGATGCAATGGACAGGATGTCATGGTGAGGAGAGACATGGAGGTGACAGAGGTTGTGGAGGAGGATGCAATGGACAGGGTGTCATGGTGAGGAGAGACATGGAGGTGACAGAGGTTGTGGAGGAGGACACAATGGACAGGGTGTCGCGGTGAGGAGAGACATGAACTTGACAGAGGTTGTGGAGGAGGATGCAAAGGACAGTGTGGTGAAGCAGATGATCATACAAGCAGCCAATCCAAATGCACATTCCAAAGAAGATGACAATTATGTTTTCATTAAATTTATTAATAATATACATAGCAAGCCACATTACACATTGTGCTTGAGATAATTGTGTGATTTATTGCCACTGACAATGACTGATGGGAGTCTAGTCTTAGCACTTGACTCCAATGAATCTTTGTGTCATTGACACTTACAGGGGCAAACACCCAGCAGCCCTGGTCCTGTGTAAACTACTGAGTACAAACCAAAAAATCTGTCTGACACCCTTCAGACTTCCACAGCCATTACCTGCTACAAAGTTGGCTTTCAGCCCCTGGCCTTTTTAAGGGTAATAGCTAGCACCCTGATGCTGTGACTTAAAGGGGTGCTTTGTGCACTGGGGTAGGGTGAAGGAAAGACACTTGTCACGGCTACTATATTTAAGTGGCCGTAAACTCCACCGGCGTTGGGTGATTTATCTGACAGAAATGTTGAACGTGGCAGCGTCATACAAAAGATGGATGGAGTGAAAAAAATAGAGCAGTGGGCGTCTTGTTCGGAGTCTGGCAATGTCGCCCCATAACCAGGTACAGGGGTGGGGTAAAGCTGCTCCACGTGGAGTATGATTAACTTTTGTGTGGCAGCCAATTAGTGAATTTATGAAGATGTGCGTGTGCTTGTGCGTGCTTGTGTGTGTGCTTGTGCGTGCTTGTGTGTGTGCTTGTGCGTGCTTGTGTGTGTGCTTGTGAGTGCTTGTGTGCGTGCTTCATCCTGGTACTTAGGTTTAGTTAAATTAATGTATCATTTATTTGCCATCTTTATATAATTAAGCTTCAATGTTAGTAACTCACAACAAATGGCCACATGTAGACTACATGTTAGATGACATCAATTCACAGAGCAATCTGCAGAGCAATCCACAGAGCAATCTGCAGAGCAATCCACAGGGCAGTCCATCTGATAGTCTGCAGAGCAATATACAGAGCAATAAACAAATGACAGCAGTGTTCAACATTACTGTATTTTGAATGTAAACTATTCCCACTAACCGGTTGATCCTCTTAAATTTCACTCACTTAAAGTTGCATTCTAAAGTTGTTCAGCTTTTTTATAACAAATCACCCATAAATCGTTGTGCAGAATGATTTATGAATAAATAAATATTACTTTCGTCGATACCAGGCCAACTTTGTTCACATGTTACACAAATTTAAAATAAACCGGAATAAAAGAAAACAGTTATATTTGCATGCATTGCTTTTGCAATTATGTATGAGACAACGTGAGTGGAAATTATGCTAAAAGCACAGTTTATCAAATAATGTCAAATGCCAAATTCACACTTGTGAATATTTGTTGCCACCACTAAAAAACATCAGCATTTATCTGTGCCTTGAATCTGACAATTCAAGCCAGTTAGAGGCGCATTACAACAAGGCTCAACTAAAAAACATAAATCTATATTTTTGAAAACCCTACTAGATTATGTTGCTTAGAAAACTATTTGTTTCAGTCTTTTAAATAATAAATTGTTTCGAGGAACTTAAAATAAAATATGCTAGCAAATGAAGTACTTTTCGTCACAGCAAATTTGATCAATATTAAATAATATTGCTGTTGTTATGTACAGGTATATTAAAAATGTCTAAAGCTGCATCTTTAAGTTAACTTTTTACATGGCTCTCTGCTTTGTAAACATCAGCTGTGGCCATTTTCCTCATTAAAAAAAATCGAAGGTTCATGCCACAGAAATCCCATTTTATGGCTACTTGAGTCATGATCATCAGAAGAAAGGTCACAGTATTGACATGACCAGGACATGTTCAGATGTTGAAGAAACTACCCATGGAAAAAACTGTAGATGTTTAGTGAACTTCTGCATTTGAAGTTGGCCATATGTTTACCAGCAGGTCCCTGGTTTGTTCCATAGACTGTAGAGATAAATACATTTAGAAACAAAAATGATGTCTTGTTCATTTATAAATGATCATATTCAAACCTGTGCAGCAACACGAGTCAGTGTAATGGTAAATAGACACGTGTGCAGACAAAACCTCTGTGTCCACACATGTCATGTGACTCTGTCTTATAATCTAGATCATTCATTTCTATCTCAACACCATGAAGGGAAAGCAACCACTGAATGATCTATGATTTGCTGAATGTACTCAATTGAATTTTGTTCACAATTACCTATTCATTAGTCGAATTTGAAGATCATTATGTGACAGATTAAAACTATTATATAATTCAAATCAAATCAAAATCATTTGACCACCTAGTAAATTGTTTCCATGTGGGTTCAGTTGACTTTTTAAACGAGGCAAAAGTGGCCCAGTCTCAATGTATTATAACATAAGGAATGTCACACTTTATAACTATCTGATTTAGTGACAAAGTTATGTTGAATTGTTAACATAATTATGTGATATATGTAAACAGGCTTCACACATTGCTTAAGCTGAGAACCGCTGTTTGGTGTTCTACATGTATTTTTAATGTAATGTTCTTAATCTAAATTAAATGTATAAAAAGGAAGCATCCAGAAATTGTAATGAACCCAAAACAATGTTCAAATGTTGACATTTGTGACCATGAAATATACAGTGTGTAAACAGAACATTCAAATTTTAAGCAAGAAATCTTTCCGCAAACTTCTGCTAATATTTACAGCCCCAACCAAATCTATCTACCAGAATACATAATCTCACTTTAACTATCCATGTGCTACTAATTTGAACACTAACAAACGTGTTTTGCTAGGGGCAAAATGGATGATGTAGAAAAGCATTAAGTGTACAAATTGTTTAATACCACAAGTATTCTATAGTGTTCTGTTACTAGGTTAGATTACCCGAGGCATAAACATTTGATATTTGTGCTAATAACATTTGCCCCAATTAATTGTTTGATTTGTGGTTTTACAATGATTGACCACGTCATCAATACAAACTTGATCCTGTTCAGTTTTGCCCCAGTCATGTAGCCAAGGGCAAGGCCAAATGAAATGTGTGGTGTGGTTTGATAATAACTCTGACCTCACAGAAAGATGCATCCACACATTTTGCAATTACATAACACCACAGTTTATTCATTACGATAGTTTGTGTGTACCTTTCATAATGCAGGGAAATTTAACATATTTGAACGGGACACATTTTCAAAAGAAAATATGTTTTAATGTCTTAAATTATTTAAATTAGTTGTATAGATACATATTGTTTACATTATAATTATATTTATGTGAATGTCTTAAATTATGTATTGTTTCATTCTATTTTTAACAAATGTACTTTGCATGCTTTATGTACCCATTTCAATCTCTATGACTGCCCAGAGTGAAATAAACTTGTATTACTGTTATTATTACTATCATACTGAAGGGTATTTTGTTGCTTCATAATTGCTATTTTGCTAGCGTTTTGTATAAAGTTTAATTCAATTTATATACAATAGACAAAGAGCACTGGACAGGAGCATTTCTGGCAATGGGACACATTTCTGAAGTTACTGTCAGTCAACTGATAAAACACACTAGTCACCAGTCCGTCATGACATGCAGTATGCGCCACCTGGTGGATAATTATGTACTAGTTTTGATGGTGCTGTCAGCAACTTTTCATTTCCCAAGTTAGTTGTCACAGACCCTGTAATTTGCAGTCGTTCTCAGCACGTAGAGGCTGTGTTCTATGGAGGCATTCAACGTGTGCCTGGAGACATGGGCAGTTGCAGGTGGCCCCTGAATGAAGTCATAGAGCTCACTGCAGGTGTTTCGAACAGAACACACATTCATGCTGCAGACAATTAGACCAACTACACCTCACCCGTCACTTGACATGTCCAGCAAGGCACATGAGATGTGTTGAGCAGTGTACAATATCCAACGCTCAGTTGTAAGTGCTAGGAACCAATTCAGATAAGGAACAAATATATACTGAGTAGAAAGTTATATGCAAATATGTACAGTTTCGCAATGTTATTTGATTCAATAATGGCTTTTAGAAGCAATGCGATAAGGTAACATTTTGTTTAACCACAGCATTGATGACCTTAAAATATATAGTAATTTTGTGCTAATTACAGGCATGGATCATATAAAGGCTTTCCTACAAGTCTTGTGTTGAATTTTCGATTTAAAGGTTTAGAACATTTGATAAATCATTATCATTTGAGATTGCAGGATAGTGTTTTAAATGTATTGACTATTCTTGAACATGACTAAAATTTGGTATAGCTAAGCTACTTTAGGTAGGAAAGGTTACTAGGTACACTCTTTACAAAATGAAACAGACAGGATATCATTGGGCAAGATGTTTATTTATTCTAAATGATTCAATTTGATCATTATCTAAATCAACGTTTTGAGTTAAAGGCTGTTCGAGGTTGTTTGAACAAATGTTTTTAATTGTTGTGATGCGTTGTTGCGTTGCGTTGCGTTGCGTTGCTTGCGTTGCGTTGCGTTGCGTTGCGTTGCGTTGCGTTGCGTTGCGTTGCGTTGCGTTGCGTGCGTTGCATTGCTATATACTCCCAACAATATATTTATTCTGATGTTTGCAGTAACATTGACAGTTAAAAATATATTTGTCATTTGTTAATTCCACATAAAATGTTACATCATATATTATAAAGTTCCATACCTGACATGAATATAATGTTGTACCACGGGTGCAAGCATAAACACGTCTTTGACCCAATGTTATATGTTTCTAAACATCCTTCATTTACACCTTCCTTCATTATAGGATGTGGTGATGTGGCCTTGAATTTATGTTCATGTTTTCTTCGTACTGTCAGAGTGTTCCTTTGAACACTCAAGTTTATTACATGTGAATGATTACTATGTTAAGGTAACAAGTACTTGCGGCGTTACATAAATTTAATATATGATGCTAGTTTTAAAGGTGGTGCTTGTGCCGAGAGAATATATCTGCAGGTTATTTGTATTTGTTTATTCAGTATAGTTTTATTTTGGAAGTAGTTGCATATAATTATGTTAGCTATGGTTGATTTGGTGATGCACGCACGCACGCACGCACGCACGCACGCACCATAGCTGTATGTAGAGACTCGTCCACCCGTCATTTGGATGGGTAAAATCGAATATGCATGTGTAAAAATATGGGTGGACGGGTAGTGGATGGGTAAAAAATTGAAGGAACAAAAAATAGGCCTTCCAAAACCATAGATATTTTTAGTTATGCCTTGAAAGTGAGTTAAAATCGTGTCACATGTGTGTTTGTGGTCCATTTCAGATCATCAGACACATTTAAAAGTTTGTAAACTGGTTTAACAGTTAACATCCATGTGTCCACCAAAACATGTGTGACTGGCAATAATTTTATCCTGCATAAAGCCCTGGCACACAAAACACACACAACACACGCAACACACGCAACACACGCAACACACGCAACACACGCAACACACGCAACACACGCAACACACGCAACACACGCAACACACGCAACACACGCAACACACGCAACACACACACACACACACACACACACACACACACACACACACACACACAACACACAAAACACACACACACACACACACACACACACACACACACACACACACACACATTTGTTTGTTTGTTTGTTTGTTTGTTTGTTTAATTTTGTGACATACATCATTAAAAATGTTTACTTGTGGCAACCTACACACTGTAGAAGGGGCTGGGCGATATAATAAATACATCTGTTGAGACCAAAGTATCAACGTGGCAGGCAGAGGGAAGGACACAGGGTCTGTAGTCTGTGCCACAGAACACAACATATCTCATCTAAACAGTGAAATAACCAGCCAGCAATCACATCTGCACAGCCGCATATAGATTGGTTAGTTGTAGTTATATATATATATATAATATATATGTGTGTGTATATATATATATATATATATATATATATATATATATATATATATTTTATATATGCTATATATATAATATTTCTCTCTTCTCTCTTCTCTCTCTCTCTCTCTCTCTCTCTCTCTCTCTCTCTCTCTCTCTCTCTATATATATATATATATATATATATATATATATATACTTATAATATATATATATATATATATATATATATAATTATTTTTCATAATTATATATTATTTTTATCTTGTGTAAATTTAGTTGGGCACAGTGGTAAAATATTTAGATTGCTGTTCTTTAGAAAGAGGGACCATGGTTTGAGTCGTGGTCCTTAGGTTTGCCACTGGTCTGGCAAAACTAGAAAAATGTTGTTTATGATCCATGGTCTGTGTCTGTTGGCCTTCTCAGTTGAGCAGTCAGTTCATCATCCAATATGTGTCTCTGACGGGGAGTGTCTGTAGTTGAGTCTATTATGTTTAGTAAACAATGTGATGCTACCAATAATCTTCCCCGACTGAAGGATTGTACTATCCACTCTGCAGTATATAGGCAACAGGTTCCACAATGTGCTGTCAACATCAGAAATGCAGTGTGAGGGAGATTTTATAAGACACCTTTCAGTATGAACATAGAAGCTAACCAGTGACAAGGTGATGCACACGGCACCTGAATCATCTGAAGACATAATCATGAGATGTGACAGAAGGACTAAGCAATAATTTGTTTTGATCTGTAAAATCAATATATGAGATTTCCATGAATTTGTGATTATACACAAAATTAAGTCGTGTATGAGAAACTTACAAATATGACACTATCTCAACGTGAATTCCTGTGAACTTTGTATATATCATATATGTAGAAGTTCTTCTAATTTTATATGAAAAATGCATTTACAGTTGTACAGTGTACAGTCTATAATCGTTACTGCTCCATAATGGTCAACTTTGGGGCTGTCATTATTTTGTCAGGTAAGACTAGATTGTGCCTGCAAAAGTATGTATAATTCAAAAGGTTTATCAAGATAATGCTCATTTTTTTACGAGCAGCATATCTTTAGTAAAAAAACAGTGAAATGACTTAAAATTGTACCCTGTCAAATTTGATCAATTGTCATATTGCGTGTACCACTATCACTGTTCTAAACAGCAAACATATTGCCAACATTTCCGTGACACATTATGTGAGTTTTTAATGGAAAGTCTGCAGTGTCAAATTTGGAGAAAAAAAATGTGGTAATATTTGACACCACAAGAAATATCTGACAGTTATACTACATAGTGGGTGCGTGAACGACTTGTCGCTTGTGTCGGGGGTCGTTAGGAAAATAAAACTGTTTTAACATTTTTTTCAATTGCCATTTCTGTAGGCAAAGATCTTTGAAGTGCCTTCAGAAACATGTCAATCATTCACTGATTCATCATTATCCACCTGTCAATCAAACTTGATTCCCTTGCAATCAAAAAGCGCTATATATGCCATTATATATGCACATCTTTAGTCCCAAATTATAACTGATTTATCCTTTTTTCAAATCATATTCCTGTATGCTTTATATAATTATAATGTTTAAATAATGATCAAATTTTACAAGTTATTATACTCCTTATTTGAAAACCTTTTTTTTTCTCACATAAGGTTTATGTGCATGTAATATAATTAAACCATATAAATGTCCTAGATTAAAAAGTAACCAAGGATATAACCACAAGTTTTTAATCGGTGTGAAAAGCTGATTTTTTTAACTGCAGTTCTGTGATAAATCAATTAAGTCAAGGTTGTCTGTTTCATACTGTAACAGCCAATGCTAGCAATTATTAGCAGGAAGTCTGCTGAATCAGTTGTACTTTGGCCCACATTTTGGTAATTAGTATGGAAAGCCACCAAACGAAAACCATAAATGTCAATAAGCAAAACAGCAGCTGTTTTCAATTACACCTTGACTTCTTTGTTTAGTTTTGCTGCTGTAATATTTAATTTTTTATTAAATGTAAATTGGCACCCATTGTACCTTAAACATATTCAGTGTTAAATATAAATTATAAACATTATTTAGTATTAATTTAAAACAGGTAACAACAGTTTGTCCTTGAAGTGACTTAACAACACGAATAAACAAGTGAATAACAACTTTCCTGTAGAGACACGAGAACCACACAGGACGATGTCCAACAAAGTTGCTTAGCCAGCTAATTATTGACACTGGCTAACTGGCAGTTTGGCTAAATTGAATCTACATGTGTAGTTAGGGAAGTGACAAGATGTTTATGAAAAGTGGTATAGGTTTATCTTGATTGTAGCCTATCAATCAAAGCCAGGGACCACCCACTCTGCAAGTGGGAGGTGCTGGCTGGCCTATGGCACTCATTTGCTGGGGTAGGCTGGTAGTAATGAGTTGCTAATGTGATAGCAAGCTTGTAAGACCACTGGGTAGATTGGGTTGAGATTACAACTGCTGTTTGTTTAGAGCCAGTGAACT
Source organism: Ridgeia piscesae (assembly GCA_025642075.2). Taxonomy (NCBI): domain Eukaryota; kingdom Metazoa; phylum Annelida; class Polychaeta; order Sabellida; family Siboglinidae; genus Ridgeia; species Ridgeia piscesae. Next base: position 121,456 of record JAODUO010000376.1, read on the forward strand.
TGTAGGCTCGTAGATCTCTCACTGTCGGAATAGCAGCTTTTGAGGTGAGTCTTGATCGTTTCCTGTCGTCCGTGGTTTTGTGAGTCACTTGGTCTTGAAAGTTGGCTTTGGTGGCTGTGTCCTCGACAAATGGAATATATTTGAATCGGTGGACAGTTCTGAGAAATGTGTTCTAGATATCAGTGGCCTGTGACATGGTTTCGTTGGACACATGTAACATAGTATGATCGGTTCGACACGACATCGCAGGTGTGCTTCTCAGAAGTTGTATAGGATCTCTGACTTTGGTAATTACCTCTCCTAGTTGTTGGCATACTTTGCTAAGCTATTGTCATGAGGCTAGCAATGATCGTGCATGTCTTGGTTGTGTGACTAGATCAGTGCCAGTCCATGTCTGTAGCTGGTCGTTGCATAACAAAGCAGCCATAACTCACAAATGCACTGTCGCAGTCCTAACATTACTTATCTGACATGGTCCTAATGTTGTGTTTTGTCATGAATCCAGTTGGCGTCCGTTGCCACAACAGTGGCTGTAGTCAAGTTGTTGTTACTCATGTACATTGTCTAACTCTGTGCATTAACCAGCTTTAGCACAAGTGACAACAACATGCAGCTGGAGGTTTGAGGTGCAGAGAGCAACATTCCGATTACAATACATTGTATGAGTGATGTGTTTTAAAGCAAGCGTGTTGGTGTAGTTGCCTGGCTTCACCTCTCAACACAGGCGTAGTGTCAACATAAAATTTGATAAATTGGTTTTATCTTAATACTATGAATCAAATAAATGGGCTAAACGTCATAGGGCAATTAAAAAAAAATTGTTGAAAAATACATTTCGTTCCAATCCATATACTGTCACAATTTGTATAAAATTAATATTTACAGATTGATTACTATCACGAATCTTTTGAATGTCTTTATTTTATGTATACCACATTGAAAGTGGGAACAAATTTCTGTATGCCACATTGAAATTGGTAACAACGTATTGGCCACAAACATAGATTAATAGTAACAAACTTTTATTAAAAATTTAAATAAAAAAAAGTAAAATATATATTATCACAACAAATATTAATAATTGTCATACATTATTAGTCATTTCAGCTGAAGATGCAACACACTTATAACATCACTTTGTGTCTGCCGTCCACTGTCTGCCACTCGCCATTAGCTGCCATATCTCAGAAACCGTTCGGGATCTATTTTCTAATTGAGGCCAGACATATCTTAGGATATATGGGTAGTCTGTTTTTTTGTTTTTTATGTAGTGGAGATATGTAGAGTGAAATATCAAACACTTTGTTGGTTTCAACTGCTTTCTGGCCACTGCTGGACTGGCCGAGTGGAGTGGAAGTAGATAACTCAACCTTCACTGAGAAATGACCAATCTTGTTACTGCATTCACAGAATTTGGCTGTGTCTGTGGTCATCTCATAATATACATAGAAAATGTCAATTAGGTGATTGTGGTGAAGAAATAAGCAGTGACTATGTCACCAAAAATTACTAAATACAAAATTATTACAAAGTCCAATGCAGTTTAAGATCCCTTAGTTCTTTTTGGTCATTTGTCATTAGCGAATATGACAGGTATTTGCTCTGTTATTGACTGCTTGAAAATCATTCCCTAAATGAATAAAGACGAATCACCCAGATGCATTAGGGGTGATCATAACCATAATGACGAGAACTCTGACCAAGTGAAGCTGTAGATGATGGACAACAGTTCTGTTGCTGCGATCTCCAGTTTGTCATGCTGAAGTTATGCTTCTGTAGGGATATATGGACAGATAAGCACTGACATATGACACCATATCATTGACCAGTCAGTGAAAGGGTTCACAGGTACCACACCCTGTGGGTGAAGTCAGACCCCCATTGGGGTGGGGAGTGTACTGGGCACCCTGCTGCCATAACTGGTTGGAGGTCAATATATCACATTGTAGATGTGCAGTTACCATGACAGTGATGACAGGGACAATATATTCACTAATGCAGAACTACTCTCAGTTTAATCCATTTAGGAAATCTTGGTCTCTCACATCGAAATGGTTTGTGAATAGTATGACAAAATATATACCGGGTGGCTTTGTTTAAACGGTTCAAAGACTTGCGTCATAGGGGGTCTTTTTTAATTTTTAGTATACATTGTATATTTATATTATGATATTATACAGTATCTTGCAAAATTATTCATCTAATTATTACCAGTGACATTGTTTTGAGCAAGCAGAGGAAGGCAGCAACTTGTGCACTAGTAACACCGTACAGAAGTAACCTATTGTGTCATTATGAGCACTAGTAAGAAGTAACCTATTATATCATTATGAGCACTAGTAAGAAGTAACCTATTATATCATTATGAGCACTAGTAAGAAGTAACCTATTATATCATTATGAGCACTAGTAAGAAGTAACCTATTATATCATTATGAGCACTAGTAAGAAGTAACCTATTATATCATTATGAGCACTAGTAAGAAGTAACCTATTATATCATTATGAGCACTAGTAAGAAGTAACCTATTATATCATTATGAGCACTAGTAAGAAGTAACCTATTATATCATTATGAGCACTAGTAAGAAGTAACCTATTATATCATTATGAGCACTAGTAAGAAGTAACCTATTATATCATTATGAGCACTAGTAAGAAGTAACCTATTATATCATTATGAGCACTAGTAAGAAGTAACCTATTTATTATGAGCACTAGTAAGAAGCCTATTATATCATTATGAGCACTAGTAAGAAGTAACCTATTATATCATTATGAGCACTAGTAAGAAGTAACCTATTATATTATGAGCACTAGTAAGAAGTAACCTATTATATCATGAGCACTAGTAAGAAGTAACCTATTATATCATTATGAGCACTAGTAAGAAGTAACCTATTATATCATTATGAGCACTAGTAAGAAGTAACCTATTATATCATTATGAGCACTAGTAAGAAGTAACCTATTATATCATTATGAGCACTAGTAAGAAGTAACCTATTATATCATTATGAGCACTAGTAAGAAGTAACCTATTATATCATTATGAGCACTAGGAAGAAGTAACCTATTATATCATTATGAGCACTAGTAAGAAGTAACCTATTATATCATTATGAGCACTAGTAAGAAGTAACCTATTATATCATTATGAGCACTAGTAAGAAGTAACCTATTATATCATTATGAGCACTAGTAAGAAGTAACCTATCAACTAACATGTCTTGTCATCCCCAGATACATTGGCTGTCTCATAGTCTTTGGTCAGTAAGTACAAAGTACAGGACTCGTTTCATTGAGGACAGGCAAACATGTTGTGGTGTTCTGTTCTAGTCCATGCACGTGTCCTGATATTTCTTCTGGCCAGAGCCTGCACCATGTTAAATCAGCCACAATCCAAACACTGTCACACTTTATTGCTTCTACACATATCACCATAGCTGATAATTTATAATTGTGTATTTAATTATGTATTTCTGGTGAATGTGTGTGGAACTAAACAATAGAAAACATAGTTTGGCGCAGATTTTTGACACTTCAATGTTTTGCCCGCATGACTGTATTTCTTGCTGCCTAGTGACTAGGAGCCATCACTTGTATATTCTATAATGTGTGGAAATATGCAATGTTTTTTTTTGGTTGTAACGGTTCTAAAACTGTATGTACAATGATAAATGAGATTTATTCAAATTGTTTATTCAAGTAGGATTAATTTAATCAGTGACATTTGCACTTCTACATTGGCATGTCACCTTGACATATTGTATTACATGTCAGATCAGACTAAGATAGATTGGCTGACATCGCTTTGATCCTGCAAGATGTATAGGTTCTTTTACAATGGTGAAATTTAAGATGTTCTGATGAAATCATGCCTGTAGCTCTTAATAGGTTATAAACAAGCTATTAAAAGATGCTGTTAAATTCTGCACAACATGATGTTAATACGAAAAGAAACTTTTTTAATTGATGAACTTCCTCTATATATATTCATTCTCACACCGTTCTGTTAGCATGTGTTAAAAACTGCTTCAATTCTATTTTGCACATCTCATTTGAAATGCATAATGTACCGGGGAGTCAACTAAGTGTTCTCTAAGACCCAACAGCTCTAAAGTGCACGTGAATATTTATTATTGTAATTGCATAAGATCAATGCTCCAAGACCTAGAATGTAGTTGTAAAACATAATAGTAAAATAAAATACTATAATTATGTGTATTCTGCTTGTAGTGAAATATATTACCAAAACTTGTATAACTCCAAATTGATAGAAATTACTCACACAGATTTAGAGTAATATTCACATCATGGGACATCAACAAGGTTATTCTTCAAGACCGGCTTTACTTCGCCTACACATTTCTGTTTAGTTTTCAAGTTGACAGGGCACAACTATGCGATCGCCGTGTTCGATTACAAACGCGCAATTAGCTTTGCAAACAGTTTTTACTGTAGGCATTTGTTGTTGTCGTCAGGACAATACAATCTGTGCTGACGGTGCTCATGTCAACTGCCAGTGCGCATTCTGCATACGCCAAAAAATTACAGGTATTATTCGGGCGATAACGAGAGAAATACAAATTTTGCGTACTCCGCTCTGAGGCTAGACATGTAATCAAGACAGTGTTACCTGCTTCAATGCTCAGCCGATACTCTGCCTTTCAATGGCAACACTGTAGGACATCGCTTGTGACCTATTTTCTTGTGTGTGTTTTCGTCTGTGGGCTCCGTGAGGTTTTCTTTAAAATGTAGACGGCTTCGGTTCCCAAATGTTTTTGCAAAAACTTCCGAAGTGTTTTTAGTTTATTAGGCACTGGAAATGTAGGGGACAAAATCAGTGTTTGCTACAGTTATTATTCTCAGCCTATGGCATGTTTTATTGGTGTTACATGTGTATTATGTATGCATAATTGCATAACGTGGCTTCGATGAGTTAAGTCGCCCACCTCATATGGGTGGTCTTATAGGGTTGCATCATCCAAAATACAAGTGTAGTTTTGCGCTGGTAGAAATCGTGGCCACCAACACTTGGCAAAGGACTAGTGGTTTTTACTAATCCAAAATGGTTTTCAGCAATACAGAAACAGCCCGAACATCCAACTGACTTGTTACGGCTGCCAGTATGTAACCTACCATACCGTCCAGTTCTGATGGTCAGTGTTATGTGAGAGTTAGTATATGTTCTCCTTTATAGTGGGAGGCATTTTCCTCATGATACATGCTGACAAATCACCAAAATGGGATGCTGTAGTTTTTGACAGAGTTTGATATGCAAACTTAAAAAGCAACCGTTCCTTTGGCTATGTGTTCTTGACTGTTTATGTTATGAATCTCTATCTATGCATTCATGATTTATTGTATTTAAATGGTTCATTGTTTAAAAGCTTCTTACATATGAAACTCATTAATAAATTTACTTGGGCCAACTATGACACTCTGAGGGTTCCCTAGGGGACACCGAAAACAATTTGATGAAGTAGTTTGTGTAGTGAATAATCTGTGTTTGATTTTGAAATCATTTCAGCCTGAATTTGGATTCTAACATGAAATGTTCAGAATACATGTTGGATTAATTATTTTATGTAGTTCTGCTGCGTTAATCTTTACAGACTTGTGTTACTAGGAGTAGCAGCCCGCTGTGCTCTACACATGTCTCTCTGATTTATGTCAGTCAGATGTCATTCTGATTTATGTTAATTTCCTTCTTCTGGGGGTGACACTAACACCCCTTGGCACCATTCACCACACCCAAGTGTGGGGTATTTTAAGTGTATTTAACACCCATGCCATCTTGTTCTGGTTCTGATGATTTAAGATTTTACCTTCCTGTAGGATATAATTATTTTGCTTAATAAAACTTATAAACTGAGGATTTCAGTTCCTTTGCATGGATATTATTGGCAGGATATTTGCTGGATTGTATTTACTTTGTTCCATTGTGTCCAGAGTTATGCTGATGGGAGCGGAAATCCTCAGTTTGTTAAGAGATATAATTATATCTTATGGGTAGAGAAAATCTTAAGTCATCAGAACCAGAACTAGAGAGCACGGGTGTTAAACACACTTAAAATTCCCCTCATCTTTAAATTCATGCCTTATGTGCACTCAGCATTTGAACATATTTGAGCATTGGGAGTATCTCAAAGGTGTGTTTTCTTTACGTGTTATCCATGCTGTTGATTTTTTTACTAACAGGGCAATTGTTGCTGTCGGTGTTGCTCCAGTTTGGTTAGTTCTTGAAGATTTAGTTGCAGATGCCTGGGTGGTCTTTCATAACTCCTTCGGTTGGCTCCGCGTTGTCCCTCATTGTTGGGAATAAAATAACAGAGGGGAAAATGGGGAAAAAGGAACGTGTTATTTCTGCATTGGTTGTACCTTTGTTTGGCTACATATTGTGTTTTAGAATTGCATCCATTGGTTGAAAAATATGCATTCTTGAAGTCAGATGAAAAACAGACATGTGTGAAGTATGGTGTCAACTGAGAAAGAATTACACAAGAGTAATTGTGACAGATAAAAAACACAGAAAGTGAAAGAATTAAACGTCGCAACGCATTTTAACTTATATATTTTTTTAATATGATATTATCTTCCTAGCAAATGAGATGTTTCACTCCTAGCAAAGTGTGTACTATTATTTATTTTGAAGTTACTTAAAATTATTCAATAAAAATCATAGCATTTTCTTTCTTTTATGTGTCTTTCTATTACTTTTTAACAAATGTACAGTAGCATTCCGCTGTATGTCTATATGTGTAATACAGCCACCTCCCAATTGGGGTCATTATAGGACAGCCACAACATATTTTTTATAAGAGTAAGGTATAGGAAGTTATGTGGTAACCTTGCTGTTCAGGTCACTTTTGTCCAATACCAAAAGTGCAGTGTTTTAAATAAAGTTGTTAACTATGATATTATAGTATTGTCATCACTAATTTTAATAAAAAAACCAAAACAAGACGTGTCATTAATCATTTGGAGACTCCCCGCGTTTAGCCGGAACGGAAGGAGATATTTGCACAGAGCTCCTACAACGGTGGCGCCACACCAATCAACAAGTTGCTGTTGATTTATGAAAACTGACTGGTGGTTGGTTTGGGTGCCAGAGACTCTATCCCTGGCATTACTCTGTCCCTGCACCTTGTGGTTCCAGGGATCAGCCTCTCTTGGCAGGCCCAGTTAATGCCAGATGTTTCCCTGCACACCTAATTATCCAGGCTGGTCTTACAAGAAATGGGCCAAGTGTGAACAAGCCTGACTAAATGATCAGCCAAAATATAGCCCTGTAGGAATATCTGGTTAGCGCTGATGCTGTTTCCAGAGAAACTGCTTCATGATAAAGTATGTTAATTTTTTAACACATTACATTGAAATTCATTTGATGATTTTTTATTCTTCTAAATGATATAATTTGTATATACCTTTAAACATATTAAATCTGTATGCATTTGTACATACCTGTGTTTTTACCTGAAATAAACATGTTTTTATTTTGTAAGAAATCCACTTACTTTGGAGCATAATTTGTGAAACGTAATGACGTACGTTTTGATCTATCAGCTATGAGTCATGGTCACGTACGTACGGCTGTCAAGAGAGATGGCTAAGGTTTCGGTGTGACACCAGTACACCAGTATGTGATCAAGACTCATAGCTGATGGGTCGAAACATCATCTCATTTCACAAATTATGTTCCAGAGTAGGTGGATTTCTGACAAAATAACCACATCTTGGAGCCATGAACAACATATTCCATATTTGTGTTGTTGCTGCAGGGAAGGACCCTGATGTGGAGAAGTCCCCACTCGCCGCCACTAAGGAGAAGGGAACGCGTTGTGAGACTGTCCACAGGAAGAGCCCAAAGTCTAGCCCAGGGGATGTAGAGACGGTGGACCGAGGGGTGGGTCCCACACCTCTGCCCCCATCCATCGCCGACTGTCGCCCCTACTGTGGCATCTCCCTCTACACAGACTCACGCAATGGACTAGTCGACCATCCTATGGGTAAATACTGTGTAATAGTAATAGACTTTATTTAAACACTCGTTTCCCAAGTATGACAGTTCAGTAGTGTTTACATAGTCTTCTGTAAAACTGTATGAGTTGCATGTATTATGATACATAAATAACGTAAATTTAGTGATATAATATTGTGACTATGAAATGTTCTATACAAATATAAGTAAATAAAATGATAGAGACTAAGATAGCAACAAATGTAGACCAAATAAATTAAATTAAATGTGATTTTGTAATAACATGTTATTAAATAAATAATTATTAAAGTCGTATAGTAGTATAATAGTAAACACACACATAACTAGCCATTAAAAGCAGATTTTATAAGATGAATCTTAGGACACAATTTAAATATGTTTACATAGTCCATCACATATACATACATATGGGACAGATATAATAGTTGTAGATTCTGCCAGTTGCAGTGGTCAAAGATAGATGTAATTCTGGAATCCTGAAGAAAAGGCCCACCGAAACAGGGGTAGAGAAATGCAACTTCCCACTCATAGAAACCTTCTATAAACTGAACAGATTTAGGAAACAAACTTACATTGTCTGTGATGTTTAGGAGAAATATGTTTATATCTGAGTTGGTCACATATATTGTGGTGATGCAGTACTGTTTTAAATAAATGTAACAATTGTAGTTATCAATAATAACACACTAACAAATCTACTAATAATAACAACTGTTATCTGATCAAATATACTAGCAGTCTGCTACTTACGTCACCATATGCAGGCTTTTAGTCTGTTTTTGTCTGCACGAAAACACAACATAAAATACAAAAATATATTCATTTTGAAAAGAGGGAAAGTTGGCATAACATCAGTGATTGTTAATCACAGCGGCATCATTGATGAATTCAGCATTTTGAATCGCAGCGGCATCATTGATGAATTCAGCATTTTGAATCGCAGCGACATCGTTGATGGATTCTCCGTTTTGAATCACTCCTTCAAACCTTGTGCAACAACGCTAATCTTAATGGCATCAACTTTCAGTTATATATGGAAACTGTTTTATTGGATATTCTGTGATAAACTTGTCATAATCCTGAAACAAAAACCAAACGAATACTGTGATATTGCAGTACTAACAACTATCACCATACTTCTGCAGTAGTAAAATTGCCCCCACTAGTCAATGCTGGTTACGTCTGCTATGTTCCCGCCTCATGTACTGGCCATTAACGTAAGAAACAGTTCAAAACCCTCTCAAATTGTGGCTCCACTGACTACATAAAATGTCTGTCTGGAAGCCATAATTGGGGGCATAAAAGGCCTTGGAAAGCAGGCAGGAATGGGGGCAGTGAACTCGCAGGTAATTTAATGGAGGCTGTCTAGTCCCGATTACTACAACACATGTAAAAACTAGATCGCGGACATAATGTGCAGGGTGCTGCGCAACTAACAAGAACATTAAGTGTACCCTCAAAAAGCATAAAACTAGCACTTGTCAAGCGGGGATGGCAGAAGTGGTTGGATGAAGACATGTGCGGCCGTGCAGAACTGAACCATGTGCAGCCACACGGAACCGAAGCAGGTCAAGTGTCCTGGGTCCAGTCAGTGGGAGGAAGTGACTCAGCCTGCTAACAGGCTGGCTTTCTTCCCTAATCCAATAACACTTGTCACCTGGTTCTACAACCAGTCACTCCCAATCAGCTAACCTGGGTGCTTCCCTTACGGCTGTAATCGAACCCAGCCTCTGCTAACAGGGGTGAGAAAATGTTCTGTGCGCCCACTAATCAGGGTAAAGAATTTGGCTCCCTTCTATTCAGGCGCTTATTTCCGCCAGAGAAACAACTTGCAATTCAATACATAGTGTCGATTTCTGCCGTAAATAAGTTGTTGGAAGTTGTTGCCCAACTTTCAATGACAAAAACTCACTCTCTTTGAAGTGTGTAGTGATATTAGTAATTTGATAATGATGTTTTATCTATGTACATATCCATGGCCAAATAGCTTAATTCTTAAATGCCACAACTTGTGTATATGTGTATGTATGTATATATATATATATAATATATATATATATATATAATATATACATGCACATGCACATGCACATGCACATGCACATGCACATGCACATGCACATGCACATGCACATGCACATGCACATGCACATGCAGATATACACAAGTTGTGGCATTTAAGCTATTTGGCCATGGATATGTACATAGATAAAACATCATTATCAAATTACTAATATCACTACACACTTCAAAGAGAGTGAGTTTTTGTCATTGAAAGTTGCAACATCATACATATATATGTATATATATATATAATATATATATATATATATATATACATATACATATATATATATATATATATATAATATATATACATACATACATACAACATACAACACACACACACACACACACACACACACACACACACACACACACACACACACACACACACACACACACACACACACACACACACACACACACACACACACACACACACACACACACACACACACACACACACACACACACACACACACACACACACACACACACACACACACACACACACACACACACACACACACACACACACACACACACACACACACACACACACACACACACACACACACACACACACACACACACATACATACAGTTTTCACTTAAATGTGTTTGGGGAAGGTGAATTTATAAAAACAAAACTAAATAGCTAGGTTTCTGAATATATTTTTAAACTCATGTAGATCTTTAGATATTTTTTCTTGACTGCCAAAGTATCCCGTTACTGAGATATCTGGTTGCCAAAATGGCTTATTACCAAAATGTCTGGTTACACAAAAAAGATAACTTCTTATCATTTTAATGCCTTAGGACTGCTTAAAACACTACATTTTACACCATAGCAGACTTGTTCAATCAAACGCCATCTTGGATTCTCTGGAAAGAATTCAGCCATATTGTATTTAGTGCTCGAAGACTATCCACACACATACACATCCACCACTGTCTTTAGCCAGATAGTCACTTATATACCTGAATAAACCAGAGCTATGTGTAGTGATTGAACTCACACAAGCAGCTCCATAAAATGTTTATTTAGGTTTGTACTGTGCCATTGCAATAATGGAGTCACCAAATGTCATATTGTTAAAAAAGCTCAAAGACGATAGATTTTTACCAAAAATATCAAACAACTGCACTTACCTAGTGATCAAATGTCCAGTATAATCAGGGAAGTATTTGTTCTGCCTTGTCACCATTGTTGTAATCTTCTTGACAAAGGTCTGTGTTTGTTTCAGGGTTTCCCTTTACCCTCCCTCAGCTGCCTTATTCCCTCAACCCTGGACTCCCCATCAATGCAGCCACAAATGAGGGCAGATACCAATGGGCGATGAATATGAACTTCCCCAGGTATGTTGCATAAACGCATTTCATAGACACCTTTCTTGGTACGATTGAACTACAGTACTAAAACAATGTTTCCATAAAAAATGTACATGAACCTTGTGCCTATTCACCCTTCTGTGTCAGTTATGTTCAGTGCATTATAGTAGGTATCTTTCTTTCAAAAATGTTCTTATGCATTGGAAAGTCATGATATACAACAGATATATATGTATATTAATTTGGAGGATTCTCCTACAAGCAATGGCTATTGGCTACTGGATCAAGAGTGATGTTAGCTCCACTCTCAATCTGTGATTACCAGGTAGGGTACTCAAATTATATTTTGATATTTTGTACAAAATGTTTAAAAGGATCCTTCGAGAACTTCAAACCATTTGTAATGTACACAGTCCTATTCATATAATTATTTTGTGTAATTATCTGCCTTGATTTCAATATTTGTTACTCATTAACATGTTATGTATGTATAATATAGACAGACATATAGTTATTTTATGCAGAGCATGGCCAAACTTGTAACTTCGCATACACATAGTTATTTGAGACACAAAAGGGATTCCTTTTAATAATAATAATAAAGCTTTATGGCCATTTTCAACATGCAAGACATGTTAAATTGGAATGTAGATTCATTGAAAATATATACGAAGAATGTAGATATATTATAAGGATCATTAGTGATTGAAAAACCTAATTCTAACAAAGGGTTACATAAAATAGTTACATTAAATAATTAATAAAAATGTGTGTACATTATAAGCAGTTAGATATTCTCAGAGAGACCTTTTTCATTATAATCTAGGACACAAATATTCCCTTCCATGTCCCAAAGAATCCCTTTAAACACACAGTACCTCCTGGTAGTTGTATAAAGTTATTAAATGCGTTATGTCAGGTCCATGTACAAATTGTCTATAATTATGGGTTTCTGATGTGGCTGTATAATTTACTGAAATTAGCATATGTATTCAACCCAGTCAGATGCTGATTACTACAACAAATTACAGTTGCAGAATTTGTTTTCTATTTGATAATATACACCAAACACGATCTAGAAATGGAAATAAAAGCCACTTTGTAAGTCTGATAGTACAATTTGGATACAATGAAGTACAAATGTGGTACTTACCTCCCACCTTGTAAGCTCGCCAATCGTGTCTGGTCGCCCAACCGAAGCTGTTCTCGTCCAGTCAAATTGCTACCTGTGTTCAATGCAACTTGCTCTCTGCGCCAACTTCAAAGGCTCTCGCTTAACCTCTCTAATTGATCTGGCTGATAATATTTGTGTCAAGGTTTCAGACATTTTGCCACGCATCAAATGCTGTGGTTTTCTTCATGTCATTGCAACGACCCGTCTTATGGCCGAGATTAAATCGTGTGTGTCTTTCAGTTGAGGAGAGAGTGCGGTAGACACTCCATTTAGACAATCGTGGTAGCATCTCTGTATCAATTCCAGTCGGGCCTGCTTATTTATTGTCATTGTCTGTCTAATAGCCTTTCCACCCCTGGTTTGTGTGTGTATGTATTTATAGGTAAACTGTTTTTACAGGTAAACCATGTTTACGCATGCTTGCCCACTCGTCTCTCCTCGATCTGTCATGTTATCGGTGCATCTCACCACGTATTGTTGCTCTAGTTTGAAGAGTCAATCCCATTCTTATCCAGCCCATCTGGCCCGACTTTAAGTAAACGGATTAGTGGTTTATTTTTAGTTGCGCTTTTTTAGTTTAAAAAAATATTAGTTACTTTGATGTTCTAGTGCAATGTGTATCGCTAGAGTAAATTTTGTCTGTGTAGAACTTACAAACTGAGCAGTCAACATAAGACGTTTTTGCAGGATAACTGTCTTATTCGTCCAAAATCGTGTCGTTAGATATCCGTGTGTGCATATAAATAAATAAATATATGGAGGTTGGAGTGAAGGAAAGTTTTAAGAAGAAATTTGCGAGGAGTAGGTTGAAATGGTCATGTGGGAAGAATAGGAGATTAGAAATTAGCGAAGAGGTCACATGTCCAGAAAGTGGAGCGAAAAAAGAGGCGAGTAAGACGGAGAATGTGATGGGAGGACTTTGTTAAGAGAGATCTGGAAAGAGTGGGAGGAGAAAGTAGAACAACAACACCAGATAGGAGGAGTCGGAAACTGTTGATAACAAATGTAGTGCTCAAGAGAAAGGTTAGGAAAGAAAAAAGGAAGACAATAGCAGTAACCATGGCCATCCTCACCCCTGATGACAGGAACAACACGATGAGAACAACACTGACTATACACACCCAACATTATATAAGCATAATGGACACATCAAAAATGGCAATATATATTTTTAGACATACCGGGGCACCCCATCTGCCTTCCAAAATGAATTCAGCATGTTCAAAAGACAATTAGACGGAACACTGAATGTAGATATGTTGTAACCAGAAGTTTTCCGGTTCTTTCAGGGAACAGTCATGGATGCTATCACCAAAGTGTTCAGTTTCCTGCAGCTCTTCTTCAGAAATATTTCAGATTTATACTTCATGTTTTTTGTCAAAACAAGTTTCCTTCATTTTCTTTTTCCCTTTGAATTTGCTGGGTGGAATATCGCTTTGATTGATCAAATTTTGTGTCACTAACATAGCTTCCCAATTTTTTGCATGTTGTCGTATCCTGTTTTTTCGATGACATCAAAGGCAGAAATATTTTCTCATGAAAAAACTTCCACTTTCACCAATTCAGAAACTGTTTCTGCATCCTGCCGTCTAATGGTCGCATGCATGATATTATGCAGATTTCACCATTTCTGTTATATTGTAGCTTGGTTTAACAGTTGTCTGTGAATCCCCCTAACACTTCCTCTGGTTATACATCATATTTCTACATTTTTCAGGGGTTTTTTGTCGCGTCAACTCTTCACTGATAGAAATCCATTTTGTTTCAAGCTGTTATATGCTAGATATTGCTATGTATACTATCAAAATTAATGTTAACAGTCACAGAAACCTACTCACATAGAAGGCAAACGGAAAAGAATGCCTATGCACTGCATATCGCCCGCTATCTTTGTTCTGTGCAGGTTCTGACTAGCTCCTATGAATTCAATGTATATTTCTGATTTACTACATTAATAGACACCTGCGAAAAGACAAAAATATGCACCTTATGTGTGATGACTCTTATTATAGTTCAACAAATAATTTCTATGCATGTTCAAAATAAAAACTTGAAATAAAATTACAAAGATTTATAACCAGTAAAAACATTGAACAAACCGTCAAGTTATGTCATGTTTGGGAATTTGAGTAACGGCTGCACCCAGCAGCGATGATGTGCTAGTATGAAGTCGTGTAAAATGTAGTGTGGTGTAATGCTCAATAAATCATGGTCACGTATGCTGTAAGTGTTATGTTTTTATGTTTCTGCAGTGGTTATTACGTTTTTATGTTTGGGGAAATCCAATGGTTGTTCAAGCATTAAACTCCCCTTAAGTAGTGATATTCAATTTGTTGAATACAACATACTCACTCACCAACGTATTGGCCATCTGTTGGTAAATCTGCAGTACATGTATTGTTAGACATTCCTAAGTTTGCCATTGAGGGAGACAGAGACTGAGGTGTTGTATGTTTATAAAAGAAAACCCTTGGGGCCAACAGCACAGTGGTCCCTTGGATAACCAGGAAATCTGATTATGATATGAATCATCTTGCTTGTCGTTTTGTCAAAATGGTGTTCGCTAGGACAGGAGAATATTTCACTAAAAATTGGTAAAAATGCTCATGAGCTTGTAAGCTTGATTTATCATTTTAAAACAGGTTTTACTGCTTAACAGTGATCATGTATATTTGCTAAAAAGTCAACAGCACGGAGAGACCTTTGCAAGTGAGTTTTATATATAAATGTTTTCAGTGGATATCTACATTTTAATAATGCAATTTAGATTTTAATTTTTTTAAATTTAATGTTGGATTTTCACTTTGAGCTGATAACCTTAAGTTTGCTGAGGTTGAACAGTAAAGTGCGTTAAAATGGTAAGGATGGACTGGCCATCTAAATAAAGGTTGTTTCTCCTAGATTGGTAATGGTACAGTATTGGGGCTTTGTGGGGGTTCAGTATCTGCTATCAGGGGGCGTGGCTGAAGGCAGGAGGGGGCGTGTTCACCTAATCTTAACACACCTACCATAGCAAAGGCACACGAAGGCGCCAGGACAAATCGAATGAATATTTCACATTTTCCTTTCAGATAGGTTTCTCTCTTTCAGCATGTCCACTTATATCAATTGAAGTTCCTGCATCTTTGACTTGCTTGTTCCCTTGCGTTTAACCACTGTCCATATCACTGTCTGTGCACTCAACTGGCACGGTTGTCATGCCAACGCAGATAGCTTGGTATTGTCGCCACAAACTCATAATGGGCTGCAAATTGCCCATGTCACAAAGCCCTGGCTCGTCGTGATTGCCGACGAAACATACCTCCGTTAGTTATCAGAATTGGCTGTTATTTAAACCATGTAATTTGCTGGCGTTTTTCCTATGGACAACTAATGACTGATACAAGACGCTTGTCAGTTGGGGAAATTAGATGGTGGTTAGAGCAGTGTGGGGCTAGGAACCTTTAACCCGACCGATGTTCGCCGTCTTTGTTTGCTGCGAGACTGTCTTGAATGAGATCTCCCTCTGAGTCACCCAAAGACACGACTGCCAGAGCGTGGTCTTTCATACAGCAGAACCCTGTCCCATTTCACAGACGTCCGACTGTACTTAGAAGCGTTCGCTTACTCAACCATACCCATCTACTTCGGGTCTTGTGGTGTGTCTTCAGTCTCTCGTGTCTACTCAATGTGGACACCAGGTTGGCATCAGTCCATGTTTCGAAGATGGAGTGAATAATGCAAGAACTTGAGAAGGAGGCTGGAGGGAATGGGAATTTTAGAAGAAGGTGACGAGGAGGATAATGTAGAAGGAACGGGGAAGGATCGCTGGGAAGGAAAACAGATGCTTGGGGAATAGATGGGAAAAGAAGAATGTGACGACTTAGACACTATTGAGAGGATTGAGGGTTTGTCAGAGGTTTGTAGAAGGAGAGTGAACGACATGGGAATTGAGATGGTTGGAGGGGTAGAGATGGTTGGAGGTGTAGAGATAGTTGGAAGAGTAGAGATGGTTGGAGGGGTAGAGATGGTTGGAGAGGTAGAGATGGTTGGAGGGGTAGAGATGGTTGGAGGGGTAGAGATGGTTGGAGGGGTAGAGATGGTTGGAAGAGTAGAGATGGATGGAGAGGTAGAGATGGTTGGAGAGGTAGAGATGGTTAGAAGAGTAGAGATGGATGGAGAGGTAGAGATGGTTTGAGGGGTAGAGATGGTTGGAGGGGTAGAGATGGTTGGAGGGGTAGACATGGCTGGAGGGGTAGAGATAGTTGGAAGAGTAGAGATGGTTGGAGGGGTAGAGATGGTTGGAGAGGTAGAGATGGTTGGAGGGGTAGATATAGTTGGAGGGGTAGAGATGGTTGGAGGAGTAGATATAGTTGGAGGGGTAGAGATGGTTGAAGGGGTAGAGATGGTTGGAGGAGTAGATATAGTTGGAGGGGTATAGATAGTTGGAGGAGTAGATATGGTTGGAGGGGTAGAGATGGTTGGAGGGGTAGAGATGGTTGGAGGAGTAGATATAGTTGGAGGGGTAGAGATGGTTGAAGGGGTAGAGATGGTTGGAGGAGTAGCTATAGTTGGAGGGGTAGAGATGGTTGGAGGAGTAGATATAGTTGGAGGGGTAGAGATGGTTGCAGGGGCAGAGATTGTTGGAGGGGTAGACATGGTTGGAGGGGTAGAGATGGTTGGAATGGTAGAGATGGTTGGAGGGGTAGATATGGTTGGAAGAGTAGAGATGGTTGGAGGGGTAGAGACGGTTGGAGGGGTAGAGATGGTTGGAAGAGTAGAGATGGTTGGAAGAGTAGACATGGTTGGAGGGATAGACATGGTTGGAGGGGTAGGTATGGTTGGAGGGGTAGATATGGTTGGAGGGATAGAGATGGTTGGAAGGGTAGACATGGTTGGAGGGGTAGAGATGGTTGGAGGGGTAGAGATGGTTGGATGGGTAGAGATGGTTGGATGGGTAGAGATGGTTGGAGGGGTAGAGATGGTTGGAGGGGCAGAGATAGTTGGAGGGGTAGAGATGACTGTAGAAGTAAAGTGAGGAACAACAAGAAGAAATTAAGGATCAACATCAAAGCCAAACTCATCCCTGATACACGTATAATTTTAATTTAATCTGGAATATATCTTTGGTAATAATATGGAACATATTGTTCCTGGCTCCAAGATTTGTTAAGAAACCAACGTATTTTGAAGTATACCTTTTGAAACGTTGTACGTTTGAAAAGTTATGCTCCAAAGTAAGTTAATTTATAAAATATCTTTAATAATATCGCTTTGAAACAAATGTGGAGAATGTGTTTCCCAGAACATGTTAGTAGGATACCAGGTGTATCCATACATGTTAAGTCTCCCGCATTCAGCGGGAGACTCCCGCAATTACAGGAAATCTCCCGCTCTCCCGCGCGGGAGAAACAATCTCCCGCAATTTCATCGAAACATAAGTGAAAAAAATTGCGGGAGCATCCGGCTCTTTACGGTTTTCAGTCCACCCAAAACAAACAAATTGTACGTAATTTACCTTACTGGGTGCGGATAATTGGTTTATTTCTGGCTGGGCATTGCTCAAGTGTTTTTCAGAGTCGCCTCACAATGAATAGCAATGCCAGTTAACTAATTGCAATCGAGTCTGAGACTGAGCTAACGCTCACAGACACCGCCGGGCGTTCGCAGGCGCGGACAACAATTTGAACAATGACCTGAATTGGAATTATTTAAATCACCGCTTACTGTGATGACTGAACTTTAAAAACAGTCTAATAAATACCTAAGTACAAGACCTATGCCTTGCCTGTCGCTGACATTGTTTATCAGCTTTATAGAAATGCCGCGAGTCACTTCGATACCATATTATCGCCCACTGTGAACGTTCCAGTCTTGTAGAGCAAACTGCAATCCGTTTACATCTATACAAATAATGTCCATCCATACATCTACATTATATGTGTATGTTTGTAAATGTATGTACCTTTGCTAAGCGCTTTATTATTTAAGTACATTTGACATGTAAATGAAAAACATCCTTAACAGATGAAAACATGCTTATTTAAATATCTCCAGTCGGGCCTGTGTCACCATGGCTCAGTCCAGCTCATGAAAATGAATTCCATATTCAAGTTTTACATGTAAAGATTATGTTAGTTGTGTAACAAAGCTTTTCATGCAAGGGATTCTTTGCAACCTATGATACATATCAGAAGCTGAACAAATATGCCAATGTTAGGCCTATGCCTAGAACACAAGAAGTAAATTACTGAACATTATAATATTTATTGTTCTATCACAAAGGCTAAGCCTTCTTTTTAATTCACGAGGGCCAAACAGCAATACATCATTTTTTATATGAGATTACCAGGGAATTTATTATATTTGTGGTATTATATAGTGATAATAAAACATCTATGTTAATATTGAATATTGTTCATGGCGCCAAGAATGGTTTTGCTCCAGAGTAAGTTAATTCATATAACAATATCTATGTCAATATCTTAATCAGTGGAATTTATTCCTTTTTGTATTATATTCTTTGCATTTATGGTTAAAAATCTAATTTACATATAATAGCCCCATTTTCCAAGAGCCTCCGATTTACGTATAAAATACCGTTTTCCCCGAGACCCTCCGATTTACGTATAAATCTCCCACATTGGCATTTCCAAAACTTAACATGTATGTGTATCCAGATAACTACATCTAGGTACGTGTGTCACAGACAATCCTTTCCAAGCGAACCAGTGATCTGTGACTGAAGCCCTAAGTGATGAAGCTCATTCTATTTTTGCAACTATGTGACCTGCCGTTGACTAGCCTCCGCTAAACACCAGTAGATAAGTTTGGACACTCCCCAGCCCTTCGATGAAACCATAGGAAGACGGAGACTTGTCTCTGGAATGACTACGAGACCATGCCATCAGTCAATTATTCTGTTGAATGAACTGAGACATAAAAGAAGATGGTACGTTTTTGGTCCACTGGACCATTTCAAGACCGTAATTATTTTTTTAGAACAGAGGTAATGTGTTTTGCAGAGGTAAATGCTAGATGAGTGATCACACGGATGTCTATGAAATGAAACTCCCCCATTTGAAGACCTCCCACTCTGCAAGGAGAAGTAGCTGGTTAAGACTTTCTGAGCTACTCGAATATTTATCTCTCCGAATTTAAACTATATTTCTCACAGAGATGCATAACATTGGTAAACATACTTATACAAGTAAAAGCAGACGCACAAAAAACGATTTTTACTATTGTCACATAAGGACATAGAAACTGAGGTTATCATCAAATGAAGATTCAGAGACAAACAAAAGAAAACATGATGAAACAGAATATGTAGATCCCCAAGCAGTACTTAATACCAACCTGGTGGACACATACAGACTGATCACAACACGCTGCAACAGAGACTCATGTAAGATGAATTAACGCTAATATTTATATTTACATTCGACACTGTATCAGTAAAACATGGAAAGAAGTTAAACTAGTGTCAACTGATGTGCTGAACAATCACGGCCCATAAGCCACTGACCGAGGACTTACAGATTGGAAATACAGAACGCTAAGCCAATTACACTTTCGCTGTAAATAAGTTCACAAGAAAGAACTAGAATTTATCAAAATTTCCCCTAAATCATGAACAACAATGGCCCCTGGTCAAACCTAAATTATGGTACAGACTTCACACTGCCATGACTATGGTATCACACAGAGTAGAAAATGACCTTGAGACAAATCAGCCACAGAGAGAGAGTGAATTTCAGTTGAATGAGTTCTTTATTGTTTGAGTTTATGTATCAATCATTCGCATGGCAAAACCCCGCGAGACATTTATGTAGATCTTGTCTGTTTATACTGAGTTATCAAGATTTTCTGAACAGTCACTCCACTGTTGAGTAAACTGTCTGAAAGTACTCGCTGTGTTGTACTTCTGTTTACATGAGTGTTCTACATTTGGTTATTAATTTATGTAGCTGTTTTGATAATTGATTACTTATCAAGTAAGTCCTTTGCAAACCATTTATGTTGCTGAGGACCTGTAGGCATGAAGATGCACTCAACAGGTTTTGTTGAGTTCAAGTTTTAAACATACAGTTGCAGAAATATGTGTACAGTGAATTCATATTAAAGATCATCTAGTTCATTTTGGGGCCAATGTGGTAGTGTTTTTATCATCAATATTTATTATTGTCTAGTTGATCATGTTTTGAGTAATTTTGTGAATGTGACTGCCTAATTAAGTTTCTGTATACACCTGTATGTTGCAATTTAACCCCAGAAACGGTTTAGTTTGTAAATAAGGATTCTTCAGACTCAGTTTGTCCCGTTTGTACAGGGAGAGCTCCCACTGGCCGTGTTGTGTGTGTCATGTGTCACATGTCACATGCAGTAGACAAGATATTTTGTGGTTACTGGAGTGGTCTGGTATGTTCGCAAGAACGGTTGTGTTTGGGGGGAAAATCAGTCCATAGAAAGAGACTGACTAATGGGAAGGAAGAGACTGGGATTTAGTTTGGGTTGATGGGAGGAACAGCCAGAAAGGGAGATGAGGAGGTAGGTTACCAGGTGCGGATAGAGGCAGCCAACTACTGATTTGAGCCGATGTGGTGAAAAGGGAAAGCCGCAGGGAAGGATCAGACTGCAATTAAAATGGTTAGGGTGCATTACGGAGGATATGAGAAAGGTGGATAGGATGACAGGGAGAGGGCTGCTGAAGTAGGGAGAAGTGGGAAGGGCAAGGCAGTGCAAGAGCTGATATCAATATCAACCCCCCTCCCATAAGGAAGATACACGGAGGAACAACTTAGCAGTGTTTTGAAAACAGGCGTTAAATTGTACAATTTTACGTAATGTGATGAATTTGGATTGGTAAGGCAACCGGTGTGGGAAAATGGTACAATGCCTCATTTCTTCCCTTCATAAAACGTTTTGTGGGGATGAACAACTTCGGAGGACATCTTGAATTAGTGTTGTGCGTTGCGTTAATAGTGTGGATTAGTTAAAATATCCCATTTTAGCAAGTGACCGTAACAAGAAGAGTAAGTTAGTAGAGGAAGTGTGGTCAGTCTAACAGTGAAGTGTGGTCAGTCTACCAGTTGCACTGTCCTGCCAGCCTGTGTGTAGAGGAATTGTGGTCAGTCCACCAGTGACACTGTCCTGTCAGCCTGTGTGTTGAGGAAGTGTGGTCAGTCTACCAGTGACACTGTCCTGTCAGCCTGTGTCCGGCTGGCTGATATCATCATGCCGCCAGTAGACCAGTACAGCTACTAGATCTGCATTTTTGTGTGTAACTCTAGAAGCGTTGTTATCAGTGTGTTCTCAGTGTGCCCCGGCAGGGGTTATCCAAGTTGTTAACCAGCCCTCTGGGGTAATATGTGTGTTATCGCCTGAGATCAATTGCTCATATTATGTGCATTAGAAGGCGATTGTGCGGCGAATGCTATCTGCAGCCTGCCAGTCAATAACAGGATTCGCTTGGCTGCGTCGACCCTCTGCCTTACATAAAGGCTCCAACTGAGCGTTCTTGAGAATCAAGCCAGGGTAGATCTGTGGGCTGGTTTGACTAATTTCTGCCTGTGTCACCTTTTGTTCTGCACTTTGGGAAAACTGTTGCTCTAGGGGGCGACCACCACTGCCCCAGGGTCTGTGTTTTACATGGTAGACCATTGACGGCCGCTATTGGTGTATGGCTAAGTGACATTGCTAGAATACACAGCCGGATTTCAGCAGTGTTTTTATAATTTTTTGCAATGTATTGCACACTTTTCATGGACGAGCACAACTATGTACTCTGTGTGTATTCTTATGATGTCCATTGAACCCTGAGATTGCTAAAGTCAAGGTTACATAAATAAACAATAAACCTTCTAAGTATTTAATGTATAAGTATTACATTTTTGGTTTATTAGGGTGTTTTCATAGTGTTTATTTAAAGGAAATAAGTACTTTATATGTCAACTTGTGTGATGCTTGATTATTAAAATTGTTTTCATTTTCATGAATGTACCTTGAATGATATCATCATTTTAACATGCAAAATATTATATAGTTTCGTATTTTTTCAATGTAAAGAATATGTTTCTGAATATATATATATATATATATATATATATATATATATATATATATATTTGGAACAATGGCAGCTATACGTTAGGTTGATGGGTCAATATTGCAATAACTATTCTGTCAACCACATCAACTTCTATGTTTTTCTCTCCAAATTGTATCAACACTGATTTGTATACTTGAAAACAAACCCTCCTGATTTACTGTAGAAAATCCAACAAATTTATCATGATATAATTGCTTTAGTGCAGACATACATTTACATTATCATGCTGGTCGAACTTTGCCCGGTCATAGTTCGCCCACACAAGGGAAGCAGCCTTGTGACGATACAATTACTGTCACAACATAGATAGACTTCCCAATTACAGCACTTCCAAGAACCTGAACAGATTCTAGAAAATCAGTCTCACTTACCGTGTCTTCCACCCTTGTGCGTGACTTCACCACGGATATGGTCTGGCTCTGAAATAGCCTTTTGAAAGTTATCCACTAGAGAGCGAATCTATCCTCCAGAAAGTTTATATTTTGTTTCATATGTTTTTGAAAACGTCTTATATGAAATAAGTATCTTAATTAAGGAAAATGAAAAGAAAATTGGCAAAAAAGTTGAGTAGTCTACAGGTTTTTAACTTAGAACTCCCAATTTTTTTGTTGTTGTTCAACTCTATGGAAAGTGCATGACTTGGAATCCAGTATTTTTTAGAGGCAACCTGTACTGGGTTTTTTCAGTCTGGCCGTCGCATGCAGTGTTTACTGTATTTTTTTATGTAACTTTGTTCTTGTTCGGTATTTATTGCATTACTAATATACACCAGACAATCTCCGTTTGAAACATGAGAGCTGCCGCCTAGTGTCTAATCATTTCATTAGAATGTATCTTGCACAGATATGGTACAAAAGTAACTACAATAACTTAGAATGTTGGTTTATTTTGTGTGTAACGTGTTTCAATAAAAGCATTTTATATTAATATTAGGCCATCGTTAACTGATACAAAATTACTTGTTTATTTCATGTTTTAATTTTAAAGTTAGCGTTACAGCAAATCAGCACATCTGCCTAAATCCTGGTTAAGTCGAGATCAATGTCGAACAACCATATTGCATTGTAGTTTGAGACAGTGTAAGTGCTGCCACCTCATCGTTATGCTGATGCCTGTAAAATCGAGGCTACTACAACATATGAATTAGAACCTGCTGACATTTACAGAGAACTTGCACCATGTGAACTGTGATCTCTGTCTACGGAGCCAACATATTGAATGTTTCTAACAAGATAGGTTCAGTGAAGGGGAGTGTGGCGTGTCTAGTCTATCACAAACTTGATATGACGGTGCCACATGGTGTCATGTTTTCGTAAACTTCATGTGGCCACAAAGTAAATTTAGCAAAATTATCTCGTATGAAAACTAGGGTACGGATAGTTAATTTTTACTGTAGATTTTCCTTCTTTGGATATGTTTTCATCGATGTTCCCTGCCACTAAAAGCAGCAAACAGATGTTTCCTTTGTAAAATATGTATTGTAGTAAAGTAAAAATGGACACAGCAAAGAAAGTCAGTTGTTCGGTGAAACTATGAACAGACAGACAGAGTGCATTATATAATGCACTCAGCACAGGCACCTTTTTATGATTTTGACTTTCATTGCACTATGGTAATAATACTTCTTCGTTCAAAACACCTATTTTTTCCCTAACCATTTATTTGTAGACAATTGGTTGAGTGTATGTTAAATTATAAGTTTGATTAACAACACATAATTAAGTGTAACTATAGGTATACCCAGTAGCAGTGAGTTAGATGTAATTGTTATTTATAAAGTCTACAAAGATTCACAAGTAAAACCAACTAGTATCTGTCGTCTCTGAGAGCGCCCAGTCTCATCATTTGTCATTCCTGTCTATTTGTTCAAATTACCTCCTCTCCAGATACTTCCTCTCTGCCATTGGCTAATCACCTCCTTTCCAGATACTTTCTCTCTGCCTCTTCCATTGGCTAATCACCTCCTCTCCAGATACTTTCTTCTGCCTCTTCCATCGGCTAATCACCTCCTCTCCAGATACTTTCTCTCTGCCTCTTCCATTGGCTAATCACCTCCTCTCCAGATATTTTCTCTCTGCCTCTTCCATCGGCTAATCACCTCCTCTCCAGATACTTTCTCTCGTCCAAATGACGAGTGGACATGTCTCTGCATAAAGCTGTACACAGAGGGAACTCTGGGAAATAGTTCATTTTCATAGTGTGAAACATTGATAGCTTCAAGAGTTGTACAGGGGAGGGGGGGACTTACATCTGTGAAAATTATACAAGTGCTGACATATATTTTGCAGGCTGCCTTTCAGCCAGACGTCCAAAATGCATCTTGTCTATCGGATCCTTTTGAGGAAACAGCCTTAGTTTAGCTGAACAAGATAAAGTGTTATCTGAGATCAGCAGGTCGAGACAAATTTAACTAAGTTATGTCAATGTAGCAGTAAGACTTGTCACTAGTTTAAATCTTGCACCACTTAGTGGATGGAGAGTAGTTGCGCCACCTACATGGTACACACATCATTTTGTGAACCAAACAAAAGGGTGTAAGCTTATTACAAGGCATATTTTGACATAGGTTTAGTTCTCAAACATTTGTTAAGCTGTATGTTTAATAAAACAAATACAGTACGCTCCGTTGCTCTGCGGAGTATCCTGGATTATTACTTTCCCTTCTGCACAGCCATCATCATCCAGTCCTGTTGTCATGTGACCATGTTGTTGACTGTTGTCATGTGACCATGTTGTTGACTGTTGTCATGAGACCATGTTGTTGACTGTTGTCATGTGACCATGTTGTTGACTGTTGTCATGTGACCATGTTGTTGACTGTTGTCATGCGACCATGTTG
The DNA here is from genome assembly GCA_025642075.2 of Ridgeia piscesae. Lineage (NCBI taxonomy): Eukaryota > Metazoa > Annelida > Polychaeta > Sabellida > Siboglinidae > Ridgeia > Ridgeia piscesae. Next base: position 146,960 of record JAODUO010000376.1, read on the forward strand.
TTGACTGTTGTCATGTGATCATGTTGTTGACTGTTGTCATGTGACCATGTTGTTGACTGTTGTATGACAACCACTTCCAGGTAATGACAGGAAACGTGTAAGCTCTGTCTCAGTTGATGTGCTTTGTCAAATGAGATTTTCTTCAAAATTAATATATCAGAATCTGGGATCAGTTTGTATGCCGATTACTATTATAGAGAGTGTTTTGTCGACATGTTCATGCTGACTGATGCTGACCTTACAGAGGTGTGTCCAGCCCCACCTACCCAGACTTCATGGTCCGCAGTCCCCTCACAGGTGAGCCCATCTCGAACTTCGCCTCTCGCATCCAGTGGGAGCAGTACCAGCGCGCCATGCAGTACAACAGCCCCCTGGTGGCTGGCCACAGAGGCTTCAGTCCCGGCGCTCTAGCAGGTAACGTCACTCACATATGTCACTCAGTCACCACTGCGTGCTGACATCAGGAGACACCATCTCTCTGTTTATGAAATTTCATGTAGATAAAGTGTATATTTATTCCAATGATGGTTTAAAATAAAAGGTGTATGTTCACTTGTGTTACTATTACATATGTACATTTATCTTAGTTATGAAAATGCTCGTGTGTATTGTATTTATTGTGTTATACAGCTGTATAATTATTTTATGGTTACAAATACACCTCTTGTCCTTGTTGTTATGTATACCGTACTGCTTTATTCCAAAATCTAAGCCTGGTTAGTCCACATTCTCTGTACTTCTACCCAAGATATTGAATCAAGACGTAGAATCAAGCCTATGTTTTCACCCAAAACCTGCAACTACAGTGGGCAAAGATATTAAGACGTCTTTATTTAAATCTTAAGACATAACTATGCAAAAAACATTATCATCAAGGATACCTTGCTGTATGATGATTTGAACCTTCACATTCCTGATAATGTTTAATGATTCCAGTTTGCTAATATCTAGACCTGGCTTCCTGAAGATTTGGGTACAGTAGAAGTGTCTAATTTTAAGATGGCGTAACATATCTAGGGGAATATTGTAATCATGTGGCTATATTCATATGTACAATTCATAGCTTTATGCAGAGACCCGTCCACCCGTCATTTGGACGGGTAAAACCCGTTGTGGACGGGTAGAAATATGGGTGGACGGGTACAAAATGAAAGAGCAGAAGTCTTTCAATATCATAGATATTATAAGTTTTGTATCAAAAGTTAGTGTAAATGGTGTGACGTGTGTTTGTAGTCCATTTCAGGTCATCAGATACATTTAAAATTTGTAAACTGGTTTAAAAGTTAACATCCATGTGTGCACTAAAACATGTGTGACTGGCAAAATGTTGGTCCTGCATAATTATGTTTAACAAGATTTAACAATGTTACCACCTAGAGAATCAACTCTAGATGGCAGGTGGACAAGGAAGTCTTTGGCTTATCGAGAGTCCAACCTATCTATCTAAATGTTAAATGTACAAACCTAAAATGTAAAAATTATAAAACAAACCAACACTGTGCACAATATGTACTGCACTATTGTCATATGTGGAGTTTCTTGAACCAAATAGTGTGTCTTACTTACACTGCACAATGTTTGTGATGCCACTGTTTGATGATGCCCATTACATCCTTGATGCTGGCATCTAACGTTGAGTGAATGTTTTCAGGATACCCACCGGGGTATTTACCTCACCCGCCATCCTACACACCCTCCCTGGCACTGAGCCAGCGGAGCATGTTTAGTGAGAACCCAGCGACCCCGGGGAGTGGAAGTATCACCCTACCTGGATCTCTAGACTGTAAGTAAAACGCCCTCCTCAACTCATTAGGTTGTGTTTAAATCATAAAATAATTTACTTTGATGATTGTTGTAATTACTATTTAGGTCCAGATACCATTAGTTTATTACAATCAGACCCTTAAAATTTGATACCTATTAATTGTGTATGCTTTATATTTTCTGATACCGCTGTAAAATTATTTGTCTTCTTACATAATTGGACACCTGTTGTTAGTAAATGTAAATGTTTATTAATTTATATAGCACCATATTTATACAGTAATATTCTATGGTGGTGCACAGCACACAAGTCAATAGAAACATTCCACATAATACACATATTGATATAAAATAGTAAAATAAATTAGCTAAATAAATATATTGTTTAATTAATAAAAAATTATAATATTAAATAAAGAATAAAAACGATTTTTAGTGCAAACATCCGACATAGACTAAGTAGTTATCTAACAATTGTAAAACTAATAAAATGTCCAACCATAAGTTAGTTGTAGGCTACACCAAAATAGTGAGTCTTTAATTTACTCTTAAAAACGCCAACGTCGTTGCAGCTGTGCACATCTTTGGGTAATGAGTTCCACAATTTTGGTGCAGCCTCTCTAAATGCCCGATCTCCCAGAGTTAGTGGTGTTTTATAAAGTATAACTCTTGCTGGTGATATTACGAAACTCTGTCGATAGCATGGATTGCTAAATGTGCTACATTGTCAGGGCTTGTTTGTGTTTGTAATTATTCGGACGATGAATCGTCTAGTTATGTTTAGGGGTCCGCAGACATACTGTTGTTACGGTTGGTCAGATAAATATTGTAAAAGTAATTTTTACAGGACACAATTTACACACCATTACAACTGTTACTGTGAAAGAACTAGTTCTAATGAAATATTGAGTCATGCTTTCCACCTGGGAGATGTTGGCAGCTTTGTGTTACTGGTGCGATGTCTGTACCTGGTCTTGTGGTCCGCCTCATAGGCTCGCGACTTACCAGTCCCAGGCCGTCGATTATTGGGAAGAGTAGTCGCAAGAGGGCGCTCTCGCATTCACCGTTCTCCGACTGTGGCCTTGACATTGAGAGTCTGACCCGGAGTTCAGAGGGGTCGCTTCGGATGACCCCGTACAATTCGAACTCAAGAAGTTCAAGTGGCTCTTATGGTCATTTGTCAGCAGGTGAGACTAGTGGGAGAGACCTAGGTGGGAGTAGTGAGACTAGAGGGAGAGACCTAGGTGGGTAGTAATGAGACTAGAGGGAGAGACCTAGGTGGGTAGTAGTGAGACTGGAGGGAGAGACCTAGGTGGGTAGTAATGAGACTAGAGGGAGAGACCTAGGTGGGTAGTAGTGAGACTGGAGGGAGAGACCTAGGTGGGTAGTAATGAGACTAGAGGGAGAGACCTAGGTGGGTAGTAGTGAGACTGGAGGGAGAGACCTAGGTGGGTAGTAATGAGACTAGATGGAGAGACCTAGGTGGGTAGTAGTGAGACTGGAGGGAGAGACCTAGGTGGGTAGTAGTGAGACTAGAGAGAGAGACCTAGGTGGGTAGCAGTGAGACTAGAGGGAGAGACCTAGGTGGGTAGCAGTGAGACTAGTGGTAGAGACCTAGGTGGGTAGCAGTGAGACTAGAGGGAGAGACCTAGGTGGGTAGTAGTGAGACTAGAGGAGAGACCTAGGTGGGTAGTAGTGAGACTAGTGGTAGAGACCTAGGTGGGTAGCAGTGAGACTAGAGGGAGAGACCTAGGTGGGTAGTAGTGAGACTAGAGAGAGAGACCTAGGTGGGTAGCAGTGAGACTAGAGGGAGAGACCTAGGTGGGTAGTAATGAGACTAGATGGAGAGACCTAGGTGGGTAGTAATGAGACTAGAGGGAGAGACCTAAGTGGGTAGTAGTGAGACTAGAGGGAGAGACCTAGGTGGGTAGTAGTGAGACTAGAGGGAGAACCTAGGTGGGTAGTAGTGAGACTGGGGGGAGAGACCTAGGTGGGTAGCAGTGAGACTGAGGGAGAGACCTAGGTGGGTAGTAATGAGACTAGAGGGAGAGACCTAGGTGGGTAGTAATGAGACTAGAGGGAGAGACCTAAAAGGTGGGTAGTAGTGAGACTAGAGGGAGAGACCTAGGTGGGTAGTAGTGAGACTGAGGGAGAGACCTAGGTGGGGGTAGTGAGACTAGGGGGGAGAGACCTAGGTGGGTAGAGTGAGACTAGAGGGGGAGACCTAGGTGGGTAGTAGTGAGACTAGAGGGAGAGACCTAGGTGGGTAGAGTGAGACTAGAGGGGGAGACCTAAGGTGGGTAGAGTGAGACTAGAGGGAGAGACCTAGGTGGGTAGTAGTGAGACTAGAGGGAGAGACCTAGGTGGGTAGAGTGAGACTAGAGGAGAGACCTAGGTGGGTAGTAGTGAGACTAGAGGGAGAGACCTAGGGGGGTAGTAGTGAGACTAGAGGGGGAGACCTAGGTGGGTAGTAGTGAGACTAGAGGGAGAGAAACCCAAGGGGGGTAGCAGTGAGACTAGAGGGAGAGACCTAGGTGGGTAGCAGTGAGACTAGAGGGAGAGACCTAGGTGGGTAGTAGTGAGACTAGAGGGAGAGACCTAGGTGGGTAGAGTGAGACTAGAGGGAGAGACCTAGGTGGGTAGTAATGAGACTAGAGGGAGAGACCTAGGTGGGTAGTAGTGAGACTAGAGGGAGAGACCTAGGTGGGTAGTAATGAGACTAGAGGGAGAGACCTAGGTGGGTAGTAGTGAGACTAGAGGGAGAGACCTAGGTGGGTAGAGTGAGACTAGAGGGAGAGACCTAGGTGGGTAGTAGTGAGACTAGAGGGAGAGACCTAGGTGGGTAGTAATGAGACTAGAGGGAGAGACCTAGGTGGGTAGTAATGAGACTAGAGGGAGAGACCTAGGTGGGTAGAGTGAGACTAGAGGGAGAGACCTAGGTGGGTAGTAGTGAGACTAGAGGGAGAGACCTAGGTGGGTAGTAGTGAGACTAGAGGGAGAGACCTAGGTGGGTAGAGTGAGACTAGAGGGAGAGACCTAGGTGGGTAGTAGTGAGACTAGAGGGAGAGACCTAGGTGGGTAGTAGTGAGACTAGAGGGAGAGACCTAGGTGGGTAGAGTGAGACTAAAAAGGTAGGGGGGTACGGGGACTAGAGGGAGAGACCTAGGTGGGTAGCAGTGAGACTAGAGGGAGAGACCTAGGTGGGTAGATGAGACTAGAGGGAGAGACCTAGGTGGGTAGTAATGAGACTAGAGGGAGAGACCTAGGTGGGTAGTAGTGAGACTAGAGGGAGAGACCTAGGTGGGTAGTAGTGAGACTAGAGGGAGAGACCTAGGTGGGTAGTAGTGAGACTAGAGGGAGAGACCTAGGTGGGTAGTAATGAGACTAGAGGGAGAGACCTAGGTGGGTAGTAATGAGACTAGAGGGAGAGACCTAGGTGGGTAGTAATGAGACTAGAGGGAGAGACCTAGGTGGGTAGCAGTGAGACTAGAGGGAGAGACCTAGGTGGGTAGTAGTGAGACTAGAGGGAGAGACCTAGGTGGGTAGCAGTGAGACTAGTGGTAGAGACCTAGGTGGGTAGTAGTGAGACTGGAGGGAGAGACCTAAGTGGGTAGTAGTGAGACTAGTGGGAGAGACCTAGGTGGGTAGTAGTGAGACTAGAGGGAGAGACCTAGGTGGGTAGCAGTGAGACTAGTGGGAGAGACCTAGGTGGGTAGCAGTGAGACTGGAGGGAGAGACCTAAGTGGGTAGTAGTGAGACTAGAGGGAGAGACCTAGGTGGGTAGTAGTGAGACTAGAGGGAGAGACCTAGGTGGGTAGAGTGAGACTAGAGGGAGAGACCTAGGTGGGTAGTAGTGAGACTAGGGACGGGGGAGTATGAGACTGAGGGAGAGACTAGTGGGGGAGTGAGACTAGAGGGAGAGACCTAGGTGGGTAGATGAGACTAGAGGGAGAGACCTAGGTGGGTAGCAGTGAGACTAGAGGGAGAGACCTAGGTGGGTAGAAGTGAGACTAGAGGGAGAGACCTAGGTGGGTAGCAGTGAGACTAGAGGGAGAGACCTAGGTGGGTAGATGAGACTAGAGGGAGAGACCTAGGTGGGTAGCAGTGAGACTAGAGGGAGAGACCTAGGTGGGTAGAGTGAGACTAGAGGGAGAGACCTAGGTGGGTAGAGTGAGACTAGAGGGAGAGACCTAAAGGGGGGTAGCAGTGAGACTAGAGGGAGAGACCTATGGGTAGTAATGAGATGAGGGAGACTAGTGGGTAGCAAAACTAGAGGGAGAGACCTAGGTGGGTAGTAATGAGACTAGAGGGAGAGACCTAGGGGTGATACAAAAGGTGGGTAGAGTGAGACTAAGGGAGAGACCTAGGTGGGTAGTAATGAGACTAGAGGGAGAGACCTAGGTGGGTAGCAGTGAGACTAGAGGAGAGACCTAGGTGGGTAGCAGTGAGACTAGAGGGAGAGACCTATTTGGGTAGTAATGAGACTAGAGTGAGAGACCTAGGTGGGTAGCAGTGAGACTAGAGGGAGAGACCTATTTGGGTAGTAATGAGACTAGAGTGAGAGACCTAGGTGGGTAGCAGTGAGACTAGAGGGAGAGACCTAGGTGGGTAGTAATGAGACTAGAGGAGAGACCTAGGTGGGTAGCAGTGAGACTAGAGGGAGAGACCTATTTGGGTAGTAATGAGACTAGAGTGAGAGACCTAGGTGGGTAGTAGTGAGACTAGAGGGAGAGACCTAGGTGGGTAGTAATGAGACTAGAGGGAGAGACCTAGGTGGGTAGCAGTGAGACTAGGGGAGAACCTAAGGGGGGTAGCATGAGACTAGAGGGAGAGACCTAGGTGGGTAGTAGTGAGACTAGAGGGAGAGACCTAGGTGGGTAGTAATGAGACTAGAGGGAGAGACCTAGGTGGGTAGTAGTGAGACTAGAGGGAGAGACCTAGGTGGGTAGCAATGAGACTAGAGGGAGAGACCTAGGTGGGTAGTAGTGAGACTGGAGGGAGAGACCTAGGTGGGTAGTAGTGAGACTAGAGGGAGAGACCTAGGTGGGTAGTAGTGAGACTAGAGGGAGAGACCTAGGTGGGTAGTAAGTGAGACTAGAGGGAGAGACCTAGGTGGGTAGTAATGAGACTAGAGGGAGAGACCTAAGTGGGTAGCAGTGAGACTAGAGGGAGAGACCTAGGTGGGTAGTAGTGAGACTAGAGTGAGAGACCTAGGTGGGTAGTAATGAGACTAGAGGGAGAGACCTAGGTGGGTAGCAGTGAGACTAGAGGGAGAGACCTAAGTGGGTAGTAATGAGACTGGAGGGAGAGACCTAGGTGGGTAGTAATGAGACTAGAGGGAGAGACCTAGTGGGTAGTAATGAGACTAGAGGGAGAGACCTAGGTGGGTAGCAGTGAGACTAGAGGGAGAGACCTAAGGGGGGTAGTAATGAGACTAGAGGAGAGACCTAGGTGGGTAGCAGTGAGACTAGAGGGAGAGACCTAAGGGGGGTAGTAATGAGACTGGGGGGAGAGACCTAGGGGGGGGTAGTAAATTTGAGACTAGAGGGAGAGACCTAGGTGGGTAGTAATGAGACTAGAGGGAGAGACCTATGGGTAGTAATGAGACTAGAGGGAGAGACCTAGGTGGGTAGAGTGAGACTAGAGGGAGAGACCTATGGGTAGTAATGAGACTAGAGGGAGAGACCTAGGTGGGTAAATAGCTATGAGTACTATGGGTAGGTGGGTAGAGGAAGCCTAGGGGGGTAGTAGTGAGACTGAGGGAGAGACCTAGGTGGGTAGTAGTGAGACTAGAGGAGAGACCTAGGTGGGTGTATGAGACTAGAGGGAGAGACCTAGGGGGGTAGAATGAGACTAGAGGGAGAACCTAGGTGGGTAGTAGTGAGACTGGGGGGAGAGACCTAGGTGGGTAGTATGAGACTAGAGGGGGAGACCTAGGTGGGTAGAGTGAGACTAGAGGGAGAGACCTAGGTGGGTAGAATGAGAAAAGGGAGAGACCTAGGTGGGTAGAGTGAGACTAGAGGGGGAGACCTAGGTGGGTAGATGAGACTAGAGGGAGAGACCTAGGTGGGTAGAATGAGACTAGAGGGAGAGACCTAGGTGGGTAGTAATGAGACTAGAGGGAGAGACCTAGGTGGGTAGCAGTGAGACTAGAGGGAGAGACCTAGGTGGGTAGCAGTGAGACTAGAGGGAGAGACCTATTTGGGTAGTAATGAGACTAGAGTGAGAGACCTAGGTGGGTAGCAGTGAGACTAGAGGGAGAGACCTATTTGGGTAGTAGTGAGACTAGATAGAGAGACCTAGGTGGGTAGTAGTCTCTAGTATTGCATGGGTGTGATATCTGAAATGCTTAGCACAGTGTGATAGGTGTAAAGTTGATTGTATACATGCTTAATATTACGTGTGCGTGCGTGCGTGTTTGCGTGCATACGTTCATATACGTATTTGAGTGAGTGAGTGGGTGTTTGGGTGAGTATCTCTATAGGTATGCTTTTTGTATACGTGATACGGAGTTCTTGTTTGTACAAATGCATCCTGTTGCATATGTCATGTCAGTGAAGTGTATGTGACAGTGTGTTCATGTTCTGACACATTGATCTGGCTGTGTAACAGACTGACCAGTGACCACACAGTTTGTTGCATGAACACATACAAAATGTCTCTCTTACTCGCTCACTCATTCACTCGTCCACTCAATCACTCAACTCATTCACTCACTCAACTCATTCAGTCAACTCATTCACTCACTCAACTCATAATACACTCGACTCATTCACTCACTCAACTCATAATACACTCGACTCATTCACTCACTCAACTCATAATACACTTGACTCAATCGCTCACTCACCATTTGTCTCAATAAATGTATGTTGTGTGACGACTGAACCTAAACTTGACCCTGTTTCAGCTGCCTTTGGCCTTCTCAGTCCCACCCACACCCTCCCTCAGCACCCCTTCTGGCCTCACAACAGCCTGCCCAGCTCCACCCCCTATTACCCCTCCCTCTTTCCCTATGCCAGCATGCTGCCCCACCCAGGAAGTGGGGGTCTGCCCACCAGTCAGCCCATGGTGCAGCCCCTGGGGCCCTCCAAGACACAGTCCCAGGTAGGTACAACAACACTGCTTATGGTCACTGGTTTCTTTAACTGACTCACTCTCAGCTGTATAACTTCACCAAGGAGACCGTCTGGTGACTTTGCCGGCTTTTGAAAGTTGTCCATTTAAGGGTCTAAAAAGTATTGCCACTTCACGGAGCCTGGGTAATCAAGGCTACCATAATTCCTGCTTCGTGCATGAACAACTGCAAATTTGTATTTCTGTTTACCTTTGTGTGAATGTCATTTTGATGTAATTTTAATAATGTAGTATTATCGTTAAAAAATATATCCCTATTTTGTCCTTGTTTCATTGTTTACCTGAGTAATCAGTGTCTACCCTATTCTGGGGTAAGGTCATCCTGGTGGGGAGAGAATTGGGACCATTGGCAGAGCCTTAATTCCCCAGACAGATGTGAGGGGCTAACATGTGCTGCCACCTCGTGGAGTCTGTGTAATTGATGCACATTTGACATATGTGACTACCCGTAATATACAAAGTACTTTACATGATTGTTAAGTCTCAGGTTTTAATGATAATAATTTATTTTATATGGCGCCATATTTCCAGGTATAAACAACTTGTTCAAAGGCACTTAAAAAAACACATTGTTAGACATATTTAAAATATTTTTACTGGTTTAATAACTGTATGTTTACCGGATTAGTGAACAAACTACCTGCGTATTTTTGTAATTAGTCTCTGAAAATATCTCATGCTAGAATTTCGCTTTGATTTCTCAATGTTTTTTAAATTAAATATCTCTGCAAAATATCTGCAATGACACACTTATCATATTGATGTTATCAGATGTCGTCGACGACAATCAAAGACCAGTCGAGTCACAACCAGGTGTCCAGCACAGTCAGCCACAAGGACATGAAGAAGTCGAAGGTGAAGACAGAGATGGACGACTTCCCAGGTGTGTATCAATGGAGAATTGTTTACACTGAGATTCATGTAAGCGCAGTTGCTCAGGGTTCAGGCACTCGACGAAGAGAACCCGGGTTTGAATCGTGTGCTGCCGTGTGAAACCTGGGGCAATTTTTATCTCTCTACATCGCTCCAATTCACTCAGCTGTATGAATGAGTAGAGATAGTGGTAGATATTTGTACAGGCAGCATTTGTGCATTAATTGCAACATGGCTGGATGCTTCCCAGAGAAGTTGAGATGGTGTTTGATTGAATAGGTCTGGCAGAAAGTAAAGTGTGCAGTGCTTTGAGCAGTCTTGAGGACAGGATAATGCGTTGTATAAGAACTTTATATTTACTTTTTATATCCAGTTTGTCCATAGACATGTTCGATTTTATTCATTGAACTCTGTTTTACATGACATTTTAGTAGATTTTTTTTAACCAGTCTATTCGGATTTTTATGTCGATCGTGTGTAACTCTCTACCAAACTACAAATGTCATGTGTCAAATAAATAACTAAAATCAAATGCATTCTATATGAAATGTGCGTAACATCTGAAATGTTTATGTTTGCTCGTAATTAATTAGCTCCTTGAAAGGATGTGCTTGAGTGACAGATAACAAAAAATATGGAGTTTACCACCATTTTTATGTTAATTGTAAATACATATTAAAACAGAATTATAAAAATCTATGTTATTTACAGAAAACCTGTATGATAAGCCTTATGGTAGCGTGACAATGACAGGATTGTTAAGAAATAAATGTCATTTCGGGATTAAGTCTACATGTGTCACATTACAGGTACGCCAGCTGAGGTGAAGCCATGCCACGAAGGACGACCTTCGGGTGACCTTGATGCCCACCGAATGTTCTATGACGCAGAGCCAGACTTTGTCGAGACAAACTGCCACTGGATGGACTGTAAGCTGGAGTTCAACACGCAGGAGGAGCTGGTCAGGGTGAGTGGGTCACGTGGTCAGCGTAAAACCAGGTCAAAGGTTAATGACTAGTTTGTGAAATGAATCCACCATAATTACACAACATGCATGAGTTAGATAGATCGTTTTATCCAAATGTAACTGCTGACCTGATGGCATTGATAAGGCAAATGTTTGCCCTAGGCATGGGTGCACATGATATGGCTTTGCGTGGCTGCGCTACGGATGGGACGAATCTGGAATTTCATTCGAATCGAATATCGAATCAAATATTGCCGAAATTTTGAATACAAATCGAATATTGATGAATCGAATAAAAATATTCAGTGGCACCAAGTTCGATTAGAATATTGAAAGATGTCGAGATGTCTTGCCACGTGGCCGGCGGGTTTTAAGCGAGTTTGTTTGTGAAGTTTATTCGTTTAAGTAATGTTAGTGATTACATTTTGTGTGTGTATACATATAAGATATATGAGGAGTAGTTTGGCGGTTGTAGCTTTTCATAGTTAAGTCAGAAAGTAAAAGATCGCCAAGGACCGATTTTAAGGTGGATGATATGAAGGAAAATATTCAAACGATATTCGCTTATATAGCTTTGAATTTCGAATCGAATACCAACAAAACGTTCGAAATTTCGAATACAAATCAAATGTTCATCCCATCCTTAGCCTGCACCCTTCCCTCTTGGCCTTGAGCAGTTCTGATGACTGGATGACTACACAAGAACTCACCTTCATCCTCTGCTGAACTATCACCCATGATGTCTCCTTGCTTTCAGCATCTGAACGTGGACCACATCCAGTCGAACAAGAAGGCGTTTGTTTGTAAGTGGTCGGACTGCTCCCGGCAAGAGAAACCCTTCAAGGCCCAGTACATGCTCGTTGTACACATGCGACGACACACGGGCGAGAAACCACACAAGTGCACGGTAGGTGGCGCTGTGGGCTCCACCCTCCCCGCCAGGTGGCAGGCCAGTCTAGACGTATCATCTACTGCAGTACTAATATAATACTAATACTAATACTACGTTCGCTACTAATTCTAACCGTGCTATTACATGTCATATTTATGTTTTATTCTTCTGCTGGGAAGAGTCATTTCAGTCACGTGAACACAAATTTTAGACTTGCATATTTCAGTCATGTTATTTCTACAATATATATATATATCAGTGTGTCTTTTATGATCCACATATTTGATTTTCGTAAAAGGACTTTGCCACCATATCAGCCACTAACGTTTAATGCACAAAAAAGGAAGGAAAAAATCAGTCAACATCTTCGATAAATTGGCGGATGTGTTGTTGACATTACAGTATCACTACAATAACTATCTGTTTTCCTCGCTGCCCTTGGAAGTGCACAAACCAAGGTATTATGGGTATATTCAATCGTGTTCTCAATCTTGTGCTCTGTCAGTTTCCGTTTCTAACGTCTTCCCCTTTTATGTATTCGTTTTACTTAGTTGTCTGTTGTATTTGCAACCCCCTTTCAGTGTCCTACCATTTCTCTGTGCGTAGACCAGTCCTGACTTTAAACTTCATCTCCCATCTGCATGTTGTGTTACGCCAATCTGCTGGCGTTTTCTGTTCAGTCATTTTTACCAAGTCAGAGTGGTAATGTGGTCAGTCAGTCCAGTTGCACTGCAACACTGTTTTGCTTTACCATATGTGATAGTTGCATGCATTCTCTGTTAGTCTAGCATTGACATTTTCAAATGTGTGTAATCCATTACTTCTTTGAATCTAGTATGTCATATCTATGTTTCACTAAGAAAAATTTAAATGGATAATCCAGTATCGTTACTAGCCATTAAGAGCTTCAAGTAAATTAGTAGTTCGGAAATGAGTAGTGAATGTTATTCTGCTTAGGACATCTCTTATATTTTAAGTTAGCTTGTTCTCAATTAATACCAACACTGAAGAATGTACTGTATTACACGTCATTACATTTTGAATGCATGCATGCATGTGAATGTCATTCCATAGTATGAATAATTACATGTAAGTAAATATACATTGATAAACTGTACGTACATTTCTTCCTTTTGCTTCAGTTTGAGGGGTGCAACAAAGCGTACTCAAGACTCGAGAACCTCAAGACGCATTTACGCTCTCACACGGGAGAGAAACCTTACATGTGTGAGTTCCCAGGATGCACCAAGGCATTCAGCAATGCAAGTGACCGAGCGAAACACCAGAACCGAACACATTCAAATGCCGTAAGTCGCACAGATGTTCCAGGTATTCCGCACAGTATTTGTGTTGATGTTTTAAATGAACGTTTTGTATATTTTGGGTCATCTTCTTGGAATTTTATTAATATTTTCATCAAGTTTTAATTATCCTTTGTACAAAGCTTCTTTAACAAGAAACAATGTGTACGTTTATTTCAGTTAATTTGAAGTATTTAATTGTTTGGAAACTGTTTGAAAATTATAAATCTTAAATTAATGTGACAATTTACAGTATGTACTTTAAGTGTGTTTCGATGGTTACTACTCATTGCATGGCCAAGACAAAGAACAATGAATAATTGCTGTAGGTTGGACTGTTTACTATATTACATCATGTCACTTATGTGAATCAGCAACATAATAGAGTCATATATGTCACTGCTCTGGGCCAGGGTACCTATATGAAGTGGAACCCGCTATGGTAACTATTGCAATACGTACTGTTGATAAACCACTCACCAACATCAACATGGTTTACAGAAGCCATATGTGTGCAAGGCCCCAGGATGCACAAAGCGATACACTGACCCAAGTTCTCTACGCAAGCATGTGAAGACAGTCCACGGCCCAGACTTCTACGCGAATAAGAAACACAAGGGGGACCAGCCATCACCAGGTGGCAGCAGCAGTGGTGGTGGTGGTGCCATGAACGACGCAAGCCCGAGGAGTGATAACAATGATGATCTAGTGAGTACAATGACAGTTCAGTGATAATTTTGACTATATTTTGTAGTGTGGCAGATTACAGCAATCTCAGTCGATATTGGGGTTGGACACTGCGAGAGTTGGTCAGTTTCATTCATCCAATTAGAATACATGATCTGGTGGTTGTTGCTGTGGTCATTGTTCTGAAGTGTATGTTTGTTAATTGAGAGTCAATTAGTATACAGAGCTATGTAACAAATACATGTTCTGTGACTTTTTCATGTAGATTTTAAATAATTGTGTTTTTTTACTTATATTGACCCTAAAGAACTGGAAAAAACTGTTTCCATTTTTTTCGTCCACTTTGTCGTAGGAAAATTCAAGATGGCCACCACCGGTCACCAAAAGTCTTATAATCGCTATATCTTTGGCAGTAAACGGTACAGGAACTTTAACACGGAGTCGTTTTATATGTTCAGTGTTCAAATATCTGTTTGATTCCTCACTGATATCTCATCATTATTTTGCAGGACAAGAAGTCAGAAACCAGTGACCAGTTGACCAACATCAAGACAGAGGACCCTGTCCCCGTGTCACAGATGCCTTCTAGTGATAGTCAGTCGTCAAAACAGGTGAGATTTTGTTCACTTCAAACTGAATCTCTGATCACATCTCAGTTGAGCAATGGTTTAATTTTTCAAGTAGCTCACTCATTTGTCCACCTTGACACTTCATCGTACCTCCGTCATGTATATCTAACAACGTCTTTCTGTTGCTTGGAGTCTTTGAATACTATAGTCACATGTACCTGAGTCTAGATATTCTTCTGCTGTGTGATTCAAACTTTCTTCATGTTTATTGGCGCACTCAGTCAGTCATCCAGTCAGTTGTTCACTCACCCACTCACTTACTCAATTTCCACATCATTAGTTTGAAGTGAAATGGATGACAGTTGCTGGAATGTCCTCCAACTTGTCTATGACAATTGTTTGTCAACTTATAAATGATATATCAATTTTCTCATTGCATATGTGTGTGGTGACTCGAACTCTCAAATTTTGAATTGAATTTTAATTTATTGAATTTTTTATTTCCAGCAGACTTTAGGACTGTCACCCCTGGGTCACGGCCAAATGAAGATGTCGCCTATGTCACAGCGGTCAGACCATAGTCCAGCACTGCCCCGTGTCCACAGCTCGCACAGCCTCGTTTCCAATAATCGCCATGACGATGACCTCGACCGAGGTGGCGCCAGTAGCTCCCACCTGCCGAGCAGTGTGGGAAGTCTGATGGACGACTCGGACGACGAAGACTCTGATGAGATAGTGGTGAGTCGACAATGTCAGAAGTTAGTGACATGAATCTTGCCATCTGTGTCATGAGTTAGTGATACTGTTCTTGTCAGTATTGATTTAGTGACACTGTTATCACAAATTCCTGAGATGTGACTCAGCTGTGAAGTAAGTGTTAAGTCAAGGAAACTATGCTCATCAATAACGTGAGGTCCTGTTTTGAATATCACAGAATTAGTGGTGTTAACTTGTTGGTGCTGTATGGGGTATTATAGACAGTGTTTTAGTTACTGACAGTGGTTCGATATTGACTGAATTAGTTTACCATCGTCAATGCCAAATCACCATTTCATGTGACAACTGCGCAAGAGTTCTACTGTCTGTGTAATATACAGGTGTACTACTCATAAGTAATCACATTAACCCAGTGTTGTCCAGTGCTAATTTAAGTTCTCACAATAATGATCATCTAGTTCTGGCTTGCCTTTTGTCCCTAAAGTCAGTCCTGTGGCTGCAACTAGTCTGTAATATGCTTCCTTTTAGTATTAGATCAGTTGAAAATATTGCTAAGTTCTGCCATTATTCAATTTAAAAAAACTTACCTTTGCAACCTTGCCTAGCCACTAGCTCCCTGTTGACAACAGGAATTGTTTATTGACTTTGAGATTGATCAACCCTTTTGTATTGATGTGCCTCTGAGCTTGCTTTCTAATAACTTAAATGCAACAGAAGTTATGTAATTGTTATTATTATATATTTGGTTATTATTATTACACCAACATTTTATAGTATCTTTTCGTATGATAAACCTTGCTGAAAAGCATTGCACATAATCAATGAAATGTAAAAATGAGTGAAACTCTACAAAATGTTGTGCTGCATTTGTATTGGTTACATGTCAACCAAGTGTTTGAAATAGTTCTGTAAGTGACCATCTGTTCTTGTCCCGTCAGTTACCGGCAACGACCGTGAACCTAGGGTCATCAACGTCCGTAGGAGCCACACGGACCATGCAGCCAAACCGTCTCACTAGTCGTGTCAGACGGACCAGACATATGAAGAGTTCTTCTGTGTCCAGTCTACCGCCAATAGGTAGGGGCAATCAGATTCATTTTTGAAAAACAATTATATATAAGATTGAAGTTTGAAATGGTAACACACATTATTATTATTTTGCACGAATCACCACTTTATGTATGCATGAAGGTTACAAAATGGGTGATTCTGTTGTGAAATTTAATTATAATGTTGATAGTTTTGGCCTAAGTGTTTAGCTTTTGAAAACGATAGAAGTTGTTTGAACTGGTAGGTAACATGCCAGCTTCTTAAAGTATCCTTGGTCCAGTGTATGAAAATAAATCATGTTATTTTATTATGAGATCATATGTAGCTGAAGCAAGAATTGGTTCAAGTTGTAGGAAAAACCAGACACCTGTTGACAAAAAGGTCGATATAAGAACAGAGCACAAGCATTGATGTGTCTATAAATACCTTTGAATGTCATTAAACAAATCATTGACATTATGTATGTGTGAAATGCATGTGGGTTCTCTTAACAACTGTCTTGCCTCAGAAATTGTATACGAAAATGTACATTTCAGCTTTTTAAATAATAAAGTAATTTGCATTTATCACTGATATTCGGTGCCAAAAATCGGGACATTTATTTTACCAGTTATTGGTTTTCCATACATGTAGAGTTTCTGTTGTATTTGCAGGTAACTTGCGGAGAAGTCAAGGTCAGACGGGTCAAGGTCTTCCGTCGATGACGGAGGTGTCACATCGCATGCCACGTGTGAATCAGAGTCCACAAAGACGGCAGATTCAGAACATCATTAGTGAGTTCTCCTTTACCACCTTCGTATTCTACTTCAGCTTCATAGCAATGTACAATACAGATACTCTATGTCATCCGAGTGAATTATAATTTCAAATATATAAAGCTGCACTTTTTGTGTGGTAAAGTGTGATTACGTTGAAAAGTAGAATTGGTGTACTTTGCTAAGACGGTACTAAAGAAAGTACAGAAAGTAACATATGGATTCCTGTGTTTACAGTAAATTTCAGAGGAAGAATAAATGTGCATTAATAGTAGTAATAGTTCGACTGGATTTGTGACAACTCATGTCATTTATTTATTTATCAGAACCTATAAAATGAGGACACTTAGAGTTAGAGACATATCTACAGTTGCGTTTACTATAGCTATTATCAGTAGTCTTAGTAGGAGTCTCCTGTCCCTTATATCACATCATTCTTTATTTACATATCATGCATTATATACTAACCACTTTGATTTTTACACATTATGCTTCATTATATTGTATGGTATTTTGTTCCAAAACGATTAGTTTTGTTGTCTTATAAATTATGTTTGGGACAAATAAATATTTCCTGTACATTGCTGTACTTGATGTGCGTTCTCACGACTGTCTTGTTCCGCAATTCAGGTGTGAGTGCGAAGGAGACGATGGGTCTCGGCAGTTTCTCGGGCACGAGTCGTCGTGACAGCGGCACAAGCACAATCAGCTCGTACATGGGCAGTAGCGCCAACTCGGCCAGTCCCTACCGCTTCTCCGGCCAGTTCTCCCGACGCTCCAGCGACAACTCGCACCAGTCCAGCGACGCGTCCCGTGTGTCGTCGAGGACTAGTAACTCGCCGTACGAGTACGACATCAGTCTGCCCGGCCTCGATTCACCACGCGACAGCATCGTCAGCAGCCACATCGGCAACATGACGATGCAGTTGGAACGAACACAACTGGGCAGCAACCCAAATCTGATGTCGCCCGGGTCGGCGGGTCAGCAGCCGTCGCCGTGTGGTCAGATGCAGCGGCAGGAGAGGGGAGTGAGGTGTCGCAAGGACAGCGACTCGTGGAGTGTCGGCACGCCGGGTGTGCTCCCCGAGGGACACAGTCAAGCGCGTACGGCGGGCCAGTGACCCGGTGCCATACCTCGACCAGGGAGACGCCCCCGTGCTCAAACGGCTTCAGTGCGGCGGAAGTCTGAACTCGGTGAAGCCGGTTGCCATGCCGCCCGCCATGCGCAGCTTCCGATCGCAGACGGGCAGCAACGCGAACTTTGCGTCGTCGCGCAGCAGCATTGCAACCGACATCACCGTGGCGACGGAGTCGGACCTGGAATCAGAGCTGATCAGCGAGAGCATCAACCTAGACGCGACCGCCGATGAGGACGCCATCATTGACCGGATGCTGGACGACAACGACGACATGTTGATCCCCGATGAGATGCGCGACTACCTGAATGAGGCGGGCCGGATGTCCCCGCAGGCAGACAGCACTGTCCCCGACCGCAGTCCCGCCCGACACCCGGCCAAGCAGTACGCCGCACAGAACACTCAGATGGTCGGCGCTGTCCCGCCGAACATGCAGATGCCGAGCAACAACTACGCCAGGCAGATGGCGGCACGACAACAGCAGCAGCAGCAGCAACAACAGCAGCAGTACGGGTGTGTGTCGCAGAATGCAGCAGCGATGTTGTCGCCGACCATGATGGCAACCCAGCAGTGGGCGATGGGTGGCACCCCCGCCGCCATGTCGCCCGTCGCCGCCATGCCGTGCAACAACTGTCAGCATTCGTGCAATGGCCACGTGACGCAACAGCAGCAGCAGCAGATGATGCAGCAACAGCAGCAGCAGATGATGCAACAACAGCACCAGATGATGCAACAGCAGCAGTTATTGCCCAACGGCGGTATGGCCCCGGAAGGCTACGGCTATGGGCAGATGGCCAATGGGATGGTGAACTCACAGCAGCTGATGCCGCCACCACAGCAGGCTCCGCAAGGCGCCATGCAGCAGTGCACCGGCCCGTGGCAGCCAGTGATGCAGCAACAGATGGCCAACGGCACCCACTCAGGAATCATGAACATGCCGCCGACACATCCACAGTATCAGCAGCAGCAGTGTTTCATACAGCAGCGAATGAACGATCACGTTCACACCGCGCGGTGTCATCACCGATCGGACTTGGGCGGCGCGCCATGCGGGGGTTGCGAGCGGGGCAGCCCGATGGTTCAGGTCCCGCAGATAAGTCAGTCCCAGATCCCACATCGGCCCGGCGCCGCCCCAGGATCGCAGTCGGACCGCCAGCTCGGCAGCAACGTCCCCGCGCAGCAACCCTTCAACCAGATGCACTATGGCGCTGTCTACGCCAGCCAGCCGTCCTTCATAGCGCCTCACCCGCCCAGCGAACAGCGACCGTCACGGCCCAGTTCGCAACACCGGAACCGTGGCAAGGCGGCCGTGACGCGTCAGCAGATGACGGCTTACCCGAGCGGCTATAACCCACAGTGCCACCAGCACCAGCAGCTGTCGCCGAACTGCAACGACGTGTCGAGCACGACGGACGTGAAGATGTGCGGGTGCAGGAACTACGGCTACCTCGGCGGCGCCAACAACCCCGACCTGAACGCCATCTCGACGGACGACCTCATCGATAACCTCAGCTCCAGCTCTATGGAGAACCTCGCCGTGTCGGCCGTAGTCAGTCCGACGGCGCTCCTCAATCGGTCGGCCTCGCAGTCGTCCTCCCGCCTCGTGACGCCGTTCGCCGACGCCAAGTCGCGCGCCGCCAGCTCACACGCGCTCAACACGTCCAACATGGTTGTGAACCACATGAGTTCTGTGTTGACGCAGCTCGCCGAGGAAAATAAATACCTGAACAACTGTTGAGCGTTGTAAGACTATACGGGAGATATTTAAATGCTGCGTGAATTCTGCTAATTTCGACATTGTCAAGATATGCCATCTGCCTGACTCATTCAAACCTTGGGTTGCACTTCTGACACCAAATTATTAGGTTTGATTTATTAGCACGGTTTTAAGTGCTTGCTGCTTAGCAGAACGAATACAGTGTTTATTCCGAGGTGGTGCTTCATAAACTAAATGACCCAAGGTGCTTACTGCAGAGCACAATACAAAACGGTTGTTGTTGTTGATTGCTTCGTGTTGTTATACGTTTCAGAGATGGATTGAAACACGTATTTCTGTTTTATATAAATTACATATTGAGATCATTATCTCGCACTAATGTGACTTGCCATAAGGTTTGTGTGACGATAATCATGTAAACCTAAGTGTTCATAGCATATATTTGAGTACACAAAATGCCATATTGAAAGGGACGCTCCATTGTATATTGTTCCATATCAATTTATAGTTGTCGCATGTGCGTGCGAACGTGCACTACATGTGTTGTAAATGGCTGCGCATTATACCTAAATTTAGATGACTTGATGCAGTGTTGTATGCTGTTGTACATACGCCAGTAATAGTATGTTGAGCTGGTAATGTTGATGTAACGTTTGCTACCATGATATTATGAAAAACCATTGCATGTTTCTAAGCATAATAGTGATGAATTCGTTGTCACTCCTTTGGAAGGATTTATATTTTTGTAAGGCCTGATTGTTATGTTATCTTGACCTGAACCTTTTCTGTGAGAATTTTCTTCTCACCTTGCCTTCAGACAGAATGATATTGATTGCGACCTTTCTAACAGGTTCTAGACATTTGTACAACTATTCATGTTACGATATGTCGTATGCTAAGGTTTTGAACTGTTGTGGGTACAATTACTCGCTGCGTGTCTTCATGCATTTATTGATTTGTTGCTACACGTTTCTGGATCTCACTGAGAATGAAATCACTGCCAGTCTTAAATTAAATGCCTTTTTATTCAATTTACAAGAAACAAATGTACGCAATGGTCCTAAGTGAAATACTTAGAAAGAAGGGTGTATTCCGACCGACATGAAATAGAATCATGTGAAATGGAGGTTGGCCTTCCCATGTTACAAACATAAAACTATTAGCCATTTGTTATGCTTATATGACTTAAGAATTTTTTTTAAACTGAAAAGTGAATGATGTGCCACAATCGTGAAGCCAACTGTTCTTGCCGAAGCAAGAGACGTTGCAGTTGTTGTACATGGCATATCGTACCGCGGCCTGGCGCTGTCTTCGGATTTCATTGTACATACTAATTGTTTTAAACAATGGCAAACCGATTTATTTCTTCCCGTTGGAGATGTCATTGCCGGTGATTTAATTTGATGGCCCAAGGCCTAATTTCTGCAGCGCTCTTTCGTAGTTAAGGGTGTGGTCATTTCCGAGTAACCTGTTTTCTAAGGTTATCTTGTGCAGTGACGTGGATGAATGCAAGTTTAGCAGTCGACTACATTAACATAGCAACATGTTATGGCAGATATATAGCTAATTGTACATTTCCCAAGATGAAAATCGGCAAATATTGTATTCACAAATAAATCGGTTGTTCCGTTTCGGTAGCTATTTTCGATATATGTTTTACTATTGACAACTTATGCAAATTCTTTATTTTACACAAGAAACGGGAGCTAACTGGTTCCAAATATCAGTTCATACGTCGTCGTTCAAAAGCATGAGAAATGCTGCGTCCTGCCAGCCATGTCATATTTGTGTTATGTTCCGTTTGTTGAGAATGCCTGGAAAAGCAGAAGTAATCATCACGATTAGTCCAGAATTGGTCATTTATTTAATGACGTCATATAACACGTCACATTGTTGTTTGACGAGTTTATTATTTGTCGCTGTCACTGGAAGTGGCAGCGCCGGTGCATGACGGGAAGCCATGCCCAATTGCTACACGAGTTTGTGTCTTCGTTCGTGCCATTCGTTCGCCTTATGTGCGACTTTTATTATTATTTTTGAAATAAAACTAGCTAAAATTGTTTCCGTTTGCTTATTTTTATGACTTTGTAGCATTTGTCTAGAATTCAGTTTCAGTTTTGTTTTCCCACCGAAGTTCACTTGTCACTCTTTGTAAATATCCAAGTCTGTTCAATCCGTCATTAAGTACTCGAAACGACGTGCTATGCCGGAGTGAATGCATGGATTGAAATATACAATGGGGGCAATGTGACGAGTCCGGATTGCAGACAAATGCCGACTGTGTCGTTTAGTGTTGATCTGTTTGTTTAGTCCGTCCTCGAGGCGTGGTGTCCGGTCACACGTAGCCGACGTTTCCTCCGGAGCCGCCAGACAAATAGCGGGAGTAGAGGTTGGGCCGTCTCTCCGTCGATATGTTGCTCGGTGCCGGAGCCTACAAATACAAACACAGAACTAAGCAAGTTGTACTGTACATCGGTTTAAAGGCCCCGATAAACGATAAGACAATGCCGTACGACAGTGCAGCTTGTCTGGTGTTGGCTAACTACGTCGGATGGCCTTCTACTTTTCACACGTCCGAAGTGCAACTATGGATGACGGTTACTCTCACTGTTTCACCGAGGTGGGGGTGGGCGGGGGGGGGTCAATGCGATACGCTGTTTTCATTGGCTATCGGATCCCCGTGTCGGATACGAATAGCGCATATTGGATCGCCATCAGACAGTGTCTGCTGGTGACGTAAGCATGAGTATATCGCCATAGCAACGCACCCTAAAGGTCACTGCCGTACGTCATTGCCTGAAAGGACCTTTAATGGACAACCTGTGGTTTCCTTCATTACAATAGTTACATTCGGCGCCCTACGATTTTTCTTAAACTAAAAAGTGAATGATGTGGCACAATCGTGATGCCAACTGTTCTTGCCGAAGCAAGAGACGTTGCAGTTGTTGTACATGGCATGTCGTACCGCGGCCTGGCGCTGTCTTCGGATTTCAGTGTACATACTAATTGTTTTAAACAATGGCAAACCGATTGATTTCTTCCCGTTGGAGATGCCATTGCCGGTTATTTAATTTGATGGCCCAAGGCCTAATTTCTGCAGCGCTCTTTCGTAGTTAAGGGTGTGGTCATTTCCGAGTAACCTGTTTTCTAAGGTTATCTTGTGCAGTGACGTGGATGAATGCAAGTTTAGCAGTCGACCAACCGCCCTATACGTTAACATAGCAACATGTTATGGCAGATATATAGCTAATTGTACATTTCCCAAGATGAAAATCGGCAAATATTTTATACAACAAACGCATAAGATAACATTCTAGTGACATTGGAAGTTGTTCGTTGAACAGCGATATCTACACATCTAACAATGAAGTGTTCAGTTACGAGGGGAGTATTTACTTGTCGGCAGTGATTTGCAACGAATGGTGGGACATTGCTATTTACGAAGTTCGAACTATCATTCCATGCCTCACAAACGACCCACACACACATCAGTGTCCCACCTGTGCAGGTCCAGTCACAGACAACCTCCTTTACCAGAGGACTCTTATCGTAATAATTATAATGCAATTGCTTTGTATGGCGCCCGAAACAGTAGCATTGCTCTCAGGCGCTTTACATGCTTGTACACATATTAGATGAATAAATTGTTAACATTAAAAAGCATTCTATATATAGGCCGATATGTGAACTAGTAAAATCGTGAAGTCGTTGCATTACTTGTTATATATCAGTGTGCAGAGAATTAAGTATAATGATAAAAAATAACAGCTAAAATGTAATAAAACTAATTATGTTAAAAAATTGCACAACGCATGGGCACATGGGCACATAATAGAGAAACGCTAATCTAAAAAGATGTGTCTTAAGATGTGTTTTAAACAGTTGATGTGTCTGGCCGTCCTGACACTGTCCGGCAGTCCATTCTACAGAGTGGCTGTTGCCACGGCGATATCTTACCGGCACGATCGGGGGCTGGATCAGGTTGAAGTGTCTCCCTGCTTTCTCGTCGAAGACACTTCTTCCGACGATCGTACACGGAGCCCACTGGGACGTGCCAATAGTCGGGATCGGTCCCAGGGCAGGTCCGTACGTCATGTAGGGCAACACCCCGGGCGGCAGCATCTTCGGGGTGGGTAACGGTACCTGGTAGCTGCGGTGTGGGCCAGCGTAGCCGGTGGGAGGGGTGAAACCCGGCGCCGGAGCGTAGCCGGGCATCGGACGGTACCCAGGCAACGGCGCGTAGCCATAGGCGGGCAACTGTGGGAAATGTGAAAAACGTGGGAACCTCAAGCAAACTGCCAATATTTTTGAATGAATGAACAACAACAAATAAACAAATAATTATACATAGCGCTAAATCTAGTTAACATTATTTAAGGAGTTTTACACGTACAAACATGCACATTGTGGTGTATGCTGTTGGTATTGCTGTAAGGAAATGGCTGAAGTCGTAGACTTATACATTGCCATGCCCTTCTCAAAATACCAAACATATAATACGAATGTAAACCAAATTACAAAATGGTATACACATTTCGTGCACAAACATTTTCACACGGTGTATGTGCTACTAACATGACAGTCTCAAAATATTTTAAAGTGTGACACCGCGGTATACCCTTACAAATATGAAGATGAAGACAATAATACAGACCTGTTTTTTTTTAAATTGTGATACATTTGTTAACTGAGTTATTTTAGTTGCTAAACTGTTCCACATATTTCTACCTTTGACGATCAGTAACAGTTGTTTTGGGGTGGTGTTCTTTTTAACGTAAAACAGTTTGCATTTTTAATCAATAAGTATTTTCTATATCATTTGCGTTTGGATGCGACACACTGCAGTTCTCGTAGAAATCCCACGCGCAACGGACCTAACTTGTGCCGGAAACAAAGGGATTACCATACAACAGCAGACTAAAAGAATTACAGCTTCCTACCTTGAACTACAGAAGCAGAGAACAAACATTATCAGACCTCAAAATTGTCAAAGGGGATAGCCTCGGGCAACGAGGACTGCAGATGTTCACAGTGCCCAACAAATATGATATTCAATAAATCCACTGGTATCACAAGAGGGCACAGTGAAAACTACAAATCCAGAGGCAACAGGCTACAGACACTACAGGCTACAGACACAACAGGCTACAGGCACTACAGGCTACAGACACTATAGGCTTACAGACACAACAGGCTACAGACACTACAGGCTACAGACACAACAGGCTACAGGCACTACAGGCTACAAACACTATAGGCTACAGACACAACAGGCTACAGACACTACAGGCTACAGACACAACAGGCTACAAACACTACAGGCTACAGACACTACAGGCTACAGACACAACAGGCTACAGACACTACAGGCTACAGACACTACAGGCTACAGGCACTACAGGCTACAGACACTACAGGCTACAGACACAACAGGCTACAGACACTACAGGCTACAGACACTACAGGCTACAGACACAACAGGCTACAAACACTACAGGCTACATACACTACATGCTACATACACTACAGGCTACAGACACTACAGGCTACAGACACAACAGGCTACAGACACAACAGGCTACAGACACTACAGGCTACAGACACTACATGCTACATACACTACAGGCTACAAACACTACAGGCCACAGGCTACATACACTACATGCTACATACACTACAGGCTACAAACACTACAGGCCACAGGCTACAGACACTACATGCTACATACACTACAGGCTACAGGCCACAGGCTACAGACACTACATGCTACATACACTACAGGCTACAGACACTACATGCTACATACACTACAGGCTACAGACACTACATGCTACATACACTACAAGCTACAGACACTACAGGCTACAGACACTACATGCTACATACACTACAGGCTACAGACACTACATGCTACATACACTACAGGCTACAGACACTACATGCTACATACACTACAGGCTACAGACACTACAGGCTACATACACTACAGGCTACAGACACTGCATGCTACATACACTACAGGCTACAGACACTACATGCTACATACACTACAGGCTACAGACACTACATGCTACATACACTACAGGCTACAGACACTACATGCTACATACACTACAGGCTACAGACACTACATGCTACATACACTACAGGCTACAGACACTACATGCTACAAACACTACAGGCTACAGACACATGCTACATACACTACAGGCTACAGACACTACATGCTACATACACTACAGGCTACAGACACTGCATGCTACATACACTACAGGCCAGGACAATAAACCAACTTAAGTCCCGCCACCGAAGAGATTGGAGATGTCACCCAGACCTGTATCATTTAAATTTTCAAATTAATTAGTCTAGATTATGCAAACCGGATAAAACAAATGGAAAACAATACATAAATAAAGAAACTTCACCATCAGAAAATACACCTTGAGACGGCATCGGTGCTAAATTTTGAGCAATTACGACCGGTCTCGAGGTAAGATCGTGAAGTGAGATGACTTATATAACACTGCTAGTCAGTTGTATATCACACTGCAGCATTTGGTGTCAGAGGTGGGGTCAGTCAATTATGGGTATATTTATGGAACTTATTTCACACGTTCGGCCGGAAAACAGCAAGGCGTGAAGTAGCGCTAGTTAATATAAAAATAAGTGTATAATGTGGTGTTAATAACTTGGCCATATGAAAACAACGATTTCGCGGTGTGATAGGTAAACGGAACACGTCTATAGTTGTGACAGTGTGTCAAACAACATCGTATGCATCCCGTTTGTCAAAAGTGGGTCATACGTAGTTGACAATGCAATTGCGTCTACAACACAGTGGTTCCCTCGTCCATTGGCCATATTTAGCTTACTTATTGCTTATCAAACTATAGCGTTCATTGCGCATTGGGCGCCTGTTGCCGAATCATCAATTGTCTCCATAAATATAATTATCGTCGGAGTGCATACTCATTGCGGTAGGGTCCGATTACATAATTGTTTACAGTCAAATTGTTGTAAATATAAACTTGACATTGTGCACATAAAATGCGGGATGTCGCCTGTGTCACAAATAGCTACGACACATGGTTAAAACCAACGCTTACCGGCGATTCGGGAGCAATTGGCCGGTAGTGGATCGGCTGCTCTTGACACAACGGCAAGTTGCCTATTAATAAACAAACAAACAAACAAATACTCAGATAAATATCAAACGAACGACATACGTTGAACACCATGCTATATTGGTAGAACCCGCTTAATCAAATACGTTCATAATACACAGTGTATTTCAATTGTTTATGATTTAAAATTAACGAGGTTGGCAGAGTGTAGAGACGATGTATAGTACTATTTAACAACCAAATCAACAAATATCTCAGAACGGGGCAAGTTTACAGTTAATAAACAATAGGACTAACGACAGGCGACAGGTGACCGTGAAGACAATTTGTTGTTGGGCACGAAGAAACCAACCACTGTTATGGAATTGTTTTATGACTTTGTCACATGTGTATGTGTGTGTGTGTGTGTGTGTGTGTGTGTGTGTGTGTGTGTGCGTGCGTGCGTGCGTGCGTGCGTGCGTGCGTGCGTGCGTGCGTGCGTGCGTGCGTGCGTGCGTGCGTGCGTGTGTGTGTTATTTTATAAACTAAATAAAAGGATGTCTGGCACTGAGAAATGTAATTTATACATCGGGTGAGGTCAGAGGTGCTGCCTATTTATGAAATCACTTCCAAATGCAACAGAACCACCTCACTGTTTTGTATTTGATGTGTACCTGTTTTGTTTCTTTGTGAAGTCCTCCCATTATGCAATGTAGCATTACATAATACAAATATCTACCTTTAATATCTGTATAATGCTTAACCTGTCGATGGGACAATCATTGCGGAGCATCCACATCTAAAAGTACTGCCTATGTTGGGTTCGGTTTGCTGGCACGCTTTAACCATCAGTGGTGTTGTCACTCACGGATACTCCTACAGTACCGGTGTGTTTGAGTGGGGTTAGTTAGTTACCTCCGGGGTAGTTGTCCTGCACTGGCGGCACGGCAGTTTCCGGTGGACTGTAAGGGGCGCACGGCGCAGGGTTCAAACCCCCTGCAACATACCCCGACGATTATTATAGGGTGAAGATCTGCAGTGCAAGAAAGGAAGGGTAGAATCAACGATTAGTTTTGTTTTACTATACATATATCATGGAACAATAAACCGTGTGACCATCGACGTGTCTTTGTCCTGAGACTAGTTCCTGTTTCCCGCTAGTGTGTGTGTGTGTGTGTGTGTGTGTGTGTGTGTGTGTGTGTGTGTGTGTGTGTGTGTGTGTGTGTGTGTGTGTGTGGTGTGTGTGTGTGTGTGTGTGTGTGTGTGTGTGTGTGTGTGTGTGTGTGTGTGTGTGTGTGTGTGTGTGTGTGTGTGTGTGTGTGTGTGTGTGTGTGTGTGTGTGTGTGTGTGTGTGTGTGTGTGTGTGTGTGTGTGTGTGGTGTTGTGTGTGTGTGTGTGTGTGTGTGTGTGTGTGTGTGTGTGTGTTGTGTGTGTGTGTGTGTGTGTGTGTGTGTGTGTGTGTGTGTGTGTGTGTGTGTGTGTGTGTGTGTGTGTGTGTGTGTGTGTGTGTGTGTGGTGTGTGTGTGTGTGATGTGTGTATGTGTGTGTGTGTGTGTGTGTGTGTGTGTGTGTGTGTGTGTGTGTGTGTGTGTGTGTGTGTGTGTGTGTGTGTGTGTGTGTGTGTGTGTGTGTGTGTGTGTGCGTGGTGTATGGTGTGTGTGTGTGTGTGTGTGTGTGTGTGTGTGTGTGTGTGTGTGTGTGGTGTGTGTGTGTGTGTGTGTGTGTGTGGTGTTGGTGTGTGTGTGTGTGTGTGTGTGTGTGTGTGTGTGTGTGTGTGTGTGTGTGGTGTGTGTGTGTGTGTGTGTGTGTGTGTGTGTGTGTGTGTGTGTGTGTGTGTGTGTGTGTGTGTGTGTGTGTGTGTGTGTGCGTGGTGTGTGTGTGTGTGTGTGGTGTGTGTGTGTGTGTGCGTGTGCGTGTGTGTGTGTGTGTGTGTGTGTGTGTGCGTTACCTACCCGAATATCTGCACCTAAAAGGCATGGCGACAACGATTGGTTCAACGCCAGGAAAGGTATTTCTTGCGACCGCTGATGGCTGATGGTTTACCCGTTGGTACCGGAAACGGCTGTTGGTTGCTTATATTGCCGGTACAACTGGATGCAACTGATGGCTGCGTATATCACAGAGACGGTCGGTGTATGTTGGTGTTGTCGTTGCTACTGGGGCAAGAACTGTTGTTGTTGTTGTTGTTGTTTGTACTGTTACAACTGATTATTGGTAACAGTTTTCTGTTGCTGTCTTATTCAGCAAGCTGTGGCGGATGGTGTTCTTCTCGCCTGCAATGTAATAACATTCTTTGAAAACAACCTCAACCGCTACATAAGCCGATGCATTGGCTTCCAGTTGTGCAGCGAATTAAATTTAAATTGGCTACTGTTACATACCGTACTCGTTATACACAACAACCGACATACACAGTTAATCTGCTGTATTTCTCCGACCCTTAGATAATCCGTTTCCAAACAACTTTTTGTTCCTAAAACTTAAGCTGAATATTGTAGTTGCGCCAACAACAATGTGAAATCAACTCCTATTACAATTAAATCTTCTGAAATTGTAGCCACCTTTGGTAAAACAAATTGAAAATGTATTTGTTTGAAATTGCTTTCCCACCATAATTGTTCAGCGGTTCCATGCTCCAATGAAGAATTTTACCTGTCCCCCGTTTACGATTATGCCAAATTATTTTGTTTGTTCCATCTCATAGTTTGAATGGCCAAGGATATAGGCGCTTCAGAAGTGTTACAATTATTATTATGTTGGATGCATTGCGTTGCGATTACGCGTGTGTGCTACTGTGTGCCGATTGTCACAAATGTGGCAGAGGTTTCCAGATGTGAGCTACCATTGTAACAAGAAGTGACGCTAAATAGGGTGTAGGCATAATATGCAAATATTAGGACATCCACTTTCTATACTTAGAACGATTGGTAGCAGAAACTTGAGAAGAATTGCAAATCCTGTATCAAGAGAGCGACAGATTTAATGTTCAAGACAATTTGGTAAGTGAAATGATGCTTTCCATTTTCGGGGAAATTAACTGGCTTTATTGTTAAATTAGTAACAGCTTCTGTTTCAACCAAAATGCGACGTTACCCTGAGCTGCGATGGTGTGGTGCGCCCCAGTAGCCCGTCTCGCGCCTCGTGACGTAACCACACCGTGACGTCACATCGACGTCCACATCCGTGTTTTTATTGACATTAATTAATAAATCATGCGCAAAATATAATACGTGTTTGTTGCGTCTCTGAAAACAAATGTGAACAATACAATAGTTTAGCAAATTAGATTCAAAATGTCGAACGCATAAAGAATGTCAAAATAAAAGAAAGTTTCCGTATCAGAAATACTTTAACGATGATAAATGATCATTACATGATCATACAGTTTTCTCACTCTGCTTGCATGTGACCGCTCTTTGCCTGTACATCTTACCTTTCGTCAGGTGTTTTTAGTCTTCCTCTTATTCGTTTAAAACGAACAAAAGGAAGATTATTTCACTTTGGGTATTTCCAAGTTAATGATTGGCATGTAACATTGCATCCTAAAGCCCTAGATACTTACGTGTAATACAAGCTATACCCGGTATTACTATATATGCTACGGGATCGATAAAACCATATGTTGTGCTGATGCTTCACTGCTTGGCGTGCATAAGTGGTTTTGTAACACATCATGCTATGTGATGTAATTCATTATTTGAATATAATGTTATCACATGCACACGTGCACATGCTCAATTAAATTGGTTCATAGTATTGGTGTCAAACATGTTAACACGATCCCAAGACGTGAACACCCAAATAAAGTTAGCAAGATCTAACAAGCTCACAGCCA
Organism: Ridgeia piscesae; assembly: GCA_025642075.2. Taxonomy (NCBI): domain Eukaryota; kingdom Metazoa; phylum Annelida; class Polychaeta; order Sabellida; family Siboglinidae; genus Ridgeia; species Ridgeia piscesae. The sequence goes on from JAODUO010000376.1 coordinate 177,463, forward strand.
CAGCAGTAAGCTTCAGCTGACATACGCATTTGTTTCAACGCCATATTTAACACAGTCATCGGGTTATTAATTCCAGCGTTTATCACCTTCTGCCTGAAGAAGTGTGTTCTTATATTCTGCATGTACTGTTATTTGACTAAATATGAATGGTGCCCCCCGTTTCTGTTGTATTTTGTTTATTTTGAAGAAAGACATTTGTCAACAATGTTCATAACCGATATTTAAACATTTCTATTTGGCCTCCTCTTGGTTTCAACCTTTCTAATATTGTTAAACCGCAAAAGCTTTTTAGTGCAATAATCCATTTAGTCGCTTCTGTATAAAAAAAATTGATTTCCTATATCTTTTTTATGATATTGGCTCCATGAATGTATGCAATATTCCAAAACAGGCCGAACTAATGGTTTGCATGTGATGTAATTATCTGTTTATCTTAATTGTCTTAATTAACAGGATCGACGACCATGCATTGACATAAACTACACCAGACAACAACACAACTTTATTAACTGTATATACAACAAATTTATCTTCGACTCATAACACTTCAATATTCTCCAATCACATATACTGTACTCAGAGAGAAGATTTGGACAAGTCCAACTTTATTTCATTGTATTAATTCCTGTCATAAACATCGAAAGGGTGGGATAGCTTTTGAATCAACCTTTCCCAATGAATACAGAATAAGTGTGGGTGATAAGCTCCCACCACTTAGTGAATATGTCAGGGTTGTCAGTCACCGTTAAGGGCGATGCAGTTGTGTATTCCCGGACATTCTCCTTCAAACAATCTGCAAGATTACTTCATGCAATACAGAGAAACCGTCATATCCCGACAGGCTGAGAATTTAACGCCGGTTCAGCGTCTAACCCCAACATTGATCACGTTTCGACGCCAATGGTACACGAAGGCAAGGCACGATCACAGGAGAGAGCCAACACAATCAGCATAGTAACAATGCTTCGGGGGATGAGACGAGTGATTCTCATTTATGATTTCAAGACTGTTTTATGCCGATGATTTGAAAAAGGAAAATAGCATGTGCGTTATGGATTGAGAAGTTACAGAGCGTCAGCTGTAAAAAACATGCTTTCTTCAACTTTGCTAAACGCACTGTTCTGCGAAGGTTAAATGGTATGCAATTTAAATTTCAAACATATCACATTCAAATAGTATGCTGTACGACTGAACAAGTCTTGCACATGTATACTTTACAGTTAAATGACCTTCACTTATGTTGCTAATTCTGCACAGTTACCGATGGTTTTTAACCGTGATTAACCCATTGCTTGATAAAGCAACGTATTGTATGCTTTGACATAAACATAATATGTATCTAGATAAAATATCATAGCATATAGCACCTCCAAGCGACCTTTGAGATGTGTTCGGATATTTTTACCGTTGAGTTGCGCCAAAACGATTTTCTCTGACGTATTTCTAAAACGTTTTTCACCTTTCCAATAACCGCACAACGCATGCGCCACGACTGACAGCGTAGAGGCACATTAGTATACACCTATACATTAATACACCGACGGGGGTTCCATGCATGGAACTCCGGGGCTGTCGTGTAGAAACATGGCCGTGTTGTGGGGGTTTGTCATAGCCGTCGGCTCCATGCCATGCTGGGAACATTGCTGCGTCGACAGAAGCAAGTGCGTCTGATGCGAGACCTCTCCACCCCACAGAACCGGCCCACCGATATCGTACACCCCACCGCCGGGGCAACTACTGCGCACCGGAACATTGCAGTATAGCGCATTTCCGGTGCTGCTGTATTGTCTCTTCACGGCCAGCAGTTGTTCGCGCACGGTGTCGTCGACGCCGTGCAGGAGAGGCAGCGGTTCGTCGCAGCAGTACTTGTGCGTCAGTTCGCCGAACTCAGACTTGAGGACGGGGCGCTGGTTGTCCGGGAAGGCCATTGTGAAGAGAGCCTCGGGGTCGCAGATGAACCGGTACACGTAGCGCTCGCCAGCCACCTTCTGCATGATTCCCTTCTCGTAGTAGTAGCGCAGAGACCGGCTCAGCTTGTCGTAGTTCATCGCGGGTCGGTTCTTTTGTATGCCCCAACGCCGCGCAACCTGTCAGTACCACAGTCAGAAAGAGTTTTGTTTTACAATTGTTATCTATGCTATGTCTATGGTGCGTAATTGTTACATTGGCTTTACTCTCTATCACTGAATCAAGCATAATGCAGCGGTTAAACAATATTTCATTAAGTTTGTACCCCCGTTGCACACCCGCTGAGGCTCGCAAAAACCTCCAAGAGCACCACCATTCGGACATCTAACTGGACACAACTTGAGGTTACTCAAGTCACCTAACAAAATTCCTTTGTGCCCTCGAACTACACCCCGTTGAATAGCAACAACCCCCCCCCCAATCCCAGGGGTAACCTGTATCTCCCTCGGGGTCTTCGGATGTCCATCCGCAGTTGCTCGAAGTTCACGACAAAACTGATGATACTTTCAAAACAAACCCGGAATGGTTGGATTAAAAAACATCACGTTCTCGAAATCAGACATCTAGTTCAACTTTACCAGTGCCCATGGTTACCTTATAGCGTTTCGCGCCCCCGCTGAATGGTTGATTTATCGTACTGTGATGCACACTGACTTGAAGAATATATATATATATATATATATATATATATATATATATATATATATATATATATATATATTGTCATACTTTTAGGATAATAAATAACCTTATCAATGTAGAGAGAACATTGTAGGACAGCAATGGCAGGACAAGAACAACAGCGACAAAGAGGCGAGCGACGATATTTACACCAACCGAAAGTTAGTATATATATATATATATATATATATATATATATATATATATATATATATATATATATATATATATATATATATATATATAATATATATATATATATATATATATATATATATATATATATATATTATATGGTGAAAGGTTTGTGGCACGTTATTTTTGCCGGTTGAATAACTAACTTGCCTCTTCAGGTTCAATGAGTTTAAACTCCAGCCCACGTCCAGTCCAGGCGATGAAGGCGCAGTTGACGGGATCATTGAGTAGCACGACGAGGAACTGCCAGAGTTGTAGCGAGCCTCGGCGTTGATACGTCGCCACGGACGTGATCTCTGTCTTCTGCGAGGCGTGGTCTCGGCTCACACACGTCATGTCCACACCTACAACACCACACATAATGCTTAATATCTACAACACCACACATACGTCTTGATATCTACAACACCACACATACTGTTTAATATCTACAACACCACACATACTTCTTGATATCTACAACACCACACATACTGCTTAATGCCTACAACACCACACATACTGTTTAATATCTACAACACCACACATACTTCTTGATATCTACAACACCACACATACTGCTTAATGCCTACAACACCACACATACTGCTTAATATCTACAACACCACACATACTGCTTAATATCTACAACATCCCACATACTTCTTGATATCTACAACACCACACACACTGCTTAATATCTATAATACCACACATACGTCTTGATATATACAACACCACACATACTTCTTGATATCTACAACACCACACATACTGCTTAATGCCAATAACACCACACATACTTCTTGATATCTACAACACCACATATACTGCTTAATATCTACAACACCACACATACTGCTTAATATCTACAACATCACACATACTGCTTAATGCCAATAACACCACACATACTTCTTGATATTTACAACACCACACATACTGTTTAATATTTACAAAATCACATATATACTGCTTAACATCTACAACACCACAAATACAGCTTAATAGCTACAACACCACATATACAGGTTAATATCTTCAACACCACATATACAGGTTAATATCGACATCAAAGATATTGGTTGACGCTACCGTCTTGTTGATATAACACATACATATTACATGAGATACTTGCGTTACCTGTATCGTAAACCTTTCTTTATTCTAAATATTACTGTTGATGCTGATGCTACACTTTAGAAATGTGTATATGGTACACTCAGTTATGCACTGTACCCATCTACATTAATAGTAGTTCTTATAATGTCCGGTGCTAAGCCACTAGTGACTGTTTTTCCCTTCGAATATATGTTTACATTTCCTAATTAATTCCGTGAAACTGCAAACGCAAAAAAGAATCTTTAAGAAAGTCAGCGTGTTTTATGACTTTTCATTTAAAGATTTAAACATATCAATTTTACGGAATTTGTAGTTGTAATGTCACATTTCAAAGGCAACCAGAAGCAACACGTTAGAGCAAATGCGTGTCGTAGTCGCTACACGATACAGTAATTCATTAATTCGTTTGTAATAAACTAACATAAAATTTTGATGAATAAATATCTAAATATCTCCACTGAATCATCACCATAAACGAATTATTACATCGAAAAAATTGGATTTATTAATGGGAATGTGTATATTTACATTCTTCTAATATCAAGATATATGCATGCCCTGGCTTAACTAGACCCCACGTTGAACATAGCCCATTGGTCTTCAATGTATAGATGACAATATAATACATAAAATCGAAATGATACAGATGAGATCAGGAAGATGAGTCATGGGTCGTGCTTCTGAAATGTTACATGAACTATAATGTGTAACACCTGAACAATGTCGGTTACGTTCTAGACTACACAGTGGTTAACAACAATAATCACGTTACTAATTATTACTTCTCGGTAGCAAATGGTTCATAAAACAACATTACAAAAGGTAACACATTATGACATATACTTAAAATCAGAGTTATCGGGCTACATGAAACTTACAAAAACCTTATGGATTCCAGTTAAAAGATTGAATTAAGAAAGTACTGGTGGTATATTAGGGTCCGTACAATCACCACAAATAACCACGTCTAACCAATATGTTGTTTGTAACTATTTCACGTCATTATGTTTTGTTGTTTTTTATTTATCAAAATGTTCACTGGCTTATTTGCGTTATTATGATCAAGCACCCATGGCGACTGGGACACTATGTGACGAAGATAATAACTTATTAGGCTCTTTCTCCCGTGTGTATTGCAGCAGCGCTGGGCTCTATGCTTACAATGCAAACACAAATCCAATTATGACCGGTCATCAATAGTGACGCATTAATTACCTAATCAGGCAGTGTAATGAAGATAGGTTGTTGGGCGTCATGACAGTGCTAATGGGTATGCGTGGACATCACCGTGTCACAGGAAACAATATCTGATAACTTCATTGCATCTTGCGCACAGTCAGATCACGTTTAGATGGACACACCATTTGATTTAGTCGAGTTAAGTTTGGTGGCAATGACAGTGTCATATTTTGGCAGGTTACGCTTGAGATTTGTTACTGCAAGCTTCTTTGTCTTAAGAACAAACCTTTATCATCTCTATTGGTTGTATATCTTTTTTTACATTCTCGAACACCTTCAAAAGTCTATACTTTACCTCTTCACTGACAACTTGCGTAACGAAGTTGTGCAGTCTGACACCAAGGGCTGTGATAATGAAGGGATTTGCTCGGGTATGCAGTATGCACACAGTCAAAAGAACTGGAGACATTGACATCAAAAATTACACCGTTGTTGCCCCTGAGTTCGTGGTGCATGCTGGTCTCGCGATGATTTATCACACGCTCATTTGTGAGTTCACGGAAATTGGTTTGTATGAGCAGGATCTCATGGGAGATTCGCTCCCACTCCACTACCACTGCTGAGTTCCGTGTCTGGCCGACGATGCCTCCCTCTCTTTTTGATGCCCGCTGGATGGATTGCTTCAACTTCATATCTTCATACCTGTCTCGTGCCACAAATTCCGCCGGCCGAGTTCTGGGTATCCCGCCTTTAGCACTTCAATCCTTTCCAAGTTGCAAGGGCCGTAGCGCAGATAATTGACTCCTGAAAAACAGCCATGGTGATGCCTGTATTCTGTGACGACTGAACGAATGGGCGTGCCTCTACTGGGTAACAGTGAAGGCTCACGTACTCACTGGAGACGATGTCTCCAGCAGAATTGCTACTAAGTTTGCAGTGATGCAATACAATCCGATTGTCTGCCTGACTGACTTTGCCGAGAGAGCAGGACACGGAGACCGCGCATGTGTAAGAGTACCTCGTGCGGGTTTGGGCGGCGGGTGCAAGGTCTAATCCGTCGGCAAAGACTTTTGATCAGTTTCGTCTCGCGGTGCCCACCAATGACTCTGCTACCACTGCAATGACCAAGATGCCCCCTACATCGGGTGATGTACGTGGACCAGAACGTTTTTCTTGATTCGTACGGTTGGTGCAAGTGAAGGAAGTCGGCCAGATTGCTATAAGTATGGGTGGGAAAGTGACGGGGGACATACTCAAACCGTTGAAATGTATGAACCCCTCTCCACTAATATGCTATCCATGTGGCGAGAGTCGTGGAAGGTGGGAAACCATGCGGTGCCCGTGCAGACAATCTGGTGTGATATGTGTCATTTATCCGCACAAATCACAAGGGAAACTATAAACGTCGTAACTGTAGACCTATGTAGTGCAACGTCTGGAGGGCGAATATGGGTTTACTAGATATAAATTACAGTTGCTTATAGTAATGTATTACTTGGAAGGTTATAACTGTGCTTGGCATGATATGTAAAAAATAAACACAGGCATCACATATAACGAATTGAACATCATTTTTAATCTTCTATATTTAAAGATGGGCATTATTTGTGCATGCTTAGTCATATTTGCTCTTTGATTTTGGCAAAGCGTTAAAAAGGTTTATATAATATCATTCATTTGATTTTACCTCAGCAGAACTATGAAAATAGTCACAGAGATAAGATGATTAGTTTATCCATATGCCAATTTTATACCGCCTAGAAACCGGATATGATTACAAACATCAACTTTAACCCACTAACTTGACCTGTGACCTAGATGTTGAAGTTGAAAGGTCACGAATCATATGTATTTGATCGGAGATCCTCATAATTATCGAGGGAGATATCAAAACCCAATTCTAGCACACCTCCATCGAAAGTTATGGACAATCATGTTTCTGTAGTTGACGATCGTCTTGGATGAGCGGCCATGTTGGACGTTTAATCCAATATGGCGTCAAATCGTAAAATGGATAAGTCAGTTGTGTCGGGAATGTTTATTTTTTAGGCGGTGTTGATACCAAGTTTCGCTATGTTGCCCTTCTAGATCCAAAGATATAGATGAAAACCCGGTCAGCGGCGGCCATTTTAGATGTCATGCTCCAGTGACCTTATGCCACGAATTTTCAAAAAGTACATCCTGGATGGTTGAAAGACATGGTGTGTAGAATACAAATCAAAAGGAAAATTGCGTTTACCTCAACATTTTTACGGGCATATATTGCAGAGCCTGGACTAACAATAGCGCACGATTAAGCCAACCACGTACATCAGTATGAGGTAATATCATGTGAAACATGACATCATTAAATGAGGACGTGTCGTGTTGTCACCTTTGGGGTGATGGTAATTGTCAACATTGTCTACGGTTGAGAATGGTTTTGTTGGGGGTATTCGCACTTTATTTACTGTTGTATAATTGTATCCGATGTGTTTAATTTTGGCGTAGAATTTAGTGTTACAAAATTACATACGTCGGATGTGTATTTTTATATTTTACGTCAACATCGCAATTTGAGTTCTGTCAGCAATACATAAAAACGTTGTCGTGGTACAAAAACCACCGGCTTTTGGTAAACTTTCGAAAAGTCTTGAAATATTAAGTTTGTTATAATTACTATCACGGATTATGGCGCTTGCTATCGAAACATGCCTCAGAAACTGTTTGCCTCAAGTCAGATTGCGACAAATACGATTTGCTGAAAAGTTACTTTTGCCGATATATATCAGACAAAAGATGTGTTTAATAAGAGATTCAGCGGGATATATATATATATTTATATATATATACACACACAGTTTGCTTGGTTGTCGGGTGTCCCCTCCAATGCAAAACCCTGGCTACGCCACTGCCCGGATATTTGTTAACGTTCGAATAAATGTAATCGCTACAATATTATTATATACCTACTGTATATATTTGTTTTCATATAACAATCAATATCAGTCAGCATGCTGTTATCAAAACGCACACGCCTAGATGTAAGTGTAAAGCGCTTTGAACGGTCCTGAGGACTGGATACTGCGCTATGTAAGAACTTACCTTTTTAGATTTTGACGTTTTAACGATGCTTACTTGATATGACTAAACACAGTTACGGAATGCTAAGTAATTTGACTAATTAGTGATTTAATTAAGTACACTGTATCTCAACATAGTTGTGTTCGTATAATCAGACACACGGATCGCTAAAACTGACAAGAAATGAATTTTTGAAATTTGATCCAGACCACTAAACAATGTCAGAGATAGTCTATATGTGTGAATCCTTCATATAATAAAACATATAACTAATTAATCCCGATATACTGATATATTTATAATTTTCATATATATATATATATATATATATATATATATATATATATATATATATATATATATATATATATGAGAACTATCCTGATTGAATGGCTAACAGAAATATAAAGAATATAATTGAAGTATACGTAGACAATATGCTGGGAAACAATAGTCAATTACATGGTGATGCGCAAAGCCTAGAAGTATCTTATAAACAGCGCACTTGTGTTAACGTTTTTGTTCAATGTTTGCAATATCTTAAACACAAAGACAGACCTACCAGAACACACGGACTGTGTGTGTCTACATCATAACTTTGGCACGCAGCTTTATGATGTTAATTAACATCACGAGACGTTCATGTTTTGTAAATGTTGATCCCTTGTGACCTGTTTAGCAAATAGCAATAGTTCGTTCGTTCGTTCGTTCGTTCGTTCGTTCGTTCGTTCGTTCGTTCGTTCGTTCGTTCGTTCGTTCGTTCGTTCGTTCGTTCGTTCGTTCGTTCGTTCGTTCGTTCGTTCGTTCGTTCGTTCGTTCGTTCGTTCGTTCGTTCGTTCGTTCGTTCGTTCGTTCGTTCGTTCGTTCATTCATTCATAGTGCGCTGCTCTTGACAAACCCGCCTTGAACTTGTGTATTTGAGCTTAGTATCGAAATTGACATGGAACATGGCCGGTGTGAGAGCTGCGCAATTTTAATTAATAGACCAAAATATCAATGACCAGCTTGTATGAGAGTTTTCTGCATGCGACACAGGATACCATAATTGCAGCGCAGCGACGGTGCAATCACGGAGAGCGATATGGGCATGTCACCCGTAATCAGCGTGCTCTAATTAGTGCTCGCTGGGAACAGGTAATGCATCATGTCCCAATCATGTTGTGTCATTTTCCAGCAGCACGCGGCAATCACGCGTGAGCTGTAGTGAATGCGACGACGTGATTTAGCGTGTGACATCGTCGACATCGTGCGACAGGTACCAGGCCGGTTGACAAGTTGCGGGTGACAGTGGCAGGGATTGGTGTAGGTTTGCAGCACGACATGACATAACCATACAATAAAAAAATTGACCCCAAGTTGGTACACAATTTGTTGATTGTTCTATACAACAGTTTAGCTAGTACGTTTATACACATATGTGTATATACAGATAATGTTATGTTCACATACCATTTATTATAAACTACACATAAACGGGTGTACTTATAATATGTTTGTACAAACAACTGAAAAGACATAATAACAGAATTGGGTCGGTAGCTCCTATGAAGAAAACAATGTTACTGTCAAAGGAGCCACCCTAATTTCGTGGTGAAAAATGATATTATGGTCCCTTACATAAGGTGTCTATCTCGTATGTTACTCATTCTGACACACTATTAGACGAGGTCGTTCTTTCCTCGACCCATCACAGATTGGAACAATGTTCCCCAGGAGGTAGTGACGGCAACGTCCTTAGAATGTTTCAGGTCCGTACTTGTCGCCCACTTTTAAACGTAACACATCCCTCCTTCCGTCGTGTTCTAGTACTTGCTCTTCCCTGTGCCCTTTCTACCTACTCCCCTACACACCCTTTCCATGTTTAAAGATCACCCAACTACACAACTCTCGCGACATCCGTAGGCCTAACCATCATCACTCTTATGTTGGCGTAAAAGGAAGAAGAAAAAGAAGACATTATCGCCAAATTTACAAGGTTGTATAAGAACATATGCTTCACTTTCACTTTCACTTCACTTTCACTTTACTTTATTGTCCTTAAAAAGGATATGCATTTTACAACTCATGATCACATCTAAATATATGGGATGGTCTCAATAAAATGCAAATGAATTTCCAGATGTATCCACTACAAGAACAATTCAACCGGGTGACATCAATATGACTCATTTAGCATTCAACATTCTAATGGCCACCGGCACAAAACTCCTGCTATAGCGAGATGTTTTACATTTTATACAACGGTATCTCCTTTGAGACGGAAGTACATGGAAGAACGTAGAGAGCGGGTGATCAGACTCAGTAGCGACAGCACGAGCTTTCTTCAAAATTGCATGGTCGATTATTTCGGAGAGCTTTGGTGTAGGTAAACCAATGATCTTGGCAGAAACATGTGAGATTTTCAGAAGCCTGTTACGGTTTTTCACAGAAAGAGCAGGGTAACAACAAATGCTGCAGTAGGTCAAGGGAGGCTCAATTATGCTACGGTAAAAGCGTAGAAGAAGTAGTGGATCAACATAGAAAGCTCGTAACTTTCGAAGAACGTGCAGTCGCTGCTGAGACTTCTTTTGCACGGCTGTAACATTACGTTTTTTTACTCTGTAAATGAAATTTTTTCATATAATATAACACCGGGGTATTTGAATGAATCAACCTGTTCCACAGGTTCACCGTTGATGACAATGGGACTAATGACCGTTCTATTACGACGGAAGTCGATGCACATTTCATTTGTTTTGGAAACATTCAGATGCAGAAAATTGTTACTGCACCAACTAGAGAAACGTACCACTGAAGAAAGATATGACTGGTATGAGGCAAAATCATTCAAAAAAGCGAGCATGGCTGCATCATCAGAAAACCTCACAAATTGGGTAGATGAATCAACACTACGACAGTCATTTGTATATAAGGTGTACAAAGATGGACTCAGAACACAACCCTGAGGCGCACCTGTGTTGCTAACAAGCACTGGTGACTTTATGTCACCCACTCGAACACACTGCGGGCGATTACTTAAGAAATTGAAAACCCAGTGAACAAGCTACCACACCAAAGCGGGTTGTCTGCAGTGCAGAAACTTTTATGTTGATATCTGGACCAAACTGTCAGGGAGTCTGAATAGGTCGGCTTGTTGCTAGGGTATCAGTACTGTTTCTCCTGCGCTGGTCTAAGTAGCATCGTGACTGTGTCAAACCTCGGCTATGAAGAGCTATATTAAATGTGTCACCATGACGTAATTAACATTGTTAGTGTCCCTGCATCCACATTAAACCCCTCGAGGGGCCCTGCTTGATTAATTGCCCTGGTTGATTGGGGTCGCCGCCGTGATGTATGTGTGGACACATACCTTGTTATATTCGCTAATTAATTAACTCCATGATTAAATCAACTTATAGCTAATGAAGGTGGAAGCAATACAACCAGTTAAACAGACAAAACGCAGACGTCTCAACTACAACTAGCATATGCAACTCGTATTCTCATATAGTGTAAACAATGACACTGGTGTGAGGAAATGAAACGGATTAATTCTCATATTCAACAACGGTAACCACATTGAGAAAATAAAAATAATACGGTAGCACGTCATGTAGTGAATATTAAATAATGTAAAATGATCTGTAAAATATCACTACAACTAGAAATAGAACTTAAGCAACATGTACACGATATTTATGCAACAAAGGTGTGTAAGACCTGTAATACGTTGTGTGCGTGCGTGCGTGCGTGCGTGCGTGCGTGCGTGCGTGCGTGCGTGCGTACGCAAGCATGCGTGTGTATGTGACTTGCAACGTAAGACTGCCAGAAGTGAACGAATTTGTCTGTATCAACTGTTTTGGGTACAACGGGTGATTTTTTTAGAGCACATGGGACTTTTGTATTACGAATGTCTACTGGGGATAGTTTACTATCGAAATCATGTCGCGATAACTGTAGTTTTTATTGCGACATCACAGCGATACTAATAAACTATCGCGATTCTATCGCGGCAGTATCACAGAAGCTAGATATGTTTTATGCTTCAGTTGTATTTGTTGTGAGTTGTGCTAAACAATGTTTTTCGTATGGAACCAGCCAAAATTAACTGATGGCGCTGCGGCTTAAATTTGAAGTCAAGTGCATCGTCTGTCGGATGGGTTGATTTGATGGCGATGTCGCGCTTACATTTTTCCGGTCGTTAAAAACGCTCCGGTTGACGTTTCTGCGCATGCGCAATAAATGTAAAATCATCAATGTCCAGCGAAACAACAAAGCATTTTTCGGTATAAATGCCACGAGCTGTTCGTTAACCTTCCTGTGATGTTTACTGTGAAGAGTTTCTTAAAATGTCGTTCAATGCAATAAAATATTACGTTTTTTTATCAATCACTATCACGGATTATGGCGCACTAGAGTCACGTGGTTTACGCTTGCTATCAAAATATGCCTCAAAACTTGTTTGCCTCGTGTTAATTTGCGACAAATAACTTTGCTGAGAGGTTATAAACATCCTAACGAACAACCCGTAATATTTATACCATAAATGCTTTGTCTTTTCGCTGCACATTGATGATTTTACATATATCGCGCATGCGCAGAAACGTCAACCGGAACGTTTCTAACGCCGGATAAATGTAAGCGCTACAGCGAGCCTACATGATCGGTAGGAATCGCTGAAAGGCAACTGGGTCAGATGACGTAATCTCGCTCTTTACGAGCGCGCACGCTGTTAATTTCTTTTTTCAGTTCATCATTGTGTTCTTTTTGACTTCAAATGTTACAACTGTTAGGCATAACTACAACGTGTGTTAACAATTGCTGGATGTACCGAATAAATGCAGCGTAACCAGGTAACGAGACGCCGGCGGTTGACAGCACGCGGGCCAACATGAGTAAAGCGGCCGGCCCATGGACCTGGGTGATAACTTCTGTAGGTTCCCCAATGATGGCGTGTGGGTGGTCTCGGTAATGAAGACAAGTAAACAATCATGCATGCGACAAGTATTGCAGCGACACAAATACAAATGTGTTGATGTATTTGGCCAACTATCGTTACTATCGATGCTTCACTGTGCTAACAACTAGCGATAGTTAAATTTACTAAGATCAACTAAGTGCCACATAAACATACGAGATGGTAGAATTAACTGGATAGAAATATGGATGGTTGACAGAACACAGCAGGTATAGAGTAGTTGATGGGAAGCTTCACTTTGGAATCCAGTCAGTTTTGAGTGAGTTACCTCAGGGATCAGTACATAGACCTGTATTATTCTTAATAATTCCTAATACGTACGTATCAACTATTTAGACAACATATACCAGGGTGTTGAGGCGTGAATACTTTTAAATATAAAATCAACGCATACCTCCCAAAGCCGACATACATGTAGATAAAAAGACTTTCTATTAACGAAGGGGCTTCTTGTCCACCTGTCATCTAGAGTAAATAGGGCATGCACGTTATTTCCGTTTCCGGTGCGGTGTAGCGCTTACATTTTCCCGGCGTTAGAAACGTTCCGGTTGACGTTTCTACGCATGCGCGATATATGTAAACTCATCAATGTGCAGCGAAAAGACACATCATTTATGGTATAAACAGCAAAGTTATTTCGCAAATTAAAACGAGGCAAACAAGTTTTGAGGCCTATTTTGATAGCAAGCGTAAATCACGTGACTCGAGTGCGCCATAATCCGTGACAATGATTTGTAAAAAACGTAATATTTTATTGCATTGAACGACATTTTAAGAAACTCTTCATAGTAATTATCACAGGAAAGTTATCGAACAGCTCGTGGCATTTATACCGAAAATTCTTTGTTGCTTCGCTGGACATTGATGATTTTACATTTATTGCGCATGGCAGAAACGTCAACCGGAACGTTTTTAACGAGCGGAAAAATGTAAGCGCGACAGCGTCTTGAGCAATACCTAACGCGACCACCCACAAATGGTCCCCACCTTCATTGCTCTTAAGCGTATTCAAAGTCAACAATATTGTAATATGCGAACAATTTAAAAATAATAACTGGTATGAATAGTAGTTCCCACCTTCTAGATGAGTTTATAACCGATACAACTTACAGCGGAAGCTTCTGCTGTGACAGTTACGCCCGATTACGAAAGAATGCATGGCTCGTTCGAGCCGTTGGGACTGCTTCATGAATGAAAATGGGAGAATAGCATAGCATAACATCTAAAGTAAATTATCAAGGTGGTTATCATGATAAGTCCTGTAAAACCAGTACTGCATCGCTACATCGGCTATTGCTTTCAAACAGTTCGATGTAATGTTACACCACTAATGTCGATAATGTGAATACAGTAGGTATTAATGCATTGTACCTTATGCAAATTGTAATAAACATAGTCTTGTCTATCGCATATTCGCAAAATGGCTTTTTTGAAGCAAACACCAATATATAAAAATCGTTAGGAGATTACGACGGAATTGGAAGGTTAGGTGGATTTTGTGTGTGTGTATAGTGCATGAATGAAACATGTGGGCCAATCTCACACACACACACGCACCACGCACTCAGCACACGCACACGCACACGCACACGCACACGCACACGCACACGCACACGCACACGCACACGCACACGCACACCACACACACACACACACACACACACACACGGTTAATTATTCTATAATACCATATGCAGTTAGTAATATGTTAAATGATCAGTTATCAGATACTACCTTAGTTAAAACTGCATCGAACGTGTCAATATTTACACTACGTAGTACTAAAACAGATATTAATGAAACATTAAGAGCTGTAACAGTGAAGCCATATTGCAATATAACAGTAATCACCATGCGCGAAGGCTTTCGCGTCAATTCTATTTGCATTAACAAACGACAGAATTGGCTGTGAAATTAGACTTCGGATTCCGCCCTTTCGACGTGAACTAATCCGGTCATTAAGATGCAATATAAACGCCGCAGAATCAGCGTCCACTGACTCAATCAATCAGCTGTTTCAGATGCGTAATTTTCCCAATTCGTTATCTGGCGGAGTTCATTTTCGGATCAGGTCCAGGTCGCCGTCCTCGCGGTGGTGTGCGAACCGACATTCCGTGCCGTGCCTGCCCAATTGGCACCAAACGGGCTGGTCTCTCAATCACGCTAAGTCGTCGCCGCGTCGATCCATCACGACGAGCACACCTAAAGCCTGCGTATACTCTCGCTAAAACAGCCATTTATCTGCGCTCCACAATCTATCAGTATGATTTCCTAATAACGTGGCATCTATTTTTTAATGGCATTCATTATCACTGGCGTATAATGAGCTTACCAATCTTGCAACTGCCAACGCGGCGGAGGGGTCGAAGTGATGGAGAAGCGACGGATTATAAAAACAGGCAGGGAAGCATCAGTTCACAGCTTCGTTGCGTTCCATCATATTAATATGAAAGCCTCATCGCATCATATCAAACGACCATAGGCTACACTGTTACAGACCGGTTGTTCCACCACGAAGTTACTGGGAACAGTCGTTTTGCAACATGAGACACATTTACTACCGGCCGTGTGGAGAGACTTGGTCAGTGAAAGAACCAAGAGTATCTTATGTCTATGAGGCGAAACATAGTCTTACGTAACAGTGAAGCAATACGTAATATTTCCAATTTCTTTCTACCATATTTCTAATAGGGTAACATTATATCAATATTCAACAGCATTTCTCTTCCGGTTATATATGACATTTTAAACATGGCAAATTAAACGACTTTACTCGAATGCCACACAAATCATGCCATAGTTCGCATTATTAAAATAATGTGTGTCTGGATGAATGTTTATGAATACTAATTTTAGTTGCACGGTAGGAGTTTTTCCTACAAGCAAACCTAAGTAGTTATGTTGTTTTTCATGATTCATTCCTGTCCGTCCTATGTACAGACATGCTATGCTATCTCTCTTCTATATTTCGCCTTCAAACACAAAATACACCTCCCTACTTTGTCTACTACAATCTCTCCACTCGCTAGTTTCCTTTTGCACGCACGGCTTTCCCAGACTCTCCCCTATTCCGTCCACCTATCTAATGCCTTTGTCTGGCAATATTGATCTGTTTTTGATATTTGCAGTTGAGTACTTTTCTCAGTACAGTTGTATCTGGTCTTCACTTCTTGTTTCCGAAGTGTACAGTGCCAAGTAGATCGTTTCTGGTTGTTTTTGTTATAGATGGTTCTAAATCACACTGATTCTACTGCAGAAACCGTACCAGGATGTCAGGCTTGAAATCATGATTGGCACAAGTTGTAGGCCGCATACAAACCAGTTGGAGAATTTGCTGAAGAATTGGTAAGCAAGACACGTTTAGCCATGCTCCATCATAATGTCGGCGACCTTCTCATTATCTGTTTTGCTTGCTCTTTGTTATCGACTCATTGTTTGTATGTTTTATGCAAAGTTATATGGTCATTTGTTAACTGCATAAAAGAGAACATATACACCAGTTCATTAATACACCAACAACACAGTAAAATATATATGTATGTATGTGTGTGTGTGTGTGTGTGTGTGTGTGTGTGTGTGTGTGTGTGTGTGTGTGTGTGTGTGTGTGTGTGTGTGTGTGTGTGTGTGTGTGTGTGTGTGTGTGTGTGTGTGTGTGTGTGTGTGTGTGTGTGTGTGTGTGTGTGTGGTGTGTGTGTGTGTGTGTGGTGGTGTGTGTGTGTGTGTGTGTGTGTGTGTGTGTGGTGTGTGTGTGTGTGTGAGTGTGTGTGTGGTGTGTGTGTGTGTGTGTGTGTGTGTGTGTGTGTGTGTGTGTGTGTGTGTGTGTGTGTGTGTGTGTGTGTGTGTGTGTGTGTGTGTGTGTGTGTGTGTGTGTGTGTGTGTGTGTGTGTGTGTCTGTGTCTGTGTGCGTGCGTGCGTGCGTGTGTGCGTCGTGCGTGCGTGCGTGTGGGTGTGTGTTTCCGTGCGTGATTATGTACATGTATATGTGTGCATTTGTGCGTTGTCTATAGGGAATTTTGTGAGTTGTAAAGTGTACGCTTTTTGCTGGATGCTCAGTGCGGTGTTTGGTACATGGTGTGTTCTGTTTTATATATTATCAGTTGTGTTTTGTGTAAATGTTTTATGTGTGGATAAATAATGTAACCACAATAATACCTCTGAGAGTGCATGAGTAATTTTGATTCCCCAATGTCAGTATGTCATTTTCGAAAATCTTAAGTGCAGTTAGCAAGTCATATGACAATGTATAAACCTGCCAAGTAAAACGAAAAACTACGAAGATTAACAACATTATAGTGATGTGGAAAAACGTGCATAAGATATAACGTTGGTTGCCTTATTATAATCCCACACGCAATTCAATAATTACCCTGCATTAAAAAAAGTTGATTATGGAAATGGGGTATATCATGCTTATATAAAAACCTACCCTTTTCTGTGAACTCAAATGTCCTTGGTTCCTCTTTCACAATCGCGTCTCCGAACAACATTCCACACTCGGAAGAGCCAACGGCCATCTTACACGTTTCCCCGTTGTAACGGATGTGTTGACGTTGGTGCTGATGTTGCAGCTGTTGTTGCTGCTGTTGTTGTTGTTTCAGCAACAACTCCTGCTGTTGATACTTGAATATGTTCATGCCTGGATGTTGTGGCGCTAGCGTCAATGGATTGGATGCTATGAAACTCCCACAATTCATTGTTTGTATCGTCCTTACTGGAACAACGTCTACAAAATGTAATGAAAGAAATCACTTTAAATGTATATTTTAATATCAATCGTTTGGATGTTTGCGACGGATAAAATGTAAAAATTAATGCTGTGGTTGGTGAAGCATTGAGCATTCAATCTTGTGATTGCAAAATGAAAAAGCAGTGTGACTGTTAGTTGATATAAGACGTAGGTAAAAAAGGAGCACTTAAAAGAATAAGAGGCCAATGAATTTGGCAAGAGAATTACGATCATACAAATGGATGGTGCTAATGTTTGATGTGATGACTATCGACTAGAGTTGATGGTGAAAAACGAGTTTGCAAATAGAGAACAGCCTTAACATGCAAACTGAAAGATATTCACAAGGAACTAATAGCCCAAATATTGAGTATTACTTGCAACTCAATACAGTTTACAGAACAACGCTAATCCATCTAATTAAATTATCGTATTTTATATATTATCGCGTATATTATTTGTTTCTAAAAGAAAGGTTCTCCATTCTAAAAAAACAACGGATACACCACCGTCTTAAGATCAAACAGGGCAGCGGACATCTTTTGAGAGGGGGGGGGACAAGGAGGGTGGGAGGGAGTGAGGGGGAGGGAGGGAGGGAGAGAGGGAGAGATAGAGAGACAGACAGATACAGAGAGACAGACAAACAGAGCAGAGAGACAGAAGAGGAGACAGACAGACAGACAGACAGACAGACAGACAGACAGACAGACAGACAGACAGACAGACAGACAGACAGACAGACAGACAGACAGACAGACAGACAGACAGACAGACAGACAGACAGACAGACAGACAGACAGACAGACAGACAGACAGACAGACAGACAGACAGACAGACAGACAGACAGACAGACAGACAGACAGACAGACAGACAGACAGACAGACAGACAGACAGACAGACAGACAGACAGACAGACAGACAGACAGACAGACAGACAGACAGACAGACAGACAGACAGACAGAGACAGAAAGAGTAATTTAGTTATATGGAGTGTGCGTAAACGGTTTCAGCGAAATGTTGTGTCACATGTACAACACCGTTGATGTAGCAACTCAACGCACTTGCATACTGTATATATTTAATTTAACTAATACATTACTTAAGAATATCTAACCTAAAAAAAGTTTCATCAAGTTAACGTATCACAAAACGAACATTCATACGATTCCACGATGTTGGCATAATAGAGCAGGGCGTCATCATCTGTGAATATTACTCCAACCGCGTCTACAAAATTCCAAATTATTTGGTAGAGCGACTTGCGTTAAGATACTTCTCAATTGAGTAAAGTAAATCGCCTCTGTAGAAACTATTTCGGGCATAAATATATAAAATTATGTATACACATATACATAATGTATACACATATACGTAATGTTATATATTTATGCCCGAAATAGCAGTTGAGAAGTATCTTAGCGCAAGTCACTCCACTAATTATTTTGGAATTATATATATACACAAACACACACACATATATATATTATATATATATATATATATATATATATATATATACTTTTATTTAAAGAGTCATTACTAAAAAAAAAACTGCCACCACATACCTTATATCACTGATGAATTCACTTCTTGTTACTCCATTCGTGAAATACGCAACACTTCAGTAGAGAACAGGACGTAAGCGTTGAACGTGGCTCTACTTAGATCAGCGTCGTGCGATAGTGGCATAGTTGTCCGTCGACACTGACCGTAGTCCATGGATGACCGCACCTGAGCACGCTCGACGGCCGGCAAGAGAGATTAGACGTCATAATGGAGCTGTCAGCGTTCTTTATTAACAGCCTCGGTCACTTGACGCGCCCTTAATTTGCCTAATCTATGAGCGGGCTGAGCGCCGCCAAGTTACCGGTGAGGTGGCGGCGCTAATTACACGGATTAACAGTGGCGCCGCGCAGTGGAGAATCCGGGATTACTTGTGTTACACCTCGTAATGTGGAAAGAAACAATTGTGGGCATCGTTATTTACTAGTGTTAATTAAGTTCTACGATGTTTAAAGATGAGTATTATTTGGGTAGCGGTTATTCCGTCTACGCCTGAACGTCGTGTGTATTCCCTGCTACAGGTTTTATAATATGAATTATTGGGTAATATAATGAATATATTGGAGTGAACTGGTTTAATGTAGACTTTCAGCGTTGAGCAAAAGGTAGAAGTATTTGTCTGTGCACGGGGGGTACGTTGCTGACATGTTAATCCTTTTTCGTTGGCAGCAGTGTATTCGCGATTATTCATCGTAGCCTATTTTGGCTAAAGTTGTTTGGTAAGCCGTTCAACTCATTTGATCTGTTTTATGCAAGTATTTCATCACGTCGGTACGAGTAGGATATTACTATGGTTTAAACGGATATGGAAGACAGCACCGTAGAACTAAGCGTCTAGGGGAGCACGACTACACTGGCAGGCGTGATAGCATGGTATACATGAATACGCATGCACACATGCAACATATACACACTCCCGTCCGCGTACACATGCTCTCATGATTACACACACGCACGCACGCACGCACACACCACACACACACCACACACCACACACACACACACACACACACACACACACACACACACACACACACACACACACACACCAACCAACTTAACGATCAGACACACACAACAAATTTTACAACACACAGACAGAGATGACGCTGGTGATTGCGCCCTCGCAGAACTTACATTTATTCTCAGCTCCCTGCGCGCTGGTCAGTACGCGCAGCGCACGCGCACGCGACGCGCACGCGCACGCGCGCACACACACGCACGCACTCACACACACACACACGCACGCACGCACGCACCACGCACGCACGCACGCACGCACGCACGCACGCACACACACACACACACACACACACACACACACACACACACACACACACACACACACACATACACCCAGATGTACCTAATTGATATGACTCCGGTACAGTTTGTCCAGTGTTGTAGGGTGGGTGGGTAGCTTGCGATCAGTCAGCTGATGCTAAATTTAACAAATCCAATTTGTGTTTGAACTGATCTGGAGACGGCCGAAGAATGAATTTGTTACAATCAGTGCACAGACAGAGATGACGCTGGTGATTGCGCCCTCGCAGAACTTCATTTATTCTCAGCTCCGTGCGCGCTGGTCAGTAGACTTATTGGTGGGACTCAATTAATGTAGACTGGCCATCTGTGAATCCACGGTACACTTACCATAGCCTCTCTTTAGCAAGTGTCGCTCCGCTGCGTGATTTCGCCGGGAAGGAATGTTTGTTGAAATTGACGTAATAACTAACCGCCAGACGGCTTCTCTTAATTCTGGCGACTGAATCTGCGTTTGCGCTTACTATTAAACTATATGTAATGGGATGAAGCTTTTAAATACACTTTGTGGAACTTCAACCACTGCCGCACTAAAAAGATGGCGGATGTGACATTCCTGAAACCTGTTCGGGTCCGCCACGATATTTTCGACCACCAGTGCTATTCAATCTGTTTCTAGAACGTATCATACAAGAAACATTAGAAGATTTCAAGAGCACATCATATTTCAAAGGGATAATAATCAACAACCTCCGCTTTACTGAAGAGATATTCCATTTAAAAGCATCTTAGGGTTCGTTCGTAATTGTCAACATTTCCCGAAGCGTACAAACCGTAGGCTAGGGGACGGGATCGGAGGTTCTGTAAGTTTAACAACACTGGTGTAGACAACTTGCTATCGTCGGTACGTAGTGGTCACCACAATCAACATTTCAGTGTCTCTTTGGGGGAGGGGGGGGGTCACGAAAAAGCGTATTATCTGTCCGCTTCCGAAAATGTTGACAAAATATGAGCACTCCTTAATCAACAGTTTAATCAGGCTAATAATATCCGCGTGAAGTCCACCATAGTCGACCAACAGACCTTTACATAAACGTTTGTCCTCCCATTGTGATTAATTACGCGTTGCTGATTCCAGTCACGGTGTACACTTACTGCTACAGTGTGATACTTGTCGAATTGATTGAAATGGTTCGTTGATTCGTGTAGGGATCTGCGAGGACATACGGCGTCCACTTGAAATTACTCTCACGACGCATAGCTAGTAAGTCTGCTTATACCTCACAACAATAACATCAGCAATATCCGCAATTAAGCTCAATTCACTGGTGAGCCTTAATGCCGGTGAATCTCCTTCACGTTTTATTATTCATCAAAAATGCATTAATCATTACGTAGTGAGCCAAGTGGTCGACGCCTGCTGCCGTAAATCAATGTAGGGTCTGGTTGATTCGGCCAGATGCTCTCAGCAAATGAGACGAGCAAGCCAGCCCAATACTCTGGATGAAAAGCAATATATCTGAAAATGATTCGTTCTTATTAATAGAAGCATGATTGATTAGCGAGGTGGCGATGTGTTTCTGAAGGCAAACGGGCAGGCGTATGCGGAAAATAAAGGCTATCACGTTAGCGAGTTGTATAAATGTAGCCATTGAGCTTTGCAAATGTGGCAGTTAATTGTACTACGTAGTGCTTTATGATAACGGCGATGTAGGGAAGAAGATTAAGTAGGTATGTTCGTCACGATTTGGTTCTGCTAGCGCTTAGTGAATGATTCACAGTCAAAATTAGTCATTCTGTAAAAGGTGTATGATATCTTGTTTGTATTGAAAGCTTATTTGGACGTAAATCACAAGTTATTTTATTAAAATATCGTGGACTAACTTTAAAGACGACCACTAATTTCTAGTACAGAAACTAATCATGTACATATCGTTATATAACGTAACCTGAAATAAATGCGCTATTGTATATATATATATATATATATATATATATATATATATATATATATATATATATACACACAATATATATATATATATATATATATATATATATATATATATATAACGTATATATATATACATATATATATATATATATATATTATATATATATATATATATATGTATGTTGTGTGTTGTGTGTTGTGTGTGTGTGTGTGTGTGTGTGTGTGTGTGTGTGTGTGTGTGTGTGTGTGTGTGTGTTGTGTGTGTGTGTGTGTGTGTGTGTGTGTGTGTGTGTGTGTGCGCGCGTGCAAACATCATGGTATGGTACAATACAAACTAAATGGGAAGACACAGTTTTATTAATTGACCAATCTATTATGCACCAAAAGTTGCTATACATAATATAATGGCACGTGTATGTACCTATATGTAATGAATAAACTTATGATAAATAATGTGTAAATAAAACATTGATAACCACGTGACGTCATTCTTGTTTGTGGAGTGGATGGGAATCGCATGACGTCATTGGTTACGGGATGTAACGGCGTTCGACCTATCTGCGGGTATGCTGTTCTTACTTGTTAATTACCTTTCTTGTGAAACTGTTGAGCTTTTTACAACTTAGGCAAAGTCTAGATGTATTGCTCATATCCGTTATGACGAATTTGCCAGCATGTGTTACAAAAACATTGTCGACAAGCAATGCAATGCCGCCTGACTTCTATAAACAGTACGCTTCACGTACGCACATGTTTGCATTTAGTTGACAAATAGTCAACAATATTATTACAGGCAGGTGTATATCTACGTATAACTAATTTTTTTTTATAATAGTATGTACAGTCTAATAATATACAGCTATGTACTTGTACATTCACCACTTCAATTAAACACCTAGCATTGCGTTCGCGTTCGTCTACGTTGACGCATTAGCTTTACTCGCGCCACTCGGGCGTTTCTTCAATTCCTTACCACAATGGCTTACCTTGAACGTATTTCCACCTCTCCAGAAGTCCACAGGTATATTCTACATTTCACATAAATAATGTTCACAATATTGACAGACTTTCACAATACCGACAGATTCACCATGCAGTAAAACTGTGGGTCGAACAGCCAACGACGAGGGAACTAGTCATGCAAACCGATAACAGTACGGCATGTGACTAGCGCAGACTGACATTGGGCGATCGACCGAGTTGCATTAGCTGCTGCACCTGTACAACACTTGGTACACACCAAGACAACATGGCATACACGCCGCCAGGTAACACATCCTTGTTTGTGTTTCTTTCATATTAATATTTCATAGTTTAGTTTTTCGTATATCGACGTATATTGTTATATTTAATAGTGTTATTGTTATTTATATTGACTGCACAGTTGTTATCTAGACATGTGTCAATTGTAAATTACTAAATAATTGTACATATTTTGTATTTCTTTAACGTCAGGTATTTTATTTCATTAAACAGAGCAATGCGTCGTAGATGTTTTTATGGAATGACACAATTGTTTTTTTTATTATAATTATAATTGTTTATTTATATATATATATATATATGTGTGTAAGTGTGCGTATGTATGTATGTATGTATGTATGTATGTATGTATGTATGCATTTATTTATATAATGCAAAGAAAGTACTACGTCTTGGAACTTCGCGCGAACTTATGATGCGAAAACTCCTTACACGAATAATTGCAACTATCGCGTGTACCAGATAACCTTGCGCTGATTTTCAATTGTGTAGACAGACATGACACGTTTGTATCACACGTTAATTGAAACCTCAAGTAATACACTAAAATAAATTAATATGATGGCATTGACTAGATTGCTTAACGTAAGCTATTCCAGTGTTTTGTGTGAAGAAATATACTGACTATAATCAAGACTTCATTTACTCTGGCCTGACGTTGTAACTGTTGTTTACAGAATGTCCATTGAACCAGACACGAAACGTAAGTACTGAGCACTCTCACATATACAACACAGTACTTTAAAGAGAGCATACATTACGTTGAGAACTATGTATCCAGCAAAGTACTGGCATACGAGGGTGGCAAAACAATACATATTATCCGTCCGTCCGTCCGTCCGTCCGTCCGTCCGTCCGTCCGTCCGTCCGTCCGTCCGTCCGTCCGTCCGTCCGTCCGTCCGTCCGTCCGTCCGTCCGTCCGTCCGTCCGTCCGTCGTCCGTCCGTCCGTCCGTCCGTCCGTCCGTCCGTCCGTCCGTCCGTCCGTCCGTCCGTCCGTCCGTCCGTCCGTCCGTCCGTCCGTCCGTCCGTCCGTCCGTCCGTCCGTCCGTCCGTCCGTCCGTCCGTCCGTCCGTCCGTCCGTCCGTCCGTCCGTCCGTCCGTCCGTCCGTCCGTCCGTCCGT